>CM047739.1:23523745-23941688 GCA_026225825.1 Pistacia integerrima
AAAAATTTTGAATTCTCCGACCTTTTTAATTCACGTGCACACAAAACGTTTTCCACGTGCATAAGAACACTGATCATCGGACAGAATCATTTTCCCAGCCCTAATCACCAAAGTGGCACATCATGTAATTTCAACCAGATCCTTACCTCTTTTGGTAAATTCATTTCAAATTGTTAATGTTCACAGAACAGATAAGCCTATAAAGTCGTTCATAATTGTGCCTTGACTTTATCCAAAAGGGTACCTGATTTGTAAATCACAATCTCTCCGATTTCCGCTCTAAAATTCTTCAGATTTATTATTCTTGTTCTTTGATTCGATTTCTTTTTCGTTCTATTCGATTTAACCTCTATCGGTTGATCCCGCTTTCGTTTCTTATTGTTCTGGGATTTCTATTCTAGGGTTAGGGTTTCGAAATTCTCTTAAAACAATCGATTCGTTTTCGATTTTATTTGATCTGTGAATCTTAGGGTATATACTAGCTTTTATTTGTCCGTATTTCATCTGGGTCAGCCTTCATTTCTTGGATTCTTTGAAAAGTTTGAAACTTTATCGGGGCTTTCGAAGCTTCGAATTTTCGATTGATTTATATTGTGAAAATTGGGATTTTTTCTGTTGGGTTTAATTGAATTTTAATTTGTCCGCTGGTGTTATTAATTGAGTTCTTCAGTGGAAGATTTAGGTGAGAACTACCTCCTTTAGCCCTTGTGTGATTTTTAAATTTATATTAGTTATTGAATTTATTTATATGGTGATATTTGGAATGTTGTTTCTGATTTTGATTCTTTTTGGAATCTCGAAATTTATGTATGTGGATGCTTTAATATATGTTTAGTATCATAATTTATTTTCATTTATACGGTTAGGACCTTTATATTGTTATATGGATAGTACATTGTGGCTTTGTAGATACACTGAAGAACATTTTACGGATATTGTATTGCTGTTGTAAAAGTTGGAAATGGAATTTTTTAAATGTTACGACCTGAGTGCTTAATGGTTCTTTTTGCCATTGCATTATGCTCTGTTGCATTCGAAATAGATGTTAGTTAAAAAAGAGAAAAAAAGATATTGCTATAATGCTCTAGGAATTGAGAACATGCTATGGCATTAGTGTGACACGAGGCTTGGCCTTGCCTACCTAGCGATGGAGTGGGATTAGAAATAGTTGTAGGATGCTTCTGTTGTTGGGAGAAAAGAGTTTTTCTATAACTTTTGGCTTTGGTTTTTCATTTTTGACTGCCTCGTGTTGTTGCACTCTATAATAAGATGACTCTATATGATATTAGTTATAGTGAAAGTTAGATGCCTACCTCTTTCTAGTTCATATATGTTTGTATGTCCCTTTTTGTCAAGTGCTCTTCTAGTTCATATGTGAAAATCATGACCTTGACATTATACTAAACAGAGGATTAGATGTTTCAATATGCTTAACTGAAACTAGATTTCTCCTGCTAATGGTGGATTATTTGAGGCTCTTTGTTATTTATAGTCACTTCATACAGTTTTATATCAAAAGCTTGTTCCAATTTACATTTTATGTGATTTAGTAGTAAGCCTTTTTTTTTGTGTGTGTGTGTGTGTGTGGTTCAAGCTATTTTTAGTCCAAATTTAAAATCCAGCTTTGAGCATTTGCTAAGGCTATATATGTCTTTGGATTTGCATTTTTAAATCTCCTGAAGACAAGTTGATTTTTCAGAGAAAAATGATTCACAAAAGACACTATGCTGATGAGGATTCTTTTGAGTTCCCTTGTAAGCACCCAAAAGTGTGTGACTACACCAATCACCTTGCTCCTATCATGGATTTCAATCCTTCCAATGATGCTGGTCTGGAACCTCAAACTTCAGGTAAGTAATTTGTAATTACGTGTATGTAGAATTTGGTTACAATTAAATTGATCTTCTTGTCCATGCAACAGTGTTGAATGTATATTCTTCAATTGTTTTTTTTTTTAATCGACTAAATTCCAATATGAAGAAGATGGAACCAGCCACAGCTTCAGCAAATGTCAAGATCAAAAGGCATTTGCATTTGATTCTGTTACAGAAGTTTCAAATGGGACTGATGAGGAATTTGAAATAGGTACTTCTGGCTGTATTTCTCAATTTCTGTGGGAAAACAGCAGCATTGCCGAAGCAGATGCTAAGTTTGAGGCAGCATTTCATCTGTCATTTTTTCCAGAATATTTTGCCCCTCAACACCAGCTAAGGGCTTTGCTTCAATCCGATGAGACTTATTCATCTTTTCTTGAAGTTCCTCCTCTGATTCCAGTTTCTATTGGACCTGAGCATCAAGCTGATGTTCCTGAATGGAACCCAAGGGGTTCAAAGAGCTTTGTGGATAATCTGGATGTGTCAGGCCATCAAGTTGAACTTGCACCTTCTCCGGATTTTAGCCTTGTTGTTGATGATGGTGATGAGGAGAAGCTGATGGGTACTTGTGTCATTTCAATGCCTGATTATGAAATGTCTGCCAATTATTGTTCTGAAAGATGTGGAATCAGAAATTGTTGTAAATGCATTGATAGGGATTCTATTGATTGTGTCAGACAACATGTTATGGAAGCCAGAGAAAAACTTAGGGAAAACCTTGGGGAAAAAATATTTGAGGAGTTAGGTTTCTGTGAAATGGGAGAGGAGGTCTCAAAGAGATGGACTGAAGACGAAGAGCAAGCTTTCCATGAAGTTGTCTTTTCTAACCCTGCATCAATGGGGAAGAATTTTTGGGACCATCTCTCATTAGTTTTCCCCTCCCGAACAAAGAGGGACCTTGTCAGCTATTATTACAATGTCTTTATCCTACAGAAACGTGCCAATCAAAACAGGTTTGACCCGCAGAATGTTGACAGTGATAATGATGAATGGCAAGTAAGTGAACTTGAAGCTGGTACGGCAGAGGAAGATGAGGACTCTGGTGTTGAATCTCCGACCAATCAAGATGCTCCCTGCTTGTCAGGAGGATCATGCAAAGGATTGCCAAGATGACATTGAGGATGAGTATGAGCAAGATTATTCTAAGAATGGTGCTCAGGTTGTCTCAACTGTTGCAAGTGATGAAGATGAAGGAGGTGTGGATGATATATCTGTACAACAGGTTAAGAACTCCTTTGGTGACTCTGGTGGCAACACCGACTTACATTTTTTGAGTAAAATTCAAAGCAGTTACAGGGAGGATGATGATGTACAAGATGATTCATGCACATCATATGAATTTTAGCAAATTGAAAGCTGTGATCCACTTAATACAGGGACTGATCAAAAGCAGTCTAATCAAGATTGATGCACATGCTGTATGTATTAAATGTTGTTGGGTTAATTGAGCATGAATAGGTTATGTTTTGAATCCTTGCAATAGTAAAGCTTGGATAGTTATAGAAGAGGGGAAGAGTTGATTTTGTTAATGAGTGTTCATGTCTGATCTCCTAAATTATATTTGGCCATGGTTGGCATAAAATATTGGTGCTGGAAGCCTTTGAGAGATAATTGAGGTGCGACTCCCAGAAGATCCATAATTCTGACAATAAGGAGTTTGCATTTGTGTCTCAAAGGGGATGCTCATGGAATCTTCCCTTGAATCTGCTGGTTGCCACTGTTATCAGCAAGACAAAATCCTGATCTTTTAGTTATTGGGATCAGTCTCTTGAGAAATAGTATATTTATATTGAGGACTCCACAGTCAAGATTTTGATGGGAGTCATATAAGTTGAAAGATTTTCATTTTTTATTGTTAGCTTTATTCTTTGCCCTTATTTGTTATTTTTTTTCTGTAGCAGTTCTGGCAAGAATGGGCCTTGCTATCGAATGTAACACTTAAATTCATGAGGCAATAAAATTAGTTGCTCCATCTTGTCGCTTATCCCTACTGTCTCAGTTCCTAATTCTGCATGTATAGATTTTTAAATCGCTCACAGAATTACTGTTACCAAGTATAAAGTTTGGCAGAAAACCATTCATAAGCCACTGTGCTGAAGTGATTATGTTGTTGTAGTCATTTAACAGGATTGCCAACTATTTATAAGGTTAGATTACTAGATTATTTGGTCTAATTCAATTCAATGTAAACAAAATTTCTTTCTCTCTCATCTAATCACGTAAGGTACTTTTTGTCACTGATTTAACTCACATCATCTGATATTAGTGAGAGATATTTAGTAGTTTAATAGGGAATTTTGAGTGTATTATTCAAGAGGCTTATAAGTTCGAGTCCCTTTTCGGTTGCTATGATGGTCATTGAAACTTTTATCCGGCTGACGGTTCTAGAGTCTTAGGGTCTGCTTGGGAGTTTTTTTTCACTCGTTTTGGGGGGTTTTTAATTAGACTGGTTTTGAGGTATTCTAAAACCATTACTTTGCTAGATTTTTTAAGGACTGGTTTTGACTGGTTTAAAAATCATTTAAAACCAATGTAGTGTATTTTTTAGGGGTTTATAAAACAGCCCAAATCGGGGTGTTTTGGCTGGTTTAGAAATTTTCTCCCCAAAAAATCCCCTTTGAATCTCTTTCAGAGTTTGCTGTTTTTGGATATGAATTGGGTTATTCAATGGAAAACCCGAACTCATTGGTAATGTGGAAAGCTCAATTTGGCTTCTTTTGCATATATTTTCAGCAAATCTAGTTGTTTGAGTGGAAGTCAAATTACCAAGTATGCTAATAGTGCCAGCATAACAAATGTCATCAACTAAATTACATAACAAATGTCATCAACTAAATTACATATTTTAGTGAGAACATACAAATAATTACAAATAAATTAAACTTAGGAAGGAACTTTGATACTAAGTATTGGTAATTGAAAAAAAAAAAAACTCCCAAGTACCGATTAAAGTTGGGGTATTTTTATGGGCATAGATGTAAATTTATCATTTTTAAAAACTATCAGAACGTTAGGAAAATAAACTCCCAAACACAGGTTGGGTGTTTTAAAAACCGCTATTAAAAACCTCTCAAAACTACTACGATGGTTTACCATCATAACCGCTATCATAAAATTCCAAAGCAGACCCTTAAGAGATTAAGTTAAGATGCATATAAATTGTTTCGGATACCTCCCGTCATCAAAAAAATAAATAAATAAAAACCCTAAATGGACTAGATATGATAAAGATTTCATCCTATTAATTTGAGTAATCGCCAAGCATGCATAAGTTGCTTGCTGAAGCATCGATCCATCATTTGTCTGCACAAAGAAACAAACCCACACACCCTTGAAAATGCACCTTTCTTCAACCCCATTGTCTTTAACTTCTAGTAAAGCTGATTACCAATGCACAACCTGACAAGAATGGTCAAAACTTGGTTTCCGTTTCGCCTTCCTTCACATCAACGAAATGGAGTTTGTCCTGTTTAAAGTTGGCAACTTTAGAAACATTCTAGCTTAAGTTAATAGATGTTCATGAACCAAATGATGAAGCTCATATACAAAGTTGGGTCCAATGAGTGAGTACCCCATATTATAATAATCCGAACTCAACTAAGTATAAATTGTCTGTTTTACATCGGTTTTAGGTTTTACACAAACTTCATTCATTTAAAATGCGTCCAGTCAGTTAAGGAGTCGATAACTTATGAACTCACTCATATTCTTTTATGTTATTTGAGTAAAGGCTCTCAAAATTGGTTCATTTCATACTCCCAAATCCAGCTTGATCCTGAATATAAGTGTTGAATTTCTAGATCTGATTAAGTTAATTGCAACCTCCTATTTCATTAAAATATAACAACTCCCATCTCAAATCTTGTAATAGGATAATATTAATATATTAATGCATACATCTCCTTTCACATAAGGATTTCAAACCATTTAGCTAAAAAGAATTATAATTTATCTCAATTCTCTTGATCTTACTTAGTTCTAATCATTTTCAGATGTCCAAGTTGGATATTTTTAACATACAAGACTCTTGTTATCATAATTTTTAAAATTAAATGTCAATAATAACCTGTTTACCTCCTCAAACATTTCATGAGATACTTTTAAACAATCTACTAAAGCAAAATTAGAAAATGAGCTTTTTCTCTAATAAAGATGAAAGTATGGTTCAATGAACACTTACACACAAGGGTACTTTTGGTTGCTTTTTTTTTATATCCAAAAATGTCTTAAACTTTTTCATTATAAAGCCATTGGATTTAAGTGCATGATTTTGACATGAAATACAAACGAAAAATTAAAAATAATAATTAAATCATATAACCCTAGTTTTATTTTATATAAAATCTTGAAGTAATGTTATTTTTAAAGGGTCATATCTCCCTTAAACCTATTTAGAAAGATCACAAATACAAAAACACATAAAAAAATGATCACTAAATAAGACCTTGACGATTAAAGATAACATAATTGTGTATAAAGACTACAATACCCTTCAACGTAAATATTATAACACATTTGAAAGACAATATTATCGTGAAATTAATATTAAAAAAAAAAAAAAACCCATAATATAAACATGAATTTTGAGTTGGTTAAAGGTCTAACTCAATTTGGTTTGATTTATTAAACTATGATCAAGATTTCCACAAGTAAACATATATTAATGTAACAATCCCACTTGTCCTTTGATATAACATATGATTAATTAATATAATAAAATGAATAAAGCAACCCCCGTCATGGCCGTCTAGATAAATCATGAACAATAATACTACATTTACACCCTAATGAGAGAATCGAACATTGGAATGTGAGTTTGACAGTACTTTTGGTTCATCTTACCGTTGAGCTACCCATATGTGGGTAATTCTACCAACTTTAACAAAAGCTTGTATAAATAAAGACGTTGTTTATTTACCAAAAATTATATTAATTTGACATAAATAAAAATTCAAAAAATAGTCTTAAAAAAAAAAAAAAATTAAATCCAAGGCTAGCGAGTTCACAAATATATATACTTGAAGAGAGTTAAAGCTTAGAGTCCATTTTCTTCAAGAGCTGTTTGCTTCGCATGCAAGTTTCTGTTTGTTCTTCAAACTTTAGTATCAACTTTAAGCAAGGGATTTGACAGACAGAGAGGCAGAGAGAATCACAAATTTTGCATTGTTTTCTGGAGTTTTTAGGTTGCAAAAATCTTGCTCTTTTCTCTTTCCCATTTTGTTTTTCGTTTAATGAATGCAAAAAGACCAAGATTTTGCATGAACCTAGGGGTTTTTTCTGATGTGGGTTTTCTTTTTTTCTTTGTTTGGTAAAGGGTTTCTTTTGGGCTATGGATTCAACTCATGAAGAGGTAAAACACAAGAAAAGCAAAGTGGGCTGTGAAGATAATGATCACATTGGTTATGGCTTGAGAGAAAACCCCAAGAAATCTCGGAAATTTCAAGGTTTTAAAGAAGTTGTTACTTCTGCTTCTGCTTCTGCTGTTTCTGCTTCTTCAATGGAAGAAGCCAAGTGTAAAGTGTGTGGCAAAGGGTTTGAGTCAATGAAAGCGCTTTATGGTCACATGAGGCATCACTCTGGGAGTAGCAGGACAAGAATTCAGTGCAAAGAATGTGAAAAATCGTTTCTTTCATTGAAATCTCTGACCAATCATATGAGGGTTCACGCTCAGAAGTTGAGTGTTCATACTTCTCAGTCAGAGACTACTAGTTCAAGGCGGGATCTTGTTGTGGAAAGCTTATATTTGAAGAAAAAGAGATCAAAGAGAATTAAGAGGTACAAATCTATTAATGCAAGTTGTTCGATTTCTAGCTTGAATGAATCTTTGCCATCTTTTAGTGAAACTGATGATCAAGAAGTAGAACAAGTGGCTGTTTGTTTGATGATGTTATCTAAGGGAGTTCATAATTGGGGTGAATTACATTCGTTTAGTGAGTTTTCAGATGATGATGATCAAGCTGTGAGTTTTGATGTTAAGTCATTGAAGAAGAAGCAGAGAAATTTGACAAATGATGGCGATGAGTCTTTGGAGATGAAGAAGCCTACAGAGGAGAAGTTAGATGCTTGTGCTTCAGATTCTTTGGCTGTTTTGTATGAGCAGATTGAAAAGAACGATGATGGATTGGAAGTTTGTGTGGAGAGGTTATACAAGGGTAGTGAATTTGAGATGCCCAAATTGGATACCAAATCTGAATTTGTATCATATGATACTGAGATTGAAAAGGGAGTTGTGTTTGAACTGAAATTCGGGTCAAGTGAAGTAGAATCTTGTGAGGATTCAATGGAAGAAGTTTGGATTGGGAATCATGAAATCAAGTTCTTCAAGCAAGAAAGTCAGTTTTGATGCTTGTGATTCTGAATTTGGGGTTTGATTCTTGTAACAAGGTAAAGTGCAGTAGTCCAGAGTCTGAAATGGTGGATGATTCTGGTGAGAAATTTAGAATCGAGTGCAAAACCTGCAACCAAATGTTCCATTCTCGCAAAGCGCTTGGAGGCCACCAAAGGAAGCATAGCACCGGAAAAGGCTGTAAAGCACAGAAGATTGAAAGCTGGGAAGAAGAGAACCAGACTGGCGCGCCTAAAACTGAAGCTGACTGTAAGCTGGTGAAGCTTGGAATATATAGAGAATCTAATGGAAGGCAAAACCAGTGGACAAGCTGTTAAGGAGCACAAATGCCCCATATGCTTTAAGGTGTTCATAACAGGGCAAGCATTGGGTGGCCATAAGAGGGCTCACATTCTGAAGAACTCTGAAACTAGGCCACAAGAGATTGCAATGAGCCAGGACCATTCTACCATCTCTGAGGCACTGGATATTAATATCCCAATAATGGTTGATCAACAAGAAAATGGTGATGTTGGGTTCAAGCAATGGTGGGTTTCTGAGCCATTAGTGGCCAACTAAGAAAGTGATGCCATATGTAGTTTCTGCAGGGTTCGAATTGTGTACAGAGACACAATAAAGAAGATTTGTTACTTTGTTAGAAGTATAGAGATTAGAAGTGACAATTACTGACCCAAGTTTAGTATTTTCTTTTGCCTTTTGAACTGATGAGTTAGTGTCTCCATTGTTTTGAACTAGTAAAGCTCATTAGTAATTTTTTTTTCTCTTTGGATTCTTGATACTGTAATTGGAAATTGTTGTCCTTTTACAAAATATATAGAAACTAGAAAAGGGATGGATGATAAGCAGATACATCATTGATCTTTGATTGAGTTCTCAAATTTTTCCCCTTTTTTTTTCGGGGGCTTTCTGAGTTCGTTGGTCCACCTTCATTAACTTCTAAAAGAGCTTGAAGAATACTGAACTGAATCAATTTGGCTCAAGGAAGCTTTCAATAAAATGAAACAACCGACCAAATCAGGAAACATTGACTTTCAGAATGGTGATAAATATGCAGACCCCTCACTTTGGCTACCCAAATTGATTAGTGTGTCTAAACAAACCTCTTTAAGGTTTTGCTGTTGAAACATGCAAATACAAGAAGCAAAGGCTGTGACCATTAGTTGTATGGTGCAACCACTGATTAGCATCAAAAGTAGACTCATAACCAATATGGGTTATACTGGCAATTAAAAACTTTAAGACTTTATTCAATACGTAATGCTATACATTCAAAGTTTTTATCTAGACAAAAAGGGCGATAAAACATTCGAGTCCATATAACCAAGCTGAGCCATGAACCTGAATCGATCCAAGTTGCTCTATATATCTAATCTTAATTGCAAGGTTAACAGGACTCGCAATGCTTATTCTTTTATTACCGTGTTATAAGATTTATTCAAGATACATTTATTCACCACCGGCTTTCCCCTAAAGAGTTCATTTACACTGTAAACATATCAACAGGATGCCATGCTCATCACAAGCTTGTAGCCTAGACCAACTCCCTAGTTGGGATGCAGGCATTCTCTGAATTATGGCAATTCGATAGGTTCAATATTCCATATGTCTCGAGCATATTCATGAATTGTTCTGTCACTACTGAACTTGTACGAACCCGCTGTATTCAGGATTGACATTCGTGTCCATAGCTGTAACATCAGTTACAAAATGTTACAAATGGGGTTTGTGGTAGCTTATGCGAGAAAATGCTGAGAGATGTATAAGAAAAATAGGGCACTATGTAGACAGTTTAGTGCTTAGAAAACACCTATCATGACTCTGAACTTGCAAAATAAGATAACAGTTTCTGTATAGTAGCCAAACAAGTTGAATGGAAAAGCTCTATCCAGTGAACAATAATGCAATAATGAACCAATGCCAGGTAGATATGTGAAAAATGCATACGTATCGCTCACCTTTTGGTCTCGATATGCTTCATCAACCTTCTCTTGGCACTCTAAGTAACTAGGGAAGTCTTGGCCCACAAGGAAATAATCTGCACGACCATAACCTTCTTTTCCTTCCAATGACCCCATCAGTTCATTATAGTTATTAGAACCGAAAACACCACTTCTAACGAATTCCTTCACTTCTTCAAAACGTGGATCTGGAACAAACTGCATTAAGAGACCATCTAAATTAACATGCAACGAGGGTGCCTTCAAAATATTTCTTACACTGAAGAAGCAGAATTTTATGTACTTCTGCCATGACATTTTTCATTTTACTACCTGCTGGTCAGACTCATAGAAACAATATTACATGGCTAAAACCTCACAGGTTCATTAACAATAGATTAAAAGGAAAGTAATTAATATTAGTAATAAATTGGTTAACCGTGCATACCTTGCCTTCAGTTCTCTCTTTTCTCAACCCTGCTATCTCGTGAGCTTTAGCACCAAAGAGGAAAAAGTTTTCTTCTCCAACTTCTTCCCTTATTTCAACATTGGCACCATCCAAGGTCCCAATCAAAATGCAACCATTCATCGCAAACTTCATGTTACTGGTACCACTAGCCTCCATCCCAGCCGTACTTCAGAGAGCAAAAAGAAGAAGATGAGAGAATGTAGGGCAGTCAAAAAATGCCTAAAGGTTTTGAATAATTTGTTCTCACTACATGAACGTAATCTTCAATCATTTTCATGAAATAAATTCCCTTGGGCGTCAGCCATGCAGACATGTTGTCATATCAAATGAACTTAAGCTGTGGGAAGAATTTGGATTGGTCGAGTTATAAACTCATACACAAATTGTAAGACAAAAATAATTAAACCACCAATTCCCATGCTTTGTCCTTTGGCTTTAACTAGTTATGAAGGTTGAGAACGGGAAGCAGGTTAGAAGCTCTGCCAAACATTACCATGTTCTAAAAACTAAAAATGCCTATTTACAAAAGCAAAATTCATGATGCTAACGCATGCACTGGATTCATCTGGACTTCAGCATAAGCAAGGGCCACTATAAAGCTAAAGCTCAAACTAAACTTTAGGGCTCAAATTTGAAAAGAATGTGGACAGCTCCCGACTAAATCACGCATAAAAACTGCATCTTCATCACCATATGCTGCCTATAATAACTACATGTCCAAGAAGCTAAGCAAAACAAGAAAATCAAAATACCTGATATGCTGTGAGAGTTCACTAGCAGGGATAAGCAATTCAGCCACACTGACATTGTAATCAGGGACAAAAATAACCTAAAATAGAACAAATAATAATTAAAGATACAATGAACTAACAGCAAAAGAAACAATTTACATTTGTAGATAAATCTAATTAAAGATTTTAAAGTTTAATATTTTGAAGCCAAGTTAAATAAAAACAAATCAGTAATGTCACCCTTTCATATTCCAACAAACAATTTTAGAAGGCAAATCACAAATGTATGCCTTATCTCACCTCTCAACTCTTTAAGAATCCCTAAGAGCAATATGTACTCTGCTGATTGCACAAGTAAAAATGCACACAGATAACTTAGCAAATAAACGGCCATATCAACACTCTGATATACTTTTCCTACAGCCCAACATCTTCCCCAATCTCCACTAAGCAAAAGTATTTCTTAATATCAAAAGCCAAAGGCATGAAGCCTGTTTTCTTTTTCATTTTGATTTACTTTGGTCAAATTACTACATATTTATTGACAAAGCCATACCTTCAGCAAGTCACCTATTTCAGCATCATGATTAACAGTAGCCCCAACATCAGTGATAAATTTCACAATTCTCTTGGCTTGCACATAAGTAGCAAAAGCTTTTCCCCCAAATATACACACTCGTGGAACAAACTTGGCTTTCCTTTCTGCATCACTCATTTCTTTCATCTTTTTGTAACGGTAAACAATTCCCAAGATATTCATCAGTTGTCGCTTATATTCATGGATGCGTTTCACCTGAAAATAATTGATGCAATCTAATTTTTATAAAATATATAGAGAAAGGGGATAATGGTTTAAGAACTAGCAGGAAGAGGATAAGAAATTATTTTTTCAGTCAAGTGTAAAGAATTCTGCAAATCACAAATACACAAGTGGCTTAAAGTTGACAGACTTATATCCTTAATCATACACATGTCTGAGTAAATTGGTACAAGTCTTCCTTATAGATGACATAATAAATAGCATCACAGCAATCCAGTTCAAAGGAGATTATAAAGCTTGTCCATCGTAAGCTAATAAAAATTCAATAGATTTCTTAATCATGATCGTTACGATCCATCTATGCATTATAAGCTATATTTAGGGGCAGTCTAAAGACTCAAATATTATTAACTTTCTCAGTTTTATCTAAGAGTTTTGCTGTTATTTCATCTAAGATAAATATATTCTACATTATATCATAGACATATGAGGTAAAAGACTTCAATAGCGAGGAAATAACCTGGATGTCAAACATTGCATCGGGGCTGACCAAATAGCCTGTTTTTTCTTTAATCAGTGACACAACTTTCATTTTGTTGTTCCTTTTTGCCAACCTGAACTGCTTTTGGAGATCCTCATTATCTGCAAACTATAAATGAACAAAACTGCTTTAATTAGGAAATATAGAGGTGACTGCATACAATAATTTAAAATGCATGCATATATGCCACAAGGAAATAAACAGTAGCCTCAAGAAATCTCAAACTCTGAGCTATGCTCCAGATTAAAAATTCAAAATTAAACATAACAGTAGCAACCAATTAAGCAGGAAAAACTAAAGCAGGCTTCTAACTGATTAGTAATTTCTAAAGTACATGATGAAAGTATGAACAGGGCCCACATGGTGAGATGGGTGCTTAAGAATGCAATTAAAATTAAAAGAGAAAAAAAAAAAAATTCTGTTCTCAAGATATTTAAGGGAGATCAATTGTAAATTCACTTCCGATAACATGCAATCCAGCCACTTGAGATGATTTTACAAATAAGGATATGGATATGGTTGATTACCTTTCTTAACTCGGCCAGCTTCTCAGTATTTGTGACCCAGTCCTCTGTGCCAATCCACTTGCTGATAATTTTACTTAAATCTGGATTGCAGAAAAGCATCCACCTTCTTGGTGTAACCCCGTTTGTTTTATTTTGAAATTTATCAGGCCACAACTACCAAAGGTGTAGCATAGAGTTCAATTAGCATTTTTTGAGGTAAGAATACAAGTGGACAGGAAAACTTTTAGTTCTATTATTATTAACTAGGGGGAATATTATAAGTGTTTACCTTATAAAACTCATTAAATACTTCATTTTTTACTATTTCACTATGTATCGCAGCCACTCCATTTACTGCATGACCAGCCACAATACAGAGGTTAGCCATACGAACCAGCTTTTGTGGTTCTGGTACCACTTTTGCCTCCTTTTTTTCCTTTGCTGCTGGACTAATTTCTTTTTCAGCCTCGGGTTCTTCATCAGCTGGTTCGGGTTCTTCATCAGCTGGTTCGGGTTCTTCATCAGCTGGTTTGGGTTCTTCATCAGCTGGTTCAAGTTCTTCATCAGCTAGTTCAACTTCTTCTTCAGAGTTTTTAACTTTATCACTGGGATCGACAACAGCACTTTTCTTGGGTTTAACAAGTAAATCAGCAAAGGGGGCAGGCAAATCAACGTTTTCTAGAATTCTCATCTCCTTCAGTTTTTTCTCCAGTAAATCAACATCTGCTGTGCCATATTCTGAAACTATGGCATGAATCAGCTGTAAAACATGAAATGGCAAAAATAAGAGTTAAGATTAATACACCTAAGAAAGAAAGTAGTGATTGATCCATATATTCCACAATTACCTCTTCATCAATCATTTCGATGATCTCCACATGCCGAGGTAACAGTTTTTGCATAAGTTCTAAACTCCATTTCTCCAATGCCTCAGGTAGAACAGTATGGTTTGTGTATGCCACAGTTCTAAGACAAAAAATTGCAGAATGTTAGGGATATAAGCTATTGAATAAACATATAACTTCACGGGTCTACTAGATACATTGGCATACTTGACAAAATAAAAAAAAAAAAAAACAGTGATTATATTATGAGTTAGGCTGGCTGCAACATAAAAATATAACAAACCCCAAAAGAAACAAGTTAATAGCAAGCAAAGTGCAAATGGTCAATGGTGGAAAAGGCACAACCAGTTGGAATCGTACCAAAAAAAATAAACCATATAAAGACATAAGAAACATAGGACCATAATCACTAGACTTCCAGTAAACTTGTATAGTCTTGATGAAGAATGTGGTGGCATCTATCAATTTTTATTAATCCAAAGGAATAAAACAGACAAGAAAAAATCAAAGAGTAACAATTTGGTGTTTTTCGGTCACTCAGGCATAATCCAATCGTCCAGTGTATTTCTGAATTCCAGAACAGTAATTAAAAACAACAAACAGAGTAAAATGCCATTAATGCATAGTGTTGAACTACTGTAGTAGGAAGTACCTCTGTGTGATATTCCAGGCCTCTTTCCAGCTTAAACCTTTCACATCTACCAAAATTCTCATCAGCTCCGGAATGCAGAGAGTTGGGTGCGTATCATTCATTTGAACGGCAACCTTCTCAGGAAATTCTTCCCATCGTACATTTGTTCCAGATCTTCTCTCAAATTGTGCAATGATATCTTGGAGAGAAGCAGAGCACAAGGTGTATTGTTGCTTCAAACGAAGGATCTTGCCCTCAACAGATTCATCCCCAGGGTAGAGTATATAGCAGATCTAAGCAAAAATATGACATTATAAAGATGCTGGGTTTTCCACTTTACTACAATATTGAAGATCAGCAAAATGAAACACGTAGGAAACATTTAAATACAAGCATAGCATGTGGCTGGAATCACAAACAGAGGAAGACAGAGAACAGGGATAAAAGCCCAGCATGGTGATCGAACTCAGTCTCTACGCATAGACTACCCAACTTCAAATTTTTTTTTTTTTTTTTGGGGGAGGGGGGGGGGGGGACTTCAGTATTTTGAAACTCTGGTGTCTGCAAGCCCTAACAACAACTTGGCTGACTTCAGTTAAAAGAGAGGTGCAGACAACATAATCCTGATTAATTTTCAAAACATGCAGATAATAGCCACAAACATTAAGAGAATATATAAATGATCACAAAAATGCACCAAACCTTTTCAGCATTAGACAGGGCTTCAGCTGCTTTGGTATGGTCTCCAGAGTTAAAAGCATATAAATCAAAATCTTCAGAAGGAGCTTTAGTTGACCAAAGTCTTAGGTTGATCGTGGTTTTAGTTTTATACCCTGGTATTGGGACATCATATGCAACAGCCTGTATATCTTCTCCTCCTATCCAGTTACTTTTTCCCATCTGATCCTGAAACAACCTTGCCGTAAAATTTTATGGGATATGAGACATCATTTCTCACCATTTCCCATGGGTTGCCCAGCTACAAGAAGAAACCACAATCAAATCAAACATGAAGTAACTGGAACAGAAAGAGACATTGCCACTGAAATTTCAATGATATCATAGATGCCATATACATATACCAGTAAAAAAATGAACCCGTTGAATTTGAACGGAAAGCAAGGATACCTCAAGCCAATTTTCAGCAACTTCTTCTTGACCATCCTTTGTAATCCTCTGTTTGAATAACCCGTACTTATATCTAAGTCCATAACCCCATGCTGGGTAATTTAATGTTGCCTAAAGAGTCCAGAAAACAGGAGGCAAGTCGCCCAAGACCCCCATTACCAAGTGCAGCATCAGGCTCCTATCATTAATTAACCAAAGAAACTTAGCTTCTAGAACAAACATGAGAGAGAAAAACCTCACACAAACAAATTTACTGTTATCCTAAAGGAGTACTAGTAGGGAAAGAGGAGGACACTAGTCTCAACTTATAGCAGTCGTGGATAGCAGAGCTTCAAATTGCACAGTGTAAAGGTCTCAGGAAGCCAACAAAATGAATGGTTGATACTGTTCTTGCTCAACCAACCATAAAATCGTTTTTAAAGTCCAATTTATAAGTTACTTGGTTTTTGAAAATAAATTGTCGTAAAAGTGGAAATGTTGACCACGATGAAGTTCTGTCAATGTTCATACTGAAGGAAAGATGAGTAAAATAACCTCACCTGGCTAACTACATTCTCTAGATTGTGTCCAAGGTTGTTCAAGGCCTCTGCATAAGCACCAGTAAGCCCTAAGTTTCCAATTGCATTCAACAGCGCCCTACCCTACAAAAGTGGAAATAATGAAACATAATATAACACTGTTGTAGAAACTAAAGTGAAAATTGTCAGAGTCAAAACAAGAGATCAAGACGAACCTGTAAAAACTCCATTGATAAATAATATGCCTGTTTCACGTTCAACTTCTCATAATATTCATATGTCTCATTCCAGTTTATAATAAGATTATCAAGAACGCTTTGTGCAGTGGCAAAGTAAGCCTTTGGAAGCTCAAATTTATCTGGAGAAAACAATGGGGTGAACTCCGCATGATACTTGATACTCGAGGCAATAGAGGCAGCATCTGGAGAGTCTGGATTATAGCCGCTAGTTGCTTCAAACAGAAACACAATTAGAAAAATGTAAGCATAAGTACTACATAATAAGACCACCTCTTCAGTGTCACCCCTTCATCAAGCCATGCAAACTCCAAAGAGTACACTAATGTCACAATATAACTTGTTAAGCAAGGAACCAATTTCAACAACTAATGTTCACCCAGTTAGCAGCTTAGCATGTCAAAAAGCCAGCTTTATTTGATGAACATCAAACCATTTGAGAAGCCCTTCCAGAAAGCTTAAACAGAACTAAATAGCCAACCTAGTCAATTTAAAAATAACCATTTGATGAAAATACCTCCATGTCAGCATTAAAAAAGGATCCAAACCCAACAAACAACGTTCACCATTCAGCAGCATCAACACAACAAAAAGCCAGCTTAATCAGATGATGAATAGCTCACACTCACTCATTCATCATCAAAAAGCACAACCTTTTGATACACATTTCGCTTACTGATCCATCAGATGCAGCGTCTCAATCCTTTTTCAACACTGACACGGCAAACAATCCAAAAACAATCAAAACACACACACACCTTCTTTAACACCAGACTCCTTCAATTTAGCATTGGGCTCGCTGGACACATTCTTCACCGAAAACGACCTCGCCACTCGCCGTGACCGCAGATTCAACAACCGCTTCGAGTTCCCGCTGCTCGCACCAAAGCTGATGAACCTAGACAAAGAACCGTACTGCACAAACGACCCCGGCGACGAAGACGGACACGACGTTGCAGAGAATTGCGAAAATGCCATTCTCTTATTCAGATCAAGTTTACTGAGTGGGAGAGAGTGTGAATTTGGTTATCTTTTTCACGGAGTTCTTGATCTCGATTTTTGAAAAGCTGCTGCCGAGTGAGCTTCGTTTTATAACTGAGAGGTACGCAAGTTCAAACGAGAGTGAGAGAGCGGTGCGACGTGTCGGTTTGCGAGTAAGAGAGGAAGAGGTTTGTATAGTAGATCTGATTATTTTAAGTTTAGATTTTTATTGGCGTGGGTAAACGACGACTCGGATAGAGTGCTTAGAGGGAAAGTTGTTTGCCACATGGCAGACATGTCATTGGCTATATGGCCCACAAATCATTCATTCATTTGAAAAAGTTAAATCAAAATCGTGGTGTCATCACCTCAACGCGCGTGGCCTCCACCTACGATGTAGAAAAATTCAAATATTAAATAAAATATTTAAATAATGAGAATGCTAAAAATTTTCTTTACCGTTCATTATTTTTCACTCTACCGTTCTATTTTTGACACGTGTATATAACTCCAAATCAAAGTTATAAGTCAATATCATAATAAAATATGATCCTATTGTTTTAATCATGTAATTGTTTATCAATTTCGAAAATTATAACAAGAAAAGTCAAGAAAAAACGGATTAACGATGGCAATATATAATTATCATGGCAAATACAAAATAATAACTCTACCGTTCTCTTTTTGACACGTGCACACAACTCAAATCATATGTATTTATATAATAATTTTGATTAGTGACACATATTCTTGGGTAACCGTAGGTTTTATATCATGGCTTAAAAGAAATTGAGCAATCGCATGAAAAAAATGAGCCGATACAAATATACTCCAATTATTAGTGATGGCAATGGGATCGGGATGGGATCAGATGCCCTTTGGCTCAAGCCTATCCCTTGGCCCAGGCCCAGGTCTAAGCCTGGTCCAAGCCCATCACGTGTGATAAGTAAAACTCAAGCCCAACCCGACGGGCTTTTTGTAACCTCAAGCCCGTCCCATTTTTATAATGTGAATTTTTAAATTTAAATTTTTTATTTTTTATTCTAGAAACAATTTTTAAATATTAATTTATTTTTGAATACTCACCAAATATATAAATAATTTTTCCACAAAGTGCATCCATCCATCCATGTAGGGTTTGGAAAAAATGAGTATATATATGTAGGATAATCTTGTAATTAAATATATAGTATAAGGGTAATTTAGTATAATTAATACTAAAATTATTGGGCAGGGCCGGGTCGGGCTGAAGACATACCCAGACTCGACTCGTGTCGGGCCTTAAAATCAAGCCCAAGCTCATAAACATCGGGTAAAGCATGACCTTTTCGGGACGGGCCGGACCCCTGAAAATATCGGGCTCATTGCCATCTCTACCAATTATGATATATTTGTCTTTCTCATGTAATTGCTTATTGATTTCAAAGGATTAACAATGGCATAGATATATAAATTCTCAAGACATAAGCATAAATATAATAATTATGATTACATGATACATATTCTTGGTAACAATATGTTTTATGTCATAGCTTAAAGAAAATGAGTTAGAGGATGTCGATAAAAAAAATCTTCAGAATCTCTCTCTCTCTCTCTTGTATCTTTTCTCTCTCTTTCACTCTGTGGTTAACTCTTTTCCTATGGCACCTCCAAATTAGAACTTTATCTCCTCACCTCAGAACACATTTCTTCATGCAATTGCTCGGTCTCCTCAACCATTGTTAAAAACCCAATTCACCGATAATTTGAATCACATAATGAACTAATTAACATCACATTTTAAAACCCAATTCACAAATTATTATGGAGACTATTTATTATAAACATATGTATACCTAATTAATTATAATATATTTGTCTTTTTTGTCTAATTGTTTATCAATTTCAAAGAATTAACAACAGTATAGATATATAATTCTCAAGAAAAAGCAAAATATATGTTTATTTTTTATATAATAATTTTGATTACGTGTTACATATTCTTTGGTAACTATTGGTGAGTGTGTTACTGGCTAAAAGAAAGAACTTTTCTTTTTATATGGCAGTGGTTCGTGAGAAACTACCTTTGGCAGTTTCCACTTAATGTTGAAAATTCAAAGAATAACATATATTCTAAAACTAATCCTAAGATCATAGTCACCCACTGTAATCACATTTTATATATAAATGAACTAAAATGAATTTACACAGCATAAATACCTCTTCTCATCTCTGAAGCCAAAAATTGAATCTGGAAGAAAACCACAAAGAGTATTTTTCTTTTCCAATTTTAGAGAGAGAGAGTGTATTTTTTCTTTGTGTATTGGTGAATGCGTTACTGGCTAAAAGAAAGAACTTTTCTTTTTATATGGCAGCGGTTCGTGAGAAACTGCCTTTGGCAGTTTCCACTGCTCACGCCCCTTCATCATGGGTGTACTTATTCAATATCTCCTACTCACACATGATGAGACTTTCTCTCTCTGTGCTTCTTTAAGGTTCCTACTTTAGTAAATATGCCATATGACCATGCATACTTCGAGAGCACGTTAGTCATATATCTATTAGGAATATATAACTTCTCGAATTGTGAAACTCAGGTTGTATGTTGTATGCAATACCCTAGATTACTTATCACATTTTTCTAACAATCTCATTCATAATAAATATCCGTTGTATTCATAATTATATTCTGTCTTTACATAAAAGTAAACATAATTGGTCGACCAATGAATACACGTAATTATAGTGTGATAATTCAAAATCTTAATCTTCCTCTTTTCTCGATTCTTGCAACTTTCATTTAACTTGCTTTTCTAGAAATGTCCCAATAGATTGAATTTATCTTAATCCTTTGGTAACACTCTAAGATAGCAATCATTAAATGAGGTTTTCAAGAAACAGAATAGAGTAATAATGGTATTCTATGAGATTTTATTCTTAAAAACTCAGGGTCTCACACAATGTTAAAGTTGAGATTTTGACTTTCATTACCCCTTTGGTCAATGTTTTGCACATGTGATATGAATCACATACTACAGCATTTCCTCCTTTCCCATGGAGTGCATGTCTCTTTTCTTGTAAATGTTGTACAGATTTTAGTTCAGACATACCTAATGTCTAACTTGAGTTCACTTTACATACTTTTAATTCATCAAAACTCTAATCTGGCAATTAGACAGATAAAGTGATTAATTATCACTTATGGTCACATTTCATTATGACATTATTTTAATTATATTTTTAGGCGACGTTAAACATTTTAAGCTTGGCTCTGTATTATCACCTAGATAATAAGCTTAAAATCGTCTCATCTCCATTCCTACGAAGTAACGGAGGCGATTGCCTGTGTGAGAAGGCCAATCTTTTAACTGTCCGACATGCTTTTCAAAATAGATATATATAAATATATAATATTTACATAACTAATATATATATATATATAAATATATAATATTTACATAACTAATATATATATATATATATATTTCTTCATGTATGTTCCATAATAATCTAAATTGAGCATTAACAATATTATTATTTAATATTGATAAGACAAATGTGAACAATTTTGGGAAATCTAAAGTATGAGTATATTCAACACATACGTAAGCTTGGAGATCTAACATGTCTATTGACAATATCTCTTGGTATAGGCTTTATGAATGGATATGCAACCATGTCATGCGTAGATATGTACTTCATGTTCATCTCCTTTTGAGCCACCAAGTCTCGCACAAAATTATATTTGATATCTATGTGTTTCGTTTTACCATGATATTTGAGATCCTTAGTGTATGCTATTGCTGCTTGACTATCACAGTTTATTCTTACTGGTTCAATAGAAATATTAATTATTCCTAGATGATTCATGAACCGTCTCAACCAAACGTCTTCTTGCACTGCAGCTGAAAATGCTACAAACTCAGCCTCCATTGTAGATAAGGCTATACATGATTGTTTCTTACTGCTCCAAGATATGGCCTCACCATTTAGTAAGAAAACATATCCGGAAGTAGATTTCCTTTCATCTAAATCTCCTCCCCAATCAGCATCGGTGTAGCCTCTTAAGTGTAAATCATTTCCTTGATAACATAATGAGTAATCAGCTGTCCCTTTTAGATATCTTAAGATTCTCTTCACTACTTTCCAATGTGCTTGTCCTGGGTCGGACTTGTATCTACTTACCAACCCAATGGCATAACAGATTTCGACTCTAGTGCACATCATGACGTACATGAGACTTCCAACAGCACTTGTATAAGGAACATTCTTCATTTTTTCCTTTTTTTGTAGAGTCTTCGGACACATTTTACGACTCAAAGTCTCGCCTTTCGCGATAGGGTTGTCTATGGGTTTACAATCTTGCATATGAAATCGTTCAAGAATTTTCTTAATGTATGGTTCTTGTGAAAGAGATACTAATTTTCTTAAGCGATCTCTTGAAATCTTGACTCCAAGAATATATGCAGCTTCACCTATATCTTTCATCTCAAAATGAGATGATAACCATCCTTTGATTTCATTAACAAATCCCTTATCATTTCCAGATATAAGTATATCATCAACATATAATGATAATATAACAAATTTGTCATTGGATCTCTTTGTATATACACAGTGATCTTCATCTATCATTTTGAAATCATACGATATTACCGCATTATGAAATCGAATATACCACTGTCTTGAGTACTGCTTGAGCCCATAAATTAACTTTAGAAGTCTACACACTTTGTGTTCTTGACCTTCTCTAATAAAACCTATTGGTTGGTCCGTATAGATTTCTTCTTGTAATTCTCCATTGAGAAAAACAGTTTTTACATCTATTTGATGCAATTCAAGATCCATGCTAGCAACTATAGCTAGAATAAGTTGGATTAAGGTAAACCGCACAACAGTCGAAAAAGTTTCTTCATAATCTATTCCTTCTTGTTATGTATACCCCTTCGCGACTAAGCGAGCTTTGTATCTTTCAATACTGCCATCAGCTTTACGCTTGATTTTGAGAACCCACTTGTTCCCAATGGCTTTGCGTCCTTTTGGTAAATCAACCAATTCCCATACTTGGTTTAATTTCATAGACTCCAATTCTTCTTCCATTGCTTTCATCCATTTTTCCTTAGAAGGGCAATTGAAAGCCTCATTTAATGAGATTGTTAGAAAAATGTGATAAGTAATCTAGGGTATTGCATACAACATACAACCTGAGTTTCACAATTCGAGAAGTTATATATTCCTAACAGATATATGACTAACGTGCTCTCGAAGTATGCATGGTCACACGACATATTTACTAAAGTATGAACCTTAAAGAAGCACAGAGAGAGAAAGTCCCATCATGTGTGAGTGAGAGATATTGGATAAGTACACCCATGATGAAGGGGCGTGAGAAGTGGAAACTGCCAAAGGCAGTTTCTCACGAACCGCTGCCATATAAAAAGAAAAGTTCTTTCTTTTAGCCAGTAACGCACTCACCAATACGCAAAGAAAAAATACGTTCTCTCTCTTTAAAATTGGAAAAGAAAAATATTCTTCGTGGTTTTCTTCCAGATTCAATTTTTGGCTTCAGAGATAAGGAGAAGAGGTATTTATGCTGTGTAAATTCATTGTAGTTCATTTATATACAAAATGTGATTGCAATGGGTGACTATGATCTTGGGATTAGTTTTAGGATATATGTTATTCTATGAATCTCCAACAGTAACAGTAAGTTTTATGTCATGGCTTCAAGAAAATGAGCAATTACATGAAAGAAATGAGTAAGAGGACATCGATAAAAAAGTCGTCTCTCTCGTGTATATTTTATCTCTCTTTCGGTGCGAATTTAACTCTCTTTCTTATGACACGTCCAAATTAGAACTTATATGAAGGTATTTATCTGAGTTTATAAGCTGATCAAACGGTTTATAAGCTCTAAAATTAAGTTGACCTGTTTGTTTATAGTTTTTTTGGGTTTATAAGCTGAACTTATAAGCCAAAAAAAAAAAAAAATGTTAGTGGGAGGTATTTTTTTTCCGTAGCTTATAAGCACTCTATTTATAAGTTAGTTTTACTAAGTATATTACTATATTATCCTTATTTAATTTTAAAATTTCATCGTATAATTTATTAATTGATAAAATAATATAGTATATTTTTTAGTTATTTTAATAATAAAATATATTTATAAGCCACATTTTACCAAACGCATCAATGATTTATCAATCACTTATAAGTACTTTAACCAAACACGTAATTGTTTAAAATTTCAAATGCTTATAAGCCCAAATTAACTTATAAACACTAACTATTTATAAGCTAATTTTCATAAACTCAGCCAAATAGGCTCTATGTCTCACCTCTGACACATTTCTTCATACAATTGCTCATCCTTCTCAACCATTGTCAAAAACCCAATTCACCAATAATTTGAATCACAAAATCAACTAATTAACATGGCGTTATTAACCCAAGCAAATTATTTTTTTTATTATTATCAACATGTATATATATATTTCTAAAATTCAGATCCTTTACATAATTTTGATGGTCAATTCTAAGCTAATTTACTTAAAGATTAGAGAAAGTTTTAGTATTAGTTGATCACTAAATCTAAGCCAATTATCGAATGCCATGAACAAATTAAGTATGCAAAACAGTTAAGATATAAACATATATATAATTTTTCTTTTATGTACAAAATTAAATGATAAAAATTAAAAAGTAACATGTTTATATATATTCCTAAAATTCATCAAATCAAAGGAGAGATAACTGGATTTTCTGCAGGTTTCTTGACAGAAACAAAAGAAATAAAAAGATAGAACAAAAACGAAGACTTAAAAGATTATGTCAATTAAACTAGGTTAAGCATTCTTTATTTAATCTCTACACGTAATAGCGGTCAAAGAAAGTCTCTCTTTCACAAAAAAGAATCGAAACTGCAATGTCCATCGGATCTTTTCTTATTTCTTCTTCTTCTTCTTCTTCTTCTTCTTCTTGGATTAAGCCATGAACAAAAAGATACAAAACCCAATATTCCATATATAGAAACGTTTACTATTCATCTCCGACTGTACATGTAACAGAGGCAAAAGAAACTGCAACAATCTCTTCATCTTTCTTGGATTAAGGCATGAACAAAAGCATATGAAACCAATCTGTATACAAATTTCCTTCTGAGACATAACGTACTGAAAATACTATAGAAATTCGCTACCATACTTTTACCAACCTGAAATCTTGCACTGACCTTTCTTTTTTCTTGCTTTCGATTCTCGTGTAGAACCAATGTATATTTATAATACTTCTGAGGTTTCCGTAATCAAGTGGGATTATTAGTCTCCTTTAACTTATGTAGGACTCCATTTCCTTAATCAAGAAGGCTTATAAGATTTCCTAACTTTAAGTAGCACTACTATTCTTCGGAAAATGACATGCCGTCTGCTAGTCGGAGAATATATGACATGTCACAAGACATGTACTACATGTTCCCGGTTAAGTGAAATCCCAACTTCATACCCCCAATTATATTTATTTTAATTTTCACCCTTAAACTAACAAGTTTGACTTCTAACTTATGCTAATACCATATTACCCTTAACTTTTGATTTCTCGCCACCCAGCCACCATCACCATCCAGCCACCACCATCACCCAACAGTAGACATTTTTTAGCCTTGTTCCAGTTGATTTTTCACACAAAATAACCTCTAATCTCTTCCTTGTAACCCCAACACCCAAACCCACCAAACCCATTCACCATTGCACCATCCGATCACCAGAAAATGGCCTCCTTGGCCTTCGAGTTTTCTCCCAACTTTGCAGCCAGATTCAGGTTGATTCACTCATTGAAAATGCACCCCAAAGCCACCAATCGAAACCTCTTCATCGCCTCCATAAAAGCCACCCTCTTCGATCGTCGTCACTCGTCGTTTGCTACCAAGTTCCATTCCCACCGCCATGCCACAACTTTTTTTGCACATCTTTCCCACCCTTTTTGACCCCTTTCCTCCTCTTTGTTGCTCTGTTGTGGTTGTTGTGCATTCATTGGTCATCGGTTATCTTCCAACAACCCAAAATCTCCATTCAAAGTCATGCCCACCAACTGTTTGAGTAAATTGCTCAACCAGCTTCCCAGTCAAGCCTAGGCCCTTTTTGGGCAAATGAAGGGTGCAACAGTGAAGGGATGGTTGGCAAGGAGAGGATGAAAGGTGGGCAAGATGGTGGTGTTGGTAAGTGGGGCTGGCGCGTCTGTTTAAAGCCGCAAAGTCGCACGAGTGAGTGTTGTTGCGACTGGCAACTATTGGGGGTTTAAGGCGATAAAGGGATGGGTGGGGATGGAAGAGGAAGTGCCGATGTGTGGGAAAATGGGGTTGGAAGCTATTTTCGTCGCCATTTTCCCACTCACCAGCCTTCCTCTTCCTCAAGAAACGGTGCAGTTGGGTGGCGAGGTTGGCGACTGGGGTTGTTGGTGGAGGGGATGTCTGGCCAATGGTGGTAAAGGTGTTGACGATGCAGCCATAACTCCACCACCTGCCGTTGCCCAAAGTGAGGAAAGATAAGAGGGAGAGGGAGGTAGAAAACGAGAGGAACAAAGAGGGAGAGAGGGTGCCACGGTGAAGGAAATAAAAAGACCATTTTAGCCTTTAAGGGTTAAAAAAAGAAAACGACATCCATTTAAGGGTAGAAATCTGGAATTTATAAAACTAAGGGTACCAACCGATAATTTTACAAAACCTTGGGTGGCAATATGTTCTTTACTCCTTAGACAAGATATGCTTTTGTTTTGGTCACGTGCAGTTGCAGATCAATGAGTCAATTCTCAATCGGGCACCACCACTCATATGTCCAGAATCGTAACATCAAATGTCCCAAAAAAAAAACATGGCAAAAGCCACTTTCACTTGCTTTGATTCAACAACTTTATTCCCCGTTAAAGGTTTTTTGTTTTGCTAAATAGTTAATAGCCACCAGCTTGTCAAAAACCCTCAACTCAATCACTGCTAGCTGTTCACTCCACAGCATGGCCTCTCACCACCCCTATCACCACCACGACCACCACCAAACCATCACCACATCAAGCTGCTGCTGCTGCAGCAACACTTGTAGCCACCACCCTGCTCCACCACCTCCTCCTTCCACTGACCCACTTCTCCAAACCATTCTCTCTCACCTTCTCCAACAACAACAACAGCAACAACAGTCACCTCAACAACCTCATTATCAGAGTCTTAGTCATAACCAAACTCACAAAAACCATCACTTTCACCATCAAAATCAAAGCTTTCAACATCAAAATCGCAACTTTCAGCATCAAGGAGAATACCCACAAGCCAAATTGGTTCTCTCTTCTCTTATTAGCCGTATTGATGCTCTTGAAACTTCCCTGCAAAACTTCTCTTTATCTTCTGCTGCATACAATCAGTACTCTTCTTCTTCTTCATGCTCTCTTAGAGACGTGGCGGCGCGTGTGATTCAAACCCATTTCCGAGCCTTTCTTGTGCGTAGATCCAGAACCCTTAGACAGCTCAAAGAGCTTGCTTTAATCAAATCTAGCTTCAACTCTCTCAAGTTATCAGTTTCCAAGAAAACCCATTTGGATTTTCACCTTGTTTCTCGTAAAGCTATGGACTTGCTTCTCAAACTCGACTCTATTCAGGTACGCCATTCATGGGTAGTCCTCAATTTCTTAACTTTACTATTTTTCCATTTAGGGTATTGATGGGTGGGTTTCTTTGCAGGGTGATGACCCCATGATCAGAGATGGGAAGAGGTCAATTAGCATGGATTTGGTTAAGTTTTTGGAATTTGTTGATGGGTTTGCAGTGAGAAGGAATGAGATCTCATGTAAAGGTTCAAAGAATGTGAGATTGGTAAGGCATGATGGTAACAAGTCTAGGTTTTTGAGGTCTAATAGTGGAGATTCTAGTAAGGATCAGATTGACTTAATGAAAAAATTGAGGGAGCGAGTGGACAGGATTCATGGGTATTCTAGGGTTTCTAAAACTGAGGATGAAGTTGTGGAGCTTGAAGGTTTTCACCAATTCATTGATGATGAGGAGCTAGAAAACCCTAGGGTTTACAGAAACAAAAATGGGGTTTTGGTGAAAGAGCATATTGTGGCTCAGCCAAAAGTGAAGAAAAGTGTGAGCTTTGCTGAGAATGGGAATGTGTATAGGATTTTTAGCAATGACAATTCTCATGAACCAAATTCAAGTGGGGATGGTACATTAACTGATGAGAGTGTTTCAAGTGATGATAATGGAATAATTTTGGAGAATATTTGCACTGAAGTTGAAGGAAGTAAAGGTTTATCTGAAGTGACTGAGGATGGTGAGGAAGTGTACTTGGAAAATGGAGGATCAGTGCAGAGCAGTGAAGAGGAAAGAAACCCTAGAATGAGTTTGAGAAGTGAAGATACAGATGAGATTATTGGTGATTATATAGGTCAAGATGGACACTTTGTGTTCTCTGCACCATTGCCTTTGAAGATGGAATCTAGAATTGATTTGATGAAGAAGAGAAAGGCTGTGAAAATTGTCGCATAATAGGTTCAATTTTGAGGCAGTTGAGTGGATGTTTGGTTCCATTTCCACATTACGATTCTGATTGTTAGTTTAGAATGGTGAGAAGTCTAGATTGAAAGAGGTGTAATGGGGCTTTATTTCTCCTGGGATATGTTTGTAGCCTTCAATTCCTGCAATTGTAATCTACCAGCCCCCCTGAATCTTGTTTTTTTAACTAAATAATAATTCTTGGTTTTTGTTTTTTTGTTTTTTTTTTTTTTTTTTGGTGTTTATCAATCTGATGTCTCCATCCTTATATTTATTGCTGTGAATAGTGTTTCCTTGCACAAATCTGGATATGTGGATGAATCAGAGATCAGTTCTATCATGTCCATAGAATTAGCATAACTGAAAGAAAGAATTATATAATGGTGCAGGAAAATGTCCCTCTCCGTTTCGTGGATTCTTTTAACCAAGCAGATGCCAGATTCTGAGCTATTTAAAGCGATTTAAGGATTAAAACTACGTTTCAGAGAAGAGTTCATGACCAAATAGGGCCATAGTCTGTTCACTGCTGTAAAAATGTTACTTAAGTTAAACAATTCTACAATCATTTAATTATATGATAAGAATTGGCATAAACTAAACAGATACTTTCACAGAAAAACTACACAAGGAATTGTAGATAGAACTCTTTGATACATTCTGCATCAGGATCAATTGCCCAAAATCCTGAACTACAGCAAAGAATACAGTCAACTTAGTATTAATTTCTATTAAAGAACATTATATCACACCTTCATGAAAGGAACCTCACATGTTCAACAATATATTAAACACAACCTTCAATTGGAAGGGATGTCATCCCTGATCCCAGATGGAGCAATCTTTGGAAAACTTTTGAGTTTTCTTGTCCTACGGAAGAATACTCACTGAAGATCAACATAAGCTCATCCACAGATGAATAAACTATGTTCATATACTACGGAGTTTTCTGGAATGAATCTGTCCGCAGGGGCACTTACAATGAGCACATAACTTAACTTGAAGACTGCTCCAATGCATATTCAGAGATAATACTTTCTGTACAGGATTCTCCTACTTTAGCTTTTGGGTGATCAGCAGGAGTCAGCAGCACCGATGAACTATCTACCTGACTAACAATTTCCTGATTGCTAGTGCTGGTCATGGTTTCAAGTTTTGGGGCATTCATAGCATTTTTCTTTACTTCAACAATTTTAATCCTAGCTTCTCTTAAAGCATCTAAAGCAACCTTAAAACTATGGTCAGACAACATCCCTTCCTCAGCACATTTAACGGCTTCCTGATGTAAAATATCATAATATGAGTTCTTGCCTTTCTGGGAGTTACTTTGCAGCGCAACAGAGGGCAGCACATCCAATACAGCCTCATCCTTAGCACTTTTTGTCCATCGCTTCAAGATGTAATGTTGTGGAAGCATAAAGATGTTTGTTGCTTTGAATACTGCAATCACATGTCTGCAGAGGATGCCTTCAAACTCAAACATCTTGCAACTACAACTAGCTATTTGTTCAGATACATTCAAAGCCACAAAGTATGATTTCTCCTCTTCATCAAATCTTGCTATCTCATATGTGCTGGTTTCTCCATTGCTCTCACTGAGTTTCACAGCAAGCACAAGGGATTCAAAAATTTCATCCTGAAATATTGAGAACAATTTTCTTGTGTAAACTTCCGCTACTTGTTTTTCCATAGGAAGTGGAGTCTTTAATATTGGTTTTGTGTAAAAAGTTTCAAACTCTGCCCTCGCTTCTTTCTCATAGCGATCATCCAAAGCCTTCTCATATTGCTCCGCAAAATCTTGTAAGGTAGTCCTTGCATTCACATAGCCTTCAAAAAGTGAGTTCACACTTCCACTTTGCTGAGTAGCATGCATACCAGCAAAGAATGTGTCTCTTAAATAGGTTGAGACCCACAACTTGCGATCAATATAAAGTGATTGAAGCCATTCATTTCCTCGTAGGTTATACTTATCAAGAAGCAACTGCCAAGCAGATTCAAACTCTTCAGGCGTCTCAGTCTTGTTAACATATTTCTCAAATTCCAATTGGAATGTCTTTGGAAGGGCACTGTACACCTGCCCCATCTCCTTTGGCATTTTTCTCATGATGTGCCACTTGCAATATCGATGTTTAGACTGTGGAAAAACCCTTTGTACTGCTCTAGTGATTGCAGAGTCATAGTCAGTTATGATTAAACCTGGTTGCCGTCCAGACACTGCCTCAAGCCAGCTTGCGAAAAGCCAAATGAAAGTAGATTCAGTCTCATCAGCAAGCAGTGCACACCCAAACAACACTGACTGTTTATGATGATTTACTCCAGTAAAAGGCGCAAATGGCATTTTATACTGATTCACTTGATAAGTAGTATCAAAGGCTACAACATCAGAGAAACAATTATATGCGATTCTTGATCTAGAGTCAACCCAAAAAACACTACTCAGCCGATCTTCTTCATCGACTTGTATTGCATAATAAAACGCAGGATCATTTGCTTGCATTACCTTAAAAAACCCAAGAAGACTTTGGGCATCTATTCCAAAAGTGCTTAGGCGTCCTCTTCCAATGTAATTAACACTAGTTTGGGCAGCAAATCCCATTTTTCCAAAACCGTTACAATCTTCGGTCAAGACATTCAAAGAAGCAGTCAAACCCAATCCCGAGGAACTAAAAGAGCTACTTGGACTATTATTTTGATTATGCTCCTGCTTATGTGACCGAAGAAAATGCCTCATTGCAGGTGTCACCAGCTCATGATTATGGTTCTTCTCTAACTTTGCCACATACCACTTCCCATCATCCCGCCTCCTCACAGTCATAAGTGCTTCGCAACCCTCTCTTGTAATAGGCCTAGCACGCCTCTTCTTCATACCATCTTCAGAACCTGAAGTTCTCAGACGTTTCACCCTTCGAAACCCTTCCTTTGAACAACAAAACTCTCTAGAAATAATCAAATTATCTTTCTTAGAACGATAATAAGAATTCACACGAATACTAAAACCCATTTGCTTGGCATAAGCATTATAGTAATTCCTTGCATCTTCCTCAGAACTAAACTCCATCCCTAATGTAGGCTCTAAAATCCCACCAGCTAAGCACCTAGAGTACTCAAGACTCCCATAATCCTCAACCCGCTCAGAGTGATCATCCACAACCACAGGAGCCTCAACAACCTCCAGACCACAACATTCATTACCATCATCTTCCAAGGGCACATAGGAATCAACTAATTCTATGGCTTCACTGGAAGCCTCTTTTTCCATGTCAGTTTATTAATCCTGCCACATCCAAAATCAAACAATACATAATGACTAATTGCAACAACTAAGGCTAATCCTTATTTAAAATCTTCTAAAACATAATTAGCTAATCAAACAAAAACACAACTTAAAGTTAAGTTTTTTTTACAACAAACCACACATAGCCACATAGGCACATAGCTCAAAGTGCTTCTTCAAATCTACAAACAAATTTAACAAAACTAAGAACAAATAATTGAACCCAGAACATGAAATGAAACACACTTCACAAGAAACATCGCGGGTCAAAAACACTTTTTGAAAACAAAAACAGCAAAAAAAGACAGAGAAACCATGTACGACAAAACTAGAAACACATTAAGCAAAGCTAATAACAAATACTTGAACCCAGAAAATGAAATGAAACACACTTCATAAGTAGCATTGCCAGTAAAGAACACTTTTTGAAAGCAAAAACAACATTAAAAGGCAAACTAAAGACAACCCAGAACTGAAAAAGGACAGAGAAACCAAAGGGTGTTTGTGATTTTGGTTGTGAGTTACCTTTCGTAAGAGAACAAAGTACAAAGAGGCCGCCGCGGACGAGATAGCGTTAGGGGACGAAAACTACCATCTGCTATTATCTTTTGGATAAGGAAAGTTGACAATACAATGCTGACCGTCAGATTAGTGAGTGTTAATAAAGTTTAAGAGATCAAACGGCTGATGTTTTGTTTATAGACTGGAATTAAGTTCTATAAGAGATTTGATACCCTAGCCCTAGAGAGTTGGTATAGTAATATGAATGGATTTAAAAAAACTATATTTTATTATATTTAACTATAATTTGTAAAACCTATAGGGGCTTATAAATATTTTACAGGGATCGGACTGATATTATACCTAACTTTTTTTTATTAAGTTTGAAACTGATACCCTTTGCCCTAACTCCGTTATGTTGTTGTTTGTGGTAAATGGGTGAAATGGTAATTTTAGTATTATAAAAAAGTGTTGGGGTAAAATGATAAACTTTTATCTTATAAGAAAGTGTTTTGTGTACTTAACTGCATCGTAATAGCTTTGGAGCAAAGGGGTATTTGTCATAAAGTTTTTAAACTTTGAGGGGCCACTATAAGGCAAAGGGTGTGATTAATACACTTTTCAAAACTTAAGGGCTCATTAAAAGTTAGAAAATTGTTACTGGAATAATAATTCAGTATCCCACTGGTGTGTAAAATGTTATGGAAGTCCCTCGAGATTTCCTAAATCCTGTAGGTTTCAAAAGAAGAAAAAGAAAGTGTTAAACCTCGCAACCTCGAAGTTGTGTTTACAACGGTTGAGAGAAGACTACCAGAGTGAGTTGATGAATGGAGGATCTCTCAAAAAAACCAAGAGCCTCTTTACTAAACTCCTGGAACAATTCACACCCACAAAATGTCTCAAAAAAACCAAACAATTTCATGCCCTCATGGTCACTTCAGGCCTTCAATCCACCAACTTCCAATTCCCCCTCGTCACTGCCAACGCGCAGTGCGGTCGCACTTCTTACGCACGCAAACTGTTCGAAGAAATGCCCAAGCGAAACTTGTTCTTTTATAACACCTTGATAAAGATGTATTCACGTAATGGTTCGTCGTATGATGCTCTTAACCTCTTTGTTGAAATGCTCAGGCTTGAAGTGTGCCGCCCTGATAATTATACGTACCCTTTTGTTATTAAAGCGTGTAGCGACGTGGGTTTGCGCAAATTGGGCGTTGTATTTCATGGGAGGACGTTGGTTGATGGGATTGATATGGATGGTATTGTGCAGAATTGTTTGATTGCAATGTATATGAGTTTTGGAGAGGTAGAGGCGGCGAGGAAGGTGTTTGATGCAATGAGGGACCGCAGCGTGGTGACGTGGAATACTATTATAAGTGGGTACTTTAGGAATGGGTATGCTAGGCAAGCTTTGACGGTTTTTGATTGGATGGTGAAGAGTGGACAGGAGCCTGATTGTGCTAGTGTGGTTTCAGTGTTGCCTGTGTGTGGTTATTTGAAGGAAGTTGATGTGGGGAGAAGGGTTCATGCCTTGATGGAAAATGGAGATTTAGGGAAGAAAATTACGGCGTGGAATGCGTTGGTTGATATGTATGTGAGGTGTGGTAATTTGAACGAAGCACAGGTGGTTTTTGATCGGATGAGTGAGAGGGATGTAATTACATGGACGTCAATGATTAATGGGTACATTTTGAATGGGGAAGTGAGGAATGCATTGGGGCTTTTTCGTATGATGCAGTTCGAATGGGTGAGGCCTAATTCAGTGACAATAGCATCACTTCTTTCAGCTTGCTCCAGTTTTCATTATCTGAAGAATGGAAGCTGTTTGCATGGGTGGACAATAAGACAAAAGCTTGAGTGTGAGGTAGTTGTGGAAACTGCATTGATTGATATGTATGCAAAATGTAATCGTGTTGAACTCAGCTTCCGAGTGTTTGCAAGAACATCAAAAAAGAAAACAGTACCATGGAATGCAATTTTGTCGGGGTGCGTTCACAATGGGCTCACAAGAGAAGCTGTGGAACTTTTCAAACAAATGCAGATGGCAGCGGTACAACCTAATGATGCAACCTTAAACAGTCTTCTTCGGGCATATGCCATTCTTGCAGATTTGCAGCAAGCAATGAATATACATGGTTATCTAATAAGATCTGGGTTTCTTTCAAACGTAGAAATTGCTACAGGGCTGATTGATATATATTCGAAGTGTGGGAGTCTAGAATCTGCCCACAAGATTTTCAGTGGGATTTCCACAAAGGACAAAGATATTATACTATGGAGTGTAATAATTGCTGGTTATGGAATGCATGGAAATGGTGAGGCTGCTGTTTCACTGTTCAAAGAAATGGTTCAATCTGGGATGAAACCAAATGATGTTACCTTTACTTCAGCTTTGCATGCATGCAGCCACTCTGGTCTGGTTGATGAGGGCTTGGGTTTGTTTAAATTCATGCTTGAAAACCACCACCCAAGCCCTTGTGCTGATCACTACACTTGCATTGTTGATCTTCTTGGTAGAGCAGGTCGACTGGATGAAGCTTATGATCTGATTAGAACAATGCCTCTTAAGCCTACTCATGCTGTTTGGGGTGCACTGCTTGGTGCTTGTGTAATACATGAGAATGTTGAATTAGGAGAGGTGGCTGCAGAGTGGCTATTTGAGCTTGAGCCAGAGAACACAGGGAACTATGTATTATTGTCAAAGATTTATGCTGCAGTGGGAAGGTGGAAAGATGTAGAGAATGTGAGAGATAGGATGAACGAGATAGGATTAAGAAAAACACCAGCTCATAGTTTAATCGAGGTTAGGAATATGTAAGGTACATGATTGTTTATGCTTCTGATGTGTTAAGCATCAGGGTGAACTCATGTATCCATGAAGTGGAAAAGTTTAATCATAAGTGATATTAATACCAAATTGAAGAGTATGAGAACAGTGAACGCTACTGCAATGTTTGGAAGACTCATTGGTGGAGCTGAAGGAAACTCCTTTTAAAATAGTCTTTCTTTTTTTTCTGAAGAGACTATTGAACATCAATAACTATGTATTTAGGATGGAAATGCCTCTATATCATTGAAACTAAGATTGTGTTACTGCTGTTGTCTCAACTACATCGGTATCGCTGATGGACAAGGCTACTGGTTTGTCATAGCACTTTTGCAGCACAAGGAACCATTTCCTTCCATCCCTCGTGGAAATGTATGGATGATGGGAGTGTTTCAGGTGAAAGAATGGTCATTTTTACTTAGAATAGGTAATCTCAGTGGCTAGTACTAGGCATATAAGTTTGTTATTCAATATGATCTTCCTGTCAGATTGAATTGCACAGAGGGGTCAAATAGGTGCATCAGTATATTTATAAATACACACATAAGTAGACGATTTCTTTCCAAAAAATTCTGTATATGGGTCCATCACCGATTATGTGGTTCATCAGGTGATTTATGACAATGCTGTGGCTCCTAGGTCTCGACGACTCCATTAGTGGTCATGTGATTCAAGACAATAAACAGGTTTGCTGTCTGCCTTGATGGTCATGTTAGAATCATTGGCTTATGAGAAAGTTGATTTGGAATATGCAAAGTGTTACGTTTTCCTTTTTGCAAAGTATGTCTTAGATACTATTTTGCACGTGATATCTTCAAATTGACTTTATTATTTTCTGATCTTTTCCCTGTATATACCCACAAACTTCTTAATTGTCTCTAAATATTAATGTATTTGTTTAAAATGACTGATCAACTTTGGCTTTCATCAGACTGAATAGAAGTTAGGTGGATTACTATTTGACTTTTATTTTTCTAATTTTTTAGTATGCACGCTCTTGTTTAACGTCAACTTTGTGTTTGATAGAACTAGACAGGGTTGATTGTGTTGTTTCATTAATTTAAGAGTTGTAAAGCTACTAATTAAGTGCCTTACATCGAAAGCAATACACATAGGATTTTTCATTCCTGAATCCATAAATGGGTTAAATGTAGATCTTCTAATTAAATTCAAACAGTAAGATTTCCACAGACAATGACAGCTTAAAGAGAATGAAACTGCCAACAGGATTGGCTGCTGGACTTGGCCAAATTGTATTCATTGACTGTTGATTAGTTCATGGTGTTTGATTTTTATTTCTGACATTATTGTCCCAAGTGCAAGTCACCTAAAATGTCCATTTCTTTATAGTTGTATTTCCTTGTCAGTTTCTTTCTTTCTTTCTTTCTTTTTTTGGTTTTCAATTTTCAAGCTTAGCATCATTCCTGGTATGCTCTGAGTCTGAGGCAAATTATTCTGCAGGCAATTCAAGTGTTGGAAGGAAAACAAACAGATGAAAACAATGGACACGCCATGTAGTAAGTGGAAGTTTTATCTGCAGCTAGCATGTACTTTTGTGTTGTGATTTTACTTATTGTTGTTTGACCTATTGGCTTTGGAATAATTCTTCAATGAATCAATAATGCTTTAAAATCCACTATTTCCAACTCAATGCTACAACTCATGTGCCCTTTTATTGGCCCACCTTGATAAAGCAATATGGTCTGAGACTGGGGACAAAATTGCAATATTTGGGTTTTCCTCCCTACATCGGATGTACGTTAAACCAGCCAATGAGAATATACCATGTCGATGGGCATGCATTCGCACGCCCCATAATTGGCTCGTTGCATATATCCAATCGATCAATGAGAATATGGTATGCATTCCCTCGCCTCATGAATCATGATTGACCTTTTACAAACTGTTGTATGTGAAATATGAAAATACATTATATTTTTGGACGGGACGTACACACGTGTTATGATTGATTGATTGATTGATTGGTTGCGCATACACTATCATTCGATAGATGCTTTGTTAAGATACAAAAGGGTCTAAAATTGTAGTTGTTGCTCCTTATGACCAAGTCTTAAAAGATTGCGTCAACAAAGAACAAGCTGAAACTCCTACACTCAAAATGCAATATTTTTAAGCGGCACATGCATCCTACAACTTCCATTAGGCTCCAAATACACCTAACTATGACAAGAGCAATTGAAAGCAACGTGGTATATTTTGACACACAATTTCTACCTAACCATTCCATTTCCATTTACATATGTGTTCGAGAAGAGGGTTACTGAGTTAATATGGAAAGCGTTGTTTTAAAACCCGGATCGGAGGGCAACCCATTTTGCTGCTCGGGTCACGAATTAACCGGTCCAACTGGTTGGATCGATGACATCAGCGATAATTTTATTTTTAAAAAATGACATATTAATCCCTTAAACCCTTAACCATTCCATTTCCATTTACATATATGTTTGAAAAGATGGTTACTGGGTTAATATGGAAAGCATGGTTTTAAAACCTAAACCGGAAGGTAACATGTTTTGCTGCTCGGGTCACGAGTCAATCGGTGCAACTGGTTGGATTGATGACATCAGCGACAATTTTATTTTTTAAAAATGACAAATTAATCTCTTAAATTTTAAAATATTACAAAAATTCTCCTAAAAAAGTTTAAATTAGTCCCTAAAATTTTTATTTATTTTAAAAATGCCCCAAAAAATTACCCCCTAATTACCCCTAAAAACCCCTAAAATTAAAATTAATTAACCCTTAATTAATTAAACAAAAAACCCCTTAAGAAACTTTTGAACCAAACCGGAGAAGCTTCCGGGTCCTAGTCGAACCGGTTGGTCCGATCCGGTTTTTAAAACAGAGATGGAAAGGAAGTACTCTTTTTTAGCTCAAAATCTTTAAAAATTCCCCCATAAAATTACAAGTCAACCTTTATAATTTTGAAATATTACAAAAAATCCCTTAAGACCTGAACCGGATCGGAGAAGCTGTTAGGTCCCAATCTAACTGGTTCGATCCGGTTTTTAAAACAGAGATGGAAAGGAAGTACTCTTTTTGAGCTCAAAATCTTTACAAATTCATATCAAAACCCACCGTCACGATTCTCCACTTTAAATTGTGGATACCGATGGAGAATCTAACTTAAAATAGTACATTTATTCACACTATCCCAATTGTCCTAACCATATGAACCACCAACGGACCCTTTGGTTTGTAAATTTTTATTAAATAATTAAAAAATTAGGGGGAAAAAAGAAATAATTAATTAAACTTTTGGGGTCACCAAGAAATGTTCCCAATTGAAGCATCCACATGCTATTTGTAATGAGCCTTTTTTCTTGCTCCATGTTATCCTTCTCCATGTGGGAAGTTGCATTTAAGTAACTTTATCTTAATATAATTTAAATATTCCAATCATTTTTTTTTTTAATTTTTTCAAATTTAACTTTTGATTATGATTTCTATGTGAGAGTTTATCTATCTATAATAACTCATAATTTAATACTGAAAGTGAATACAAAATAAATTTAATGCTACATAAAATAAATTAAATTAAATTAAATGCATCAAGCATTAAATATTATTTATCCCCAAAACACATAGAACTAACCTTATAATAGATAGAATTAAATTATAATTAAAGACTTTGAGTTGTCATTTTTGAAAAATACCCTTAGCTAGCATTCAGCCTTTGTTTATTCTTGTTTGTGCCAACTATTAGAATATTCAACACCAGCCAGGCACAGAAAAATTTATTTAATTTCATCACTTTTCTTGTTCAACTTTGATTACAATAATAATAATATTATTATTATTATTAAATAAATCTGGTATAAAGATTTTATACCAAATTTTCTCTCTAAATACTTAATGATATTGATTTAATGGTAAGTTTAAATTCAATGTAATTTGTCACAACCATAATATAAGCTCATTAATACAAAATTGACCATCATTTGAAATTTGAAAGGGGTGTGCATAAAAATTGAAATGGTGACGGATACCGGCTTTTTTAGCAACCCCGATCCGGATATTCGGATTTTCTAAAATTATGATTTATATCCGATTTGGATTATCGGATATCCAGTTTTTCGAATCGGATCGAAACGAAGCCGATTCAGATATTGGATATCAGATTTTTTTGCACAGCCCTATCCGTGGGTAGCCTAGATGGTTAGGATGAATTGGGATCATGTGGATAGGTATAGGTTCGATTCCCCATCTAAGTGACGATAGAGACTTGCGTGTATAATTCAAGAGGTTTGCTAATATGAGTGGTCATTGGAAGATTTACTTGATCGTTAACTTTAGGATCCTAAGAATTAGTTGAGGTGCGCATAAACTGGTTCAGATACCCTCGATTATTCAAAAAAAAAAAAAAATTAATACAAAATTAAGAGAGGCTTGACCAGTAAATTGACCCTTTTATCAAAAAACTTGTATTATATTAATTTAACAATTAAAAAGAAGAAAAAATCAAACTAATGAAATTTATGTAGATTCTGACTAAAAAAAATCAACTTTATATTATACACCCCTGAACTTTGACTTAAATACCCTTTTTCATTCCCTCAAGATTACATAAAAAAAACCCACAAAATTAACAAGGGTTTAATTAACCGATCAAATATTATTAATTTATTTAAAGTAGAATTAAAGTAAAGATTAATTAATATGGGAAGTTAGCTAAGCTTGGTAGGTTATGATATGAACATTCTTAGAAATAGTAATATTTTCAAATCTTTTTTTAAACTTTAAATTAATAACCTCTAATCTAACAACTAATTAATTAATTAATCAAGCTTAAAATAAAAACAAATCATCTAAATTTAGCTCCAAGATCTCCTTCCTGATCTCAAGGTCAAACATCAACACCTCTCTCTCTCTTTACCCAACACGTTTTCCTGTTTTGACTTATCAAATTTTTAATTTTACATGAATTTAATTATGAAATAATTTAAGAAAATGAAATTAGATCGGAGGATCCAGCAGTGAGAGACAGAGAGAGAGAGCTAATCATAACACAAAGCAAAGCAAAAACAAAAACACAAGAACAACCGAAAAATCATTTTTTTTTTTTTTATCTTTTTTTCATCTTCCCTCTTGGAGAGAAAAGGAGAAAAAAAAGAAAAAAGAAAGGAAGGGAAAAGAAAAGGAAAGAGGAAATCAAGAAGACCCAGGAAACCAAACGGGAGAGTCCTTCATTAATTGATTGAAAAGATTCAATCTTTTATTACCATTTTAATATTGTTATAGTGGCGAGAGAGGGGCAGAGAGGGAAGGGTGAGAGGGGGGTCTTTTTAGAAACTCAATGCGGTCTTTGAGAAAAAGGCCAAATTTGAGGGAGACCCAGAAGGCGAAATTTGGGGAGGAATCAAGATCTGATGGTGGGTGTGAGTTTGAGTTATTGTTGTTGGTGTCTTTGTTATTTGGATTGGTTAAATTGTGTTAGAGAAGAGGTGAGTGGTGGTTTTTGTTGTGGTGTGGTGGTGAGGCTGCAAAGACAAGGATGCAGCTTCACTTCTCGCCTAGCATGAGAAGCATCACAATATTATCAAGTAGCAGCAACGTTATTAATAGCAATGGAGGAGGTTTTATTGACTTGATGAAGATCAAGGTCGCAGCTCGTCACATTTCTTATAGGACCCTTTTTCATACCATTCTTATTCTTGCTTTTTTGTTGCCCTTTGTCTTCATTCTCACCGCTCTTGTTACTCTTGAAGGTGTCAACAAGTGCTCCTCTTTTGGTATGTTTTTTGGATCTTGATTCTTTTTTTTTGTGTTGAACTTTGCTTTTTGATTTGTGGGTTTGGGTCCATCTATTGATTAGTTTGTTTTATAAGATTTGGGATTCGGGTTGTCGTTGTATTTGGGATATTTTGATGGTTGATTAGAATTAATGGATTGATTTTAGTGGTTGGATTATTTATGGAGTTTGGTTTTGTTATAAGATCTGAGTTTGACATTGATTTGTTTAGTCAACTCTGAATCTGAGTTAATATAATACGTTGTTGATATGCGGAGGAAATGATTTTGAAACCAACTAATTGACCTTCTAATGTGAAGTCATATTGTCTGGTTTATTATTGTCAGTGCTAGAATCAGTAGAATTATGGGGTTATGGCCAATCTAGGTGCTTGCATTGTCAATGTTAGAATTATTTGCATTGGTTTCAAATAGGTTGCGTCGACCCATTGATTGTTTAGATGATCAGTGACACTAGAGATTGATTGGAGACCTACCACAAGCACTATTCGTAATTTGTTCTTCTGGTTTTATCTTTTGAAGCATCTGTGGAACATCCCTTCCCCGGTTGATGGGTTTAAATTTTACTTGCATTATATGTCTTTTTCAATGTTTCAAATCGAATCAGCTTTAACTATGATTCCCAGGTATTACAAATCGTGAAATTGTTATCTGTATGCAGTTACTGTATGCTTGCTTTTATTAACTTAAATTGCGATCAGGTTTTATATTGATTATGCTTTTAGTTATTTGTTCTGGATTTGTTTGTGATTCTTAACCTGTCCTGTTCTTCTCTGCTTCAGATTGTTTAGGCAGACGGTTAGGACCGAGGCTTCTCGGTAGGGTTGATGATTCAGGGGTAAATATCTTGTTTTTTTTCAAATTACATTAAACGCATTCTTTTAGTCCTTCTTTTTGGTTTGGTTGTCAAATTGTTATGTTGTTTAATTAAGTTGGTTACACTTTGTGCTGGTGATGATGTAACAGAGACTGGTTAATGACTTCTACAAGATCCTTAATCAAGTTAACACTGAGGAAATCCCAAATGATTTAAAGCTTCCAGATTCTTTTAGTCAACTTGTTTCTGAAATGAAGACCGATCAGTATGATGCAAGGACTTTTGCTATTATGTTGAGAGCAATGGTATGTTGAAGATTTAGTTTTGCTTTTGTCTATTGTCTAATTTTTTTCATTTACTTATGTTTTATTTTGATAAGAGTGGGGTGAAGAAAACTAAGGCTTCCAGAAATAATCTAGCCTACACTTTTTGCATCTCCTTTCATTCAAAACTTTGTAACAAGATTGATGTTCTAATCCTTTTTCTTAGGCGGCTTAGAATGAGAAGTAAATTATTGTTTTCTGCCCTTGATATTCTTAAACTTCAGAGAAAATTCCAGGAACATCTAATATTTAGTTGATATTCTAATTGTATGTTTACTTTTTGCAAAAAAGGAGGAAAAAAAAAGAGAGGGTATTTTGAAGAAGCAGGATGAAGCTACTACTTGCCCCCACCTTTAGGTGCTGGGTTGTAATAATCACAGTGTAAATTTTGTGGAAATTTAATTGGTTAACAAAATTAAGTTCCAACTTTTCAATTTTAAACAAATCTCCCTGCATTTTCGTTAAGTCAAATTAACATTGCAAGCAATTGGGTTGCAGAATATTAATGCACTGGTAAATATGACTCTGTAGATGTCTAGTAGTTAATACAGTTACCTTAGTTTCTCTCTGTGTAACTCTGATGCCTACTCTTGTCAATCCTCCTTCAGTATACTATCAGATATGTATAAAATTTGTGGTTCAAATAAAGATATGATGCAGATAATGTGTGTTTTGTTTGAATTTTTTGAGGATATATGTTGAATGTTCTTTACTCAGATCTTATGATCACAACATTGTTATCTTGCTTATCTTGCTAGGGTAAGGATATGTGTCTTGATTATTAAGGTACCTAGGGGCCGGTGGATTTTAATTGCTGATATACTTTTTTGACTTGAATTGCAACTACATTTCAGTAAGATTGCACTTTTCAGTGTCCAGAGTATGTGATATTGGGATATAAGTTGGATGAGGAACTTAAGGCTTCTAGAACTCCACTGTTTGCTCAACTGTTTGAGAAGTTATGAGTTAAGCAATTTAATTGTTCCTGGACAGTATGACAGCTGCTTTTGCCTGTCATTTGGCAATTTATTGGGATCTCTCATTGTCGCCCAGTTTTTTCTTTATATTTGGCTTATTGCTTGTCTAATTGGCTGTTTCGTTGGTCAACTGAGACTTCCACTGCGTGTTCGCCTCTCCACCTAACCTCAGAACAAAAAATTGTCCCAAGTTTCTTGGACCATGATAGTGTGTTCTTTTAACAAATGAGGAAAATATGAATGTTGTGTCACTAATTAGAAATAGGAATAATAAATTACCTCCTCTATAATGTTTTCACCTTGAGTTTCTTCACCTACAAGTGTGTTGTGAGGATGTCTTTAAACTATTAACCTTTTTTGTATGTCCTCATTTGTTTTAGCCCTGCTTGTTTAGGTTTTTTCCTTTGCCATTATTTTATTAGGAGAAAAGAGACTGATAAATAAATAATTAAGGTTGTAGTCAAATAATGTTTGAATGCTCATCTATATTATGAATATGGATTTTAATTAGAAAAAATCTTCTATATAACAAATTTATTGCACTGGTTTAGACTGATAACCATCGTTTATTCACAGATGGAGAAATTTGAAAGAGAAATTAGGGAATCTAAGTTTGCAGAACTGATGAACAAGCACTTTGCTGCAAGTTCTGTTCCTAAAGGCATCCACTGTCTTTCTCTGCGTTTGACTGATGAATATTCCTCTAATGCTCATGCACGCATACAATTGCCTTCTCCAGAGCTCCTCCCTTTGCTTTCTGACAACTCTTACCACCACTTCGTCCTGCCAACTGATAACATTTTGGCTGCTTCAGTTGTTGTTGCTTCTGCAGTGCAGTCATCTCTAAAACCTGAAAAGATAGTGTTCCATATCATCACAGACAAGAAAACTTATGCGGGTATGCACTCGTGGTTTGCACTAAACCCTGTCTCCCCGGCTATTGTTGAAGTGAGAGGCGTTCACCAGTTTGATTGGTTAACAAGAGAGAATGTTCCAGTTCTTGAGGCTGTTGAGAACCATTATGGAATCAGGAACTACTACCATGGGAATCACATTGCTGGGGCCAATCTCAGTGATACCACTCCTCGACATTTTGCTTCAAAATTGCAGGCTAGAAGTCCAAAGTACATATCTTTACTCAACCATCTCCGCATATATTTACCAGAGGTAAGTAGATTGATATTAGCTATTTAGCTTCTCTTTTGTGGAGATGAAAATCTTTCATGTTTTGTATACTCCTAAATAATTTAAAAGTATACCAAAATTTGACATTACGGTGAGTAGGATAATTCAGGGAAATTATCCAAAAAGAAATTACAATCTCTTATTGATTTTGAATTTGTTAAAACATCTAATATTTGCTTATTTAGGTGGGCCTTAGTGATTTAATCAAGTAACTGGAAAATAGATTGTTTGCTGTCCTCAGAACTTGTGCATTTCATTTATAGCCCTGAGAGTGCAATGGTTTAATTATGTTTGCCAATTGTTTGTATTTAACAGCTCTTTCCACACCTCGACAAAGTGGTCTTTCTAGATGATGATGTTGTAATCCAGCGTGATTTGTCACCTCTTTGGGAAATTGATCTTAAGGGCAAGGTTAATGGAGCTGTAGAAACTTGTAGAGGTGAAGATGAGTGGGTAATGTCCAAGCGTTTTAGAAACTACTTCAATTTTTCACATCCCCTTATAGCAAAGAATTTGGACCCTGAGGAATGTGCATGGGCTTATGGGATGAATATCTTTGATCTTCGTGCATGGAGGAAAACAAATATAAGAGAAACTTACCATTCCTGGCTGAAAGAGGTAAACTTTTGATTACTCTATTTCTTGCTATAATTATTTCCTTTTTACTTTATCTTCCCTCCTTGTTTGTGTTATAAGTCATAATGAGGATTGTGGAACGGCTGAATAAGTTATTTAAGGAAATAAAATTCAACATTCATATCTGCTAGAGTATCCATGCCAATTTTTTTTCTACTGCAACTAGATCTCATCATGGTCATTTCTTCATTTATATATGTTAGCATTGTCTATTTGTAGGCTGGTAAAGTGATTGCTGAAATTTGAATTTTCAGTAATAGAGTTCTGGACTAATATTAAGACTTACTTTAAATGAGCAAAGAGTTGTAAATGTGTTTTCTCATTTCTTTCTCTTCTTTTTGAGTGCACCATTGCTAGTGTTATTACTTTGATAACATATGCTTTATCATCATTTTATTCTGATTGTGAGGTTTTCTGTACTAGAATCTGAACTCAAACCTAACAATGTGGAAGCTTGGAACCCTACCACCTGCTTTAATAGCATTTAAAGGTCATGTTCACCCAATTGACCCCTTGTGGCACATGCTTGGCTTGGGCTATCAGCATAAGACCAATATTGAGAGTGTGAAGAAGGCTGCAGTTATCCACTACAATGGCCAGTCAAAACCGTGGCTGCAGATTGGCTTCGAGCATCTCCGGCCATTTTGGAACAAGTATGTCAACTACTCCAATGATTTTGTGAGGAACTGCCACATCTTGGAGACGTAGTCAATCAACTAGTGGAGCTAGGAACTAGAGATAGAAGGGGAAAAAGATATTAGTGATATGGGTTTAACATACATTTTTTGTCTCGAACTTTCTCTGAAGGTTATATTTGAGAAAGCAAGTTGAAAAAATTGGCCGGAAGGGGCAATACTTTCAGGTTCAGATTTTGCTGTCATCCCCCATACTATTGCAGGACTGGACCTGCATCACTACAAGGACGTTGAGTTTCATTCTTTGATTTTGTATTATACAAATCCACGGTTAATTCTTTGCTTGGGAAAAGGATACTGTTATTGGTATTCCTACTGGGAATCTTGCTTTTGATTACTTGGTCCATAATTTGGAATAAAGTGAAATACACAAGAGACTGCTTATTTTGATGTCTTCATACTGGTCGATGATGGGAAGAGGAATGCTAGGAAAGGTTTTCGGTGATGCTCCCCTCATAAGTCCATAAACGTTTTTCTCCCTTCAGTATTATTATTATTATTTTCTTTTTGGTTATTGCTGTTTCATTTTTTGTTAGTATCTCCCCATTTTTCCTTATCCCTTGATTTTTGGTATCACGGTGAATTCTAGGAGTAGGTCATGGAAGATTGCTTTGTTACAGGTCCCATTCAATTGGGGAACTACTGTTAGGTTACATTACATATTGGTATTTGTTATGTACTTTTCCTGATAAACATTTAAAATGTGCAGATAATTCATTTTCTTCAAAACATTTATTTTTTATTTTTAACTTCTTATCCATCTTCCTTCCCTCACCATAACTACTCTTTTACCATTTGCAATTCTATAACTTTGTTCTTCTCCAAGAGATGATGTTATGATTTTACAGTTTTGATACAGGTTATCTATGTATATGTGATAAAAGAGTTATATAATTTCATTTATTTCAGGTATGTTTGGGAATAGCTTTTGCATAAATATGATCCAATGAAAGAAGAGAATCTTTAGGAAAATTTATTAACAAAAGGGTATAAACTATAAAGAAGGATTCTTCTTGTTCTTGGAATTTGCTAAGTTGATGTTAACAAGAAACCCATTTAGAATTTAATACCTTTATTAATTTTGGCATCCATAGATTAGACTCGGAAATTCTGATATTTCAAGGCAGAGAGGTTTCATTCCTGACATCTTCCTAATTTTCTAAATCCAAAAACCTTCCCACATTTGATTAGACCTCCTTGGCATTTTGCTTCTTCTATAATACCAAAAAAATTGATTCCCCTCTTGTCAATAAACTAATTGAATGATTAAGACATAGTTAGTGGCATCTACTTGTAATTATATAAGCCACAATTGATTCTTTCAAAGCTCAAAATCGAAGAAATATGTACATTGTATTGTACTCCCAAATTTTACATAGCATGAGCCAAAGAAATTGTACTTGAATTTTGTCATTTTTGGGGTTGTTAACATTCATGATAGGGTCCCATAAATCCTTGGTCAGACGTTCACATGATGAACCAACCATTAAGATGTAGAATTGTAGACTTCATCCAATTTTGAACTTGACCATTTCCCATAAATTAATAGTTTAATACCATGGATAATTCCACAATATGTCACTCTCTTATGTAAAATCAGTCACACTTTTACCCTAATTATATACCTATCTTCAAAATTGATTAATTTCATCGAAAAGTATTATATATCCCATAAAAAAAGGTTTTTAAGATATTTTTAAGGGATTTTTCGACTAGGTCATTACTGATTGCATAGGTTATTACCTATCGTTTCCATTATGATAGTATAACTCGAAAACAGAGTTAATAACATAATCGAATCAGCAAATGTTAATTCAACGATGATTGATGAGTTGATAATGCTTATCGAACATTGTGATTATAATAATGTGACTTATAACTATAATATGGAGTTGGTATCGTTGCCGAGGGTGTCACACATCAAAGAGTGGTGAATAGTGGGGTATGATGAAAGAGATGAAGGGTGATGATTTGAGATGGACAAAAGTGAAGTGTGAGTGAGATACAAAATAAGAGTTTGTTTGTGAATTGGATTGGAAGTTAGGGAGAGGGTCATAGTCCTAAAGAAATAAAGAGAGAGAGGAAAATTTGTCCACTTCCATAGCCTTAGGAGATTGGAAGGAGAAGGCAAGAAATGGCAGCATTGACCTTAGATTTAGCGGACTTTGAAAACTCTCAAACTGCCCCCTCTCATGCAACTTGTTTTATCTCTTCTTTCTCCTTTTCTTCTTTCTTCTTTTTCGGGGGGTTTTTTGTTTTTGTTTTTTAATCTCGTCTGCTTCCTCGGTTTGATAAAAACAGAGTGACCCAGATCAGTTTTGGGGGCAAGTAAGATAACCCATCAAGGTTTTTGGATTCTTTTCAGTGTCTGTTTTGGGTTTTTGATTGTTTTAGAGGTGACCCACTTCAGGATTTTGGTTGATTATGTGTTATGATTGGGATTGTTTTGCTGTTTAAAGCTTTTACTTTTGTGTGGTTTTGGTACTGTTATTTTTCTGGTGGGATTTATGTGGATTTTATTCAATCCATGGATTATCCCGATTGGGGATATTGATGTTAATTTTGATTGCCTAGAAATCAGAATTCGTGTCCTTATCATTACTGATGGTTCCTTTCTTGTGTTAGTTTCCATTTCTAAGATTGTTGAATTCTATTGTGATTTATATTCATACTAAAAGTACTTTTTCTTCTTCTGCTGCTTGTTTTTGGATTGTGCAGTTTACTAAAGTGGGAATTTTGATCAATCTGCAACTGTGTCAGGACCTGATTCGAGTACTTCTGTGATTATTGATTACTCATAGTGAACCTTATTGAGATTTGATATATACTTTAGGAGAAAGCTCCAGTAAAGGATCCTGGAGTTTTGAGTTTTAAGTCTGAGAGATTCTTGGAGTCAATCAGAAGAGGTTTTAGATGGCAGGTGTACAAGATCAGTTAGAGATCAAGTTTCGGTTGACTGATGGATCGGATATAGGTCCCAAGAGCTTTCCTACTGCTACAAGTGTTGCAACCTTGAAGGAAAGCATTCTTGCTCAATGGCCTAAAGGTTAGTTGGGTGTTTTTTTTTAGGCAATGTTTAAAATTTGTAGCTACTTTCCCATCAAGTTTCTTTTTGGGTAACTGTTTCATTCTAAAATATGGCCACGCCTAAACACTTGCGGGATGAAGTCAGAGTATGTATTGTTGTTAGAATTAGGAAATCTGTTATTGTTTCCTGATGTATGATTAGAGAAACTCCTATGAAAATGATTCTCTGTGTTAGTGTTATTAATCACCTGTCAGATGAATTAACATATCCATCCTTTAGAGCAGAGCAGTTGTGGAGTGCTTTTGTGTTTTCAATTTAATGTCAAAATATTTAAACTGGCTGCTTGATGAAATTTGGATATGGGTGATCTTTTCAAGGCAACTAAAAGAACTCACTGTGAATTTTGTGGAAGGACAGTTGGAAACTTGTCCAGGCTATATGAAACATCGTTATGTAATTTTCGTTCTGATGTGATCTTGTCTCGTCTATATAGCCTCAAAAAATGCTTTGTGATACACGTAGTACCAGTTAAATGATGCTATTACAGTTATTTGTTTGCTTTCTTGACTTTGTTGCATTGTAATTGATAAGTGAGTTGGTTCCAATCGCAGGATAATTGACCTGCAATAATTGGGTTTTATGTGAAGTTTTTGACAAAATTCTCATACTGAAATTCTTAGCAAATATAATCATGCCGGCCCCAATCTAATAAGTGTCAAAAACTAATATATTACCTTTATTTAGTTTTGCACCTAAATTATAAGAGTCAAAGTTTGTAATATATTTCTGATTATCGAAGACAATGCAATATATTTTCTTTAGTCATCTGTATTCTGTCTCTGCTCATGTGTGATGTGGTGCAATTCTCTCTTTATACTTGGTTGAGCTGATGCAAAAGTTAGGTCCATGAAAGTCTGGAAATCATCTTTCATTGCTGTTTATCCTTGGTCTTAGTCCATCAACAACTCAGTAACAGTTGTGGCAAAAATTTGTAAAACATAATAAGCTTTCTGTTAAACAAATTCTAGAAGTGTGAATCTTGTGATAAATATATGACCTTGAACAAGTAGTAAGTGTTAAAACTATTCAGATGTTGATTGCCATGTGGCTGCATTTGTCTTCTTCTTGTTTATTAAAAGATCTCTCCTCTGTGACTTCTGATTCTGTTTACGATTGTAAATATTTGTTAATTTACATTTAAGTATTTAGGCATTTATCTGTTTGGACAGGAAAGGACAATGGTCCAAGGACAGTCAAAGACGTTAAGATAATAAGCGCGGGAAAGATATTGGAGAACAATAGAACATTGGGGGAGTGCCAGAGTCCCCTATGTGATATCCCAGGTGGTGTTACAACCATGCATGTTGTTGTTCAACCTCCATCTCAGGAGAAAGGTACCAATTTTTTATTACATACTCTTCTTTCCAATAGGCTTTTCTAAGGTGAACTCTAGAAATAAATTACTTAACTTTTGTTTGAACAGTATGCAGATTTAATACTGAAAAGATAGCTGAAAAAATGTGTTTTAAGAATGATGTGATTCCTTTTTCTTCCAACTTTTCTTTCCTTCTGTGGAAAAATCAATGTAGCATCATAATGAAAAATGCAGTCACCAAACATTAATCATTGAAATGGTTGAAATCTTCAAACATTTTCTGTAAATTAACAAGCTTAAATTATTTGCCCAAGTACAGAACCAACCAAGCCAAGGCCAACTACCCTACCTGATTACCTAATTGCTTTGGCCTTTTCCCCAACTTAAAGCATATTCAGCAATTGTTCTCCCACTTGTTTCTTATTACACTGTTTCTTATTTTATGATGGAGCAGAAAAGAAAGCAGCTGGCCAACCGAAGCAGAGCAAATGCGTTTGTGTTATATTATAATTTTCGATTCCGGCAGTGCCAAGACATCATTCACAGGTGGGTTTGGTACTTGGCTGTTATTCTCATCACTTTTGTTAGTAAACTAGTCTTACTGTTGTGTTCTAAATTTATCCACAGATAAGCGGCATTGGAGCTGGTATAGATAATTGATTTGGTGAATTGCGCATAGATGAGAGGCAGTGGCACTAAGCACGTTTAGGATAGGTCATGTTTTTGGGAAGTTTACTCTCTCTTCATATGGCTGTTGCATTTTCATCCATTTGGTTTACCATGTCCATTGTTGAAGTTACCTCTCCTTCCATATGCTGTTGCCATCCATGTCCATTGTTAAGTTGTTTTTATTACCATATTTAATGCTTTTAATCTGTTTTACATGTATAATTATCATCGGTGGTTCTGGAATCAGACTTGGTACTCCAATTCTTGTTGATGCTTTCATGCTTTACAAAGTGGAAATGCTCGAAGTTCTGAGTTGTTGCAGTACAGGTTATCGATTGTCGAATACTTTTTTACTACCTTCAAACATATCCTTCTTCAAAAATGTACTAATGGGCATCCAGATGCCTTGAGGAAGAAGCAATGTTTATCCAAAAAGAAATTTATTAAATTCCATGGCTGAAATGTTCAATGATTGACTTCATTGACATTTTATTTCATGATGATACAGATACTGGTGGTGTCACCATGTTACAACTTGCATATTATTATTTTACAATTTCTGGGAAATTGAATGTCTCTTGATTCCATCTCATATGAATATTTAAACTCTTGCCCTGTTGAACCAATTGGATTTTGCCCTACTAAACAATTGGCCCCCCATGCCACCCTGGATTTTCCTTGAACATCAAAATACAACATTCTTTGGTTGTAAAGGTTGATTCTTGTACATTTTTTCTGCAAATCCAGGTAGTTATAGATTCTTCTATCTTCAAGTGTCACACCAAGTGCTTCCTTTTTTTTTTTTTTTTTTTGGCTCAGCTTTTTGACTAAGTTAAGAGTGTGATATGTAGCTTTAGCTTTAGCTTTCCATTTGAGGTTTCTTTGTGACTCTGTGTATCTTTCTTTTGGACCAGAAGGGATTATTATTGTTTGGCTCTTTGCCTCTCTTGAGTCAGAAGTGTTTGTTCACTCTGGCAAAGCAATTAAGTGCTTTTGGAAAAAGTATTTCTTCCTTCATTCATTCATTCTTAAAAGCAAAAACAAAAAGCCAAGTAGGAGAGAGGGAAACAATAATACATTTCATGGCAAAGCCTCATTGGATCCTTTAACAATAAGAATACATTTGAAGCAAAGAATCTAAATGATGAGACAATGAGACCGAATTTTGTGAGAACTAATTGCCTAAAATTACGTAGAAGTTAACGACTAATCTTGTGGTCGAACGGTAAAATTTTAGTCATCTAGGTGAATTATTTGGATGTTTTGTGTTTGATAGACTTTGAGATTCATTAAACTTGTAGCGTGTTCGATAAATTTTCAAAAATTAATTAGATTAATTGAGATACATATTAATTGATTCGGATATTTCAGCTATCCGCAACAAAAAAAAAAGTTGAGTTGTACTGTAATAAATGATCCCTTTTTGCTTTAATAAACCATATTTTAAAATTGAATTATGAGTTACTTCATTTTCTTGGATCATGGACCACTCCTTTTGACCCACATCAACTGAATCAGTATCCCAAGGCTCATATATGCAGACATGCAAACCATATTTTATTAATATAAATTTAAATTCGGAGGAATTGTGCTAAATGGCTGCGAGTGGTTCGGGCCATTTGAAGTTGACCAATTTGAGTTTGTAAACGAGTAATCAACATGGTAAGATTTTGGAACTGTGAATCTACATGATAAGTTATCAAATCTATTTTTTGTTCAATTTTGGTCATGACTTTGTTCGATGTTAAAGCATTTTCTATCTGTCAATCAAGAACGGTTTTGACTTAAAATATTTTTTATGTAGAGTTGTTAGATTGTATCATTATGAAAGAAACCACTTTTAGCTGTTGTATGAGTGAAAAGTTTTGGCATGAAGTTTGTATCCGTTGGTTGGAACATCATGACTCATTGGACAGGAAAAAAAAAACCCTAATAATATGATACATGTTTCAATGTCTATTTTCTAGTAATTTCTTTTACTTTATTTAGAAGTGTTTAAAATTTTAAAAATATTTATATATTTATAAATTTGACTCGATGGATATATTAAAACTTTTTTGTTAAATTAATACTATAAAACTCATTTACATTTTCTTAACTAGTTAACTAACACATTTTCATCATAAGCTTTTATTTCAATAACTTCTTCTTCAATAACCTTTACCCGAATAAAATGTATGAAACAGAACGAAAATATAAAACTCGAATAAATCATACCTGATGCATCGAGTTGGTATGATTTATTCGAGTTAGCGTGATAAGCAAGGCTAGCACACGACTACACCTTTAAAACTGATAACACAAGTCTCAATCCAAAAACTTAAATCGCAAAATCTGAAGTAAAAACTGTGGGTGCACTTGGTTTATTATTCTTATATTTTTTGGAATAATATTTTGAAAAAAGTAAAATTGGGTAGTTATTACGATATAGGATTTGAAAATTAACAAAAATACCCTATAGGTTTGTTTATTTACTAAACACCCCTATAATAAAATTTTGAAAATTAACAAAAGCACCCCCAACCACCCATTAAATATGACAGTCGACCACCACCGCCGGAGGGTGGCTGGAGTCATTGTATCAGAGCATAATCGGTTGGATCTGACCGGTTGTGTGCTGATATGGCCTTTTTCGACCAAATCTACGGTGGATTTGGTCGGAAAAGGCTAGATCGACGCACTATCGGCCAGATCCAGCTAGTAGTGCACCATTATACCAGATTCCAGCCAGCTTCCGGCGGTGGTGGTCAGAATCTGGCAAATGTGGGTTGCTGGGTGTTTTTGTCAATTTCTAACTTTATTTTGGAGGGTGTTTAGTTAAATTAACAAAACTAGGGGATTTAAAAGGAATTGAATAAAATAGAATAATATTTTGAGAATAAGAACATAAATGTGTATTTTGGATATGATAGGGAATAGGGTAGGGAAAAATTGTGTACCAAAGGGGCTATGTATAATTTATTGAATTCTATATCCTCAAAAGAAACTACTAATATATTTATATAGAGTAGTTACAGCCAACTATAACAAGACTCTGATTAAACAAGGAAATAAAATCCTACTTAAACACGAAAACTAATTAAAACAAGAAATTTTAATGGTTGACTAATTATAAAATAAGAAAGTAAACTTTAACTAAATTAAAACTTCCTAAATCAACTAAACTCTTAATTAAAATAGAAAACTACTTGAATTCCTAATATGAAACCCTAAATAAATAAGAAAATCAAATAAAGAAAGGGAAACAAAATTAAATCCTAATTTAACACTATTTTCCGTACATCATACTCCCCTTCTTAAAAATAAACTCGTCCTCGAGTTTCAATCTGGTGGGTGATACTTGAAGTAGAGTAATAAGTCCTCATTTGTCTTAAAAGTTGTTTTCCACTCGTCCTCATGTCTAATTTGAATCTGGTGGTATCCGCTCTGCAAATCAATCTTCGTAAACACTTATGCCCTATGTAATATATCAAGCATATCATCCAGCCTTGTAATCGAAAACTTGCACCCTATAGTAATTTTATTTATAGCCCTGCTATCTACACATATCCTCAAACTCCCATCTTTCTTTGGCGTTAGTAAGGCAGGAACTACACATGGACTCATGCTCTCTTGGATGTACCCATTTTCTAGTAATTCCTCTGCCTTTTCTTTCAGAATCTCGTTCTCCTTTGGACTCATCATGTAATAAGGTAGGTTTGGCAAGCTAGCTCCAAAAATTAGATCAATATGGTGCTGAATGTCCTTCATGGTTGGTAATCCGTCGGGTAACTTCTCTGGCATTACCTCACTAAATTCTTCCAATAATGGCTTGATTGCTTCTGGGTACTCTTCTGTGTTCAACTCCTCTTCAGTAGTCAATACTTGCTTCACAATCAGTGCATGCATCACCCTTGATGCCTTGAAAGCAGCTTCTAACTTTGACCTCGAATGTGTAGCAGTGAAGATGGCCCACCCCCTCCACTTTAGAAGCTTTGGTTTTGGAACTCTTTTTCATTGGCAGCAAGGTGAATTTGACGCCATATTTCTCCAACTCATAGGTATTTTCTTTTCCGTCATGTTGTGCTGGCACATTGAATTGTCATGGCCTGCCAAAAAATAAATTACAAGCATCCATATCCACAACATCAAATATACCTCATCTCTGTATTGCCCAATGGAAAAAGATCCTTATACCGTTCTGTTACTTGAATCTTCTCTACTGCCTTAATCCACCCAATAGTGTATGCGTTGGAGTGCTTTTCAGTTTTTAGACCCAATTTCTCAACAACATCTTTGCTAATAATATTTTCACAACTACCACTGTCAATAATCACATCAAATAAAAGGTTGGTGATAGTGTACATGGTTTGAAATAATTGATGTTATTGGGTGTTGTCCTCCTGTTTTGGCTTAAGCATCAGCCTCCTCACCACATAGTTCTGACCATCATTTTCGTCATCCTCATGCTCGTCATCATCCCCATCTGGACCACAATAAACCTCATTATCGTCTTCTCCTGGTTCCACAACATGGACTGCTTTTCTAAGAGGACAATCGCTCGATCTATGACCAAGTTGGTTACATTTGAAACACTTCCTAGGGATCGGTTTCGCAGCTTTCTGCCCTTCCGTCACATCCACTATCTTCTGTTTTCCGTCTGCCTTTTCTTCTTTGACCTGGTCATTGCGTGTGGGAACATCCTGACTTGCCTTATTCTTTTTATTATTTGTCCTATAATTCTCCCTGCTGTAATTCTTGTGTGAATAATCTGGTTTACTCTTCTCTTGCAACAATAGTTCAACCTTTAATGCAAAGTTTCGTGCCTTCGCTAAATTCTGTATTACTTGCACCCTTATTTTGTCTTTGATAACTGCTTTCAAACCCTCCAAATATCTAGCAACCTGTTGGTCTTCAGTCTCCCTCAAGTCATTCCTTTCCGCCAACCTCATAAACTCTGCGGTATATTCATGCATAGATTTCTGTCCTTAATGACATCTCTGGTACTGCTGGAACAAGATATGTTCATAGTCAAGAGGAAGAAAATCCCTTTGTAATAGTTGCTTCATTATATATCATGTTCTAACTAGTTCTCTTCCCTCACGAAATCTTCTGGCCTGTAATCTTTCCCACCATGCAGAAGCTCCTCCCTTCAATCTACATGCGACTAGTTTCACCCTTCTCCCCTCTAGGATCTCCATATATTCAAAAAACCTATCTATTTCTGCCATCCAATCCAAAAATTCCTCAATATCTAAATTTACTCTAAAGCAAGGGATATCTAACTTTAATCTGAATTCGTTGGAGTCTGTGTCACGATACTGATTTCTGCCACACCCCATGTTCCTTTCTGGTTCTTCATAATAACCATCTTCTTCGTCTGACTCTTCCACATAAACTGGATGTCTACGTCTATTTGCAAAAACAGGTCTGCCAATAGGCCGTCCGTGACCGATATCATCCTCGGTACGTTGCCTTTCGTCATTCCTATTTATGTTGGCATCTACGCTCAAAGCATCAAGTCGATCTGCAATTTCTTCAAAACATCGTTCTAAACGCTGGAATATGAGATCCATTCGTTGCTCCAAAGCCCTCAACGCCACCCCTTGCAAGGTCTCAGCTCCCTGATCTTCGTCATGAGAACCGCAACCACCCACAACTTCATCACCTACATTAGATCAGATGAACTTAATCTGGCTCTGATACCAACTGACGCAACGAGTAGCGTAATGAAACAAGGCTAGCACACGACTACACCTTTATATCTAATAACACAAGTCTCAATCTAAAAACTTAAATCGCAAAATCTGAAGTAAAAACTGTATAATTTATTGAACTCTATATCCTCAAAAGAAACAAATAATATGTTTATATAGAGTGGTTACAACCAACTCTAACAAGACTCTGATTGAACAAGGAAATAAAATCCTACTTAAACACGAAAACTAATTAAAACAAGAAATTCTAACGGTTGACTAATTATAAAATAAGAAAGTAAACTTTAACTAAATTAAAACTTCCTAAATCAACTAAACTCATTAATTAAAATAGAAAACTACTTGAATTCCTAATATGAAACCCTAAATAAATAAGAAAATCAAATAAAGAAAGGGAAACATAATTAAATCCTAATTTAACACAATTTTCCCTACCTCAATACCAAATGAAACCAAAATGTAAAAATACAACTATAGTATTGATAAATTGTAATAAAAAGACCATATTTATGAATTATCATTTTATTTCGTATGCCATTAACGTAACATAATATTATAATTAATATATGGGTGGTAGCATATATCAATATGTTCATCCTCAATTATACATAAACTTTTTTAAGACGTTTTCACATCATTTATTTATTTTTGTTAACTGAAGTATCCGGACCAGTTTACACGCATCTCGATTAATCTTTAGAGAAAATTATCCCACAACAATCTATCGCCACCACCAGTGGCGGACCTTGGATTTTTGCCCAGGGAGGGCCTCAATGGCTCCGCCATTGTTTGTCAAACAGCTAGTGAAAAATTTTAAAAAATCACCAAACCTTAAGCAAAGGAAATAATATAATATTAATAATATGAAAGAAAATAATGCAACAACACAATACTTTACCACTTGAATAAATCTATGAGAAGCAAAACCTTGAGCAAAATTGTGTTGAAAATAAAATTCAATTCATGAGAAAACACAGGAAAATTTTTACATGGAAAAACCTCTTCAATTAAATAGAGCAAAAGACCATGGGAATCTAACAATCCACTTAAATCCAATATAATTAAAAGAGTTTACAACAATCACAATCCACCGAAAATGTTCTACATAAATTTCTTATTTCTCTTTTTTTTTTTTTAATTTTTTTTCTTTCAAAGATTTTAATATAAATTTTCATGACTTTGATCAAACCTAGCCTAAGCTAAAGTCAACCAAAACTTAAATTAAGTCAATATTTTCTTGACTTTTAATATGAATTAATAAAAAAAAAGAAATTTTTCTCAGTATAAACATAGATAATAATTCAAACTTCTTTAATAATTTTGAACAGCTAAATGGTGACGTTTGAAATGTAGGAAAGTGATGGGTGAAGGGTGAAGAATAACGTTCAGTAAAATATAGTTAAGGTTTAATTTGGGAAAGCGAAAACATTTTTAAACATAAAACACAAAACAAACTCACAAAATTCATACCTTTTTCCATCAAAAGAATAAAAATCCTCCAAAAAAATAAGCATGATTCAACCCTAAAATAAACTAAAATGAAATGAGCAATACACATACCTAAAATTGAGAAAACAGAAAACGAAACTAATTGTGATACCTTGATGAGAGAATAAAGAATTTTAGGGATAAAATCATAAAAAACAGATGCATGTAAAAAAGAGTGGAGAGAGTTTTAAACTTTTAATATGATATAGGCGTGTAATATGTATATTAATAACAAGCTTTTTATAAGTCTGGATATATCTATATTAAATATGAAGATAAGCTTATATGTATATATATATTAATAGAATTTTTTATAAGCCTATATAAATAATTTTTTTTTTAAAATGTGAGGGTAGGCCCAAGGGGTTGGGTCTGCCCTGGCCACCACTATAGTCCACTAGATAAATCATGGGCAAAGTTACTATTTTTGCACCCAAGGGATAATCGAATATGAGATTATGATTGAAGTCATGCACAATTCCTTTGGTTCGTCTTTATCGGTATACTACCCATCATCGAAACTCATATATACATAATCAATATTTTATTGTTGACACTAAATTTAAACTTCAACTAACAATTAGAGTTGTTAATAACAATCAAAATTTTATCTTTTAACGAATGTCCCTTTGAATTTCAAAAAAATTGTGGTTGTGAAATTTGAGATTACAGAATATCACATTTTCTCTTCGGAATAGTATCAGATATTTTCATTTAAGAATCAGGTAATGTTACCTTCAATAACATCACCTCGGCGGATCAGTAGCGTTACTGTAGATTACCCATCAATCATGCTCATACATATACAAGGCTAATTATAGCGAAGATGATTCTCAGTCTTCTGTAACTTTCTCTTTCTCCATCATATCCACAGTCCAATGATGCCACGTGTCTCGACAAAGCTGAAACATCGCAAGCTTTCGCGAAGTCTCTACACTTCAAACTGAAACTTCTTCCCGTATCCTATAACACAGCGGCACAACCACAAGAAGCTATCTCTCTTATATTCGCAACAACGAAAAAAACTTTCAAAAAACATTGACCCAACATTTCTCTTCTTTCTCTTTCCACATTCCCACGCAAACCCTTCGCTTTTTTCTCCATTTCCAGAAATACCCACCTCGGAGAATCGGTTACAATGGCCACTACAGCCTCCACTAGTGGGGTTGGTATTGCTACTCCGCTGCTACGTCACCAGAACGGTACGACGCCGTCTCTGTTGTTTTCGCAGCCCCAGTGCTTGCTAAATTTCCCAAGGAAAGCTACCTGGGTTAAAGGTTTGAACTTTAAGTCGGTTCAATTAAAGCCAAACGGATTGTTCAGTAATGGGCCGTCCAGGAGGTCGAGGTCGTTTGGTGTTCGATGTGAAGCTACAAGTGGAAGAGTAAAGTCTTGTTCTTTCAAAAATTTTTGTTCTGGGTTTGTTTTGTTTTAGTTATTGAATTCGACTTTTTTTATTATTATTTTCTTATTGAATTCGGTAGGTTTTCAATGGATATCAAATGATGTATTGAAATAGAAATGCTATAATGTGGGAATGTTAGTTTCTTCATTGTTTAGGAAATGATAGATTTTGATGAAGTTTTGAAGTGACCTTGTTGGTGTTTATATCAATTTGTTTTGGTAAGATTATGAAAGATTCAAGCTTGAGTGCTGTATATGCCGTGCTGAGTTGGTTTTGTTTGCAATATTATGCAGATCACACAACAGGAATTTACAGAAATGGCTTGGCAAGCCATTGTGTCCTCGCCGGATGTGGCAAAAGAGAACAAGCATCAAATAGTGGAGACTGAGCATTTGATGAAGGCATTGTTGGAGCAGAAGAATGGGCTCGCTCGTCGGATCTTTTCCAAGGTTGGAGTTGACAATACGCGTCTTCTTGAAGCTACCGATAAGTTCATCCAACGCCAACCAAAGGTAATTTATCATGCATTGCGGTTTTATTTCCTACATAAGCTTTTGTGTATGTGCAGCGTCTCAAGTATGTGAAAGTTGTAGTTTAGTTGAGCTTTTTGGGTAATGGTGCAAGTTCGAATCTTAGATTATTGAAAGCTGTTCTGTCCTGGGAACTTGGTTTGCAAGTTGCACCTACTTTTTATATGAATAAGATACATACTTGGAGTCCTGTTCAATATGCTATATGTCTTAAATGTGATTGCAATAGCTAAAGATAACTGTGGGCTGCAGCTGGAAACTCAGGCATAATTTGGACTCTATTTATAAATTGGTACTTATTCATTCTTGTTTAAGCTAGTGGGCACTTCCATCTTGGTCCGTTTTGATGAACTTTTTAACATCCAAAGAATGAGCTAAAGGATGACCAGAAGATCATTTCATGAGCTTGGCATGATAGTACTACACCTAATGTGTATTAAGTTGTCAGAATTTGTCTTTTATGGAATCAGTATTTTGGTTTTTTCTTAAATAAATAAAATAGCCCGACATACAAAAAAAAAAAAAAACAAATAAAAAAAAAACATCCTCTACTCGCTTGAGAATCAGTCGAGCAAATGCAAGGATTTCTATCTTTCGATTCTTCCGTTGATGAGTCTGGTATACTTGTGCTGATTTTTTGATTATTTTATTGCTTTCCCTTAACTGTATTAGGTGCTTGGTGACACAGCTGGTTCAATGTTAGGACGTGATCTTGAAGCCCTATTCCAGCGAGCTAGGGAATATAAGAAAGAGTACGGGGACTCATTTGTTTCTGTTGAGCATTTGGTTCTTGGATTTACACAGGATCAACGCTTTGGGAAGCAATTGTTCAGGGATTTTCAAATATCTCCACGGTCCTTGAAATCTGCAATTGAATCGATAAGGGGACGTCAGTCGGTAATTGACCAAGGTAACCATATATTCTTTTCATTACCTTTTAGCATTAAGCAACGTATGCATGCACATGTATTGGCAGTCCAATTTAGAATTTTCCTATACAAAACTATAAAAATGCCTTACATTGATTAAAGTATTACTGTTGTGTCTCACACTTGAAGTATTCTGAACTGGAAACATAGTGGCACTAGTGTTAAAAATATGACTAGTGTTAAAAATGTGCATGATGCATATTTTCTGATCTTCTGAATAAGTATGCCTTGATGTGCATGATTTATCTTCAGCAAGTAATACCGAGGTTCACTACTCTTGTGCTTGATACCAATTGTCATACTTGTGATGGGCAAGGTATTGTATCTTTGTTGGAAGCCACCGTTTATTGTGTTTGACTTTTTTAATCTAGCTAACAACTTGGCACTGTCATCTGAGTTGGAATTGTAATTTATCTCTTCCCCCTCAACACCACCCTTTTTTTTCCTGATAAAGAATGGAACCTTTTTCCCCTTCCCTTCTTGATTATTTATTTTCAGTTTAGGGGCATAGTAAGTTACATTGCAGGATGCATGCTGATGTTGTGAGCAGGAGAACATGTCTTTTCTTATGCATGTATGCCCGTGTAGTAGTTTAGTTTAGTGTTTGAGTCATCATTTAGTTTCACCTGTTGAACTTTCAGGGTTCTTATATTTGTCTGAAGGTCTGACATCATGTAATTGGTACAGATCCTGAGGGAAAGTATGAAGCATTAGAGAAATATGGAAAAGATTTAACAGCCATGGCAAGAGCCGGAAAGCTTGACCCAGTAATAGGAAGAGACGATGAAATACGAAGGTGTATCCAGATTCTTTCAAGGAGAACAAAGAACAACCCCGTGCTAATTGGTGAACCAGGTGTTGGAAAAACTGCAATTTCTGAAGGGTAAGCCTTAAGGTCTTTTCTTGTATATTACATATGCGGTGGGCAAATAGCATGGCCATAAATCAGGTTGCTGGGTTCATATAATGGTCTGCAGTCTTGTGCATTTGGCTTGAGAGTTGTGTGAGACATGTTTTATATGTTTCAGTAGTGAGAATATAAGTTGAGAGTCTGAGCCCATAACCATATGTAATTAACACCATATCTGCAGGGTAATCTGTTAAATGAGCTTAGTTTGAGGTTCCATTATTGCTGATAGTTTGTGAGGCATAGTTTGAATTACTTTGGTTTGGTTTGAAGGCTTTCTGGGAGAACTCACCCAGTATGTTTGTGCACATTAATTTATCGTGTGCTAATATTATTATTCCTTGTAAACAGACTTGCTCAGAGAATTGTACAGGGTGATGTGCCACAAGCTTTAATGAATCGTAAGGTATGTGCTCCATGTAGAAGTTTGTGCATTTATTTTTTCTTTTCTTTTATGTTGGTGGAGCATGGAGGGGAGAGATGTGTTGGCATATTTGTTATAGTTTCAAAGGTCTATTATCCTTTACTTTGGTTAATATCTCCTGACACAACTGCATTTTCCAGCTAATATCTCTTGACATGGGTGCACTTATTGCCGGGGCAAAATATCGGGGAGAATTTGAAGACAGGCTGAAGGCTGTTCTTAAGGAAGTAACAGAGTCAGAGGGCCAGACTGTCCTATTCATTGATGAGATCCACACGGTTGTGGGGGCAGGTAATATGCTGTTATATCTCTATTTTTAGATGAATGAAGTTTTTACAAGTTAATTAAACTCTTGTTGTCATTACCTTTTCTCAGTGAGTTAGCTTTTTTTTTTCTTTTTTTTAATTTTTTTTTTTTATATCTCTTTCTGGTTATTTCCCTTATCCAATAGTTCATGAGGTAAATGAAAACAGCCATTTAATTCCGTTTATATCAAAATCTTCTTGACTGATGGAACTTCTTTAGATCTTTTAAACTTTTCTATTTTTATTTTTTTTAGATACTGAAGGCACCCAGCCTAGTACTATTGAGTTCCCAGTTTGTGGAAATGAGATTTGAAAATGCTTCAGATGCTAATAGATTACCTATTGAGATTTTTTCAGGTGCCACAAATGGTGCCATGGATGCGGGCAATCTCTTGAAGCCTATGCTTGGTCGGGGAGAGTTGCGATGTATTGGTGCAACAACGCTTGATGAATATCGAAAATATATAGAGAAGGATCCAGCATTGGAGCGTCGATTCCAGCAAGTTTATGTTGACCAACCTACTGTGGAAGATACAATATCTATTCTTCGTGGGCTGCGTGAAAGATATGAGCTGCATCATGGAGTCCGCATTTCTGACGGTGCACTTGTGGAAGCTGCAATTCTCTCTGATCGTTATATCAGTGGGCGATTTTTACCTGACAAAGGTAATTGTTACAATGGTCACATGAAAGTGTTTTACTTCGTTGTAATATGCATCACTCATGATGAGTCGTTTATTTATCTGGTGCCTTTTGGAGCAATGAAAAATCTAGTAATATGTAGCAGCTATATTGAGTGCTGAAGTACTTAGCAATTCTCTGCACTGTTGTTAGTTTAGGATTGATGTCATTTCCTGCTGCATTCTTTTTCTTATATGATATAATTTTGTGGGATAAATATCTTAGCATCTATAAGTTGCATCAGATACTAATATGCTTTCATATTGCAGCTATTGATCTTGTGGATGAAGCAGCTGCAAAACTGAAAATGGAAATTACTTCGAAACCCACTGCCCTTGATGAGATCAATCGTTCAGTATTGAAACTGGAGATGGAGAGGCTATCTCTTGCCAATGACACTGATAAAGCTTCGAAAGATAGATTGAGCCGCCTTGAGGCTGAATTGTCACTCTTAAAGGAGAAACAAGCTCAGTTAACAGAGCAGTGGGAGCATGAAAAGTCTGTCATGACTCGCATTCAGTCCATTAAAGAAGAGGTCTGTTTTTCTTGAAATTGCATCTTTGTGTCATCAGCTTAGTTTTCTGTCGGTAGATTCTGACATCATTTAAAAAGAAATCTAATGGGGAAGTTATTTTTCTGGCCTTCAAATTAACTTGATTAGATTAGTTAGATGTCAGTGGAAAATTAGTCGAGAGTAACTAGATGCTCATGAATTTTAATTTGGAAATTAACTGACTATTTTGTAATATGCAGATTGACAGGGTAAACCTTGAGATTCAGCAAGCTGAGAGGGAGTATGATCTTAATCGTGCTGCTGAATTGAAGTACGGAAGCCTGAACTCTCTGCAGCGCCAACTTGAGGGTGCTGAAAAAGAGTTAAATGAGTACCTGAGTTCTGGAAAATCCATGTTGAGAGAAGAAGTTACAGGAAATGACATTGCTGAAATTGTCAGTAAATGGACGGGTATTCCTGTTTCTAAGCTTCAACAATCAGAGAGGGAGAAGCTTTTACATTTGGAAGAAGTGCTGCACCAACGTGTTGTGGGTCAAGAACCTGCTGTGACAGCAGTAGCTGATGCTATTCAGCGATCTCGAGCAGGCCTCTCTGATCCTCACCGTCCAATAGCTAGTTTCATGTTCATGGGTCCTACTGGTGTTGGAAAGACTGAACTGGCCAAGGCACTTGCTTCCTACCTGTTCAACACAGAAGAGGCACTCGTACGAATTGACATGAGTGAGTATATGGAGAAGCATGCAGTTTCAAGGTTGATTGGAGCTCCACCTGGGTATGTTGGATATGAGGAAGGAGGACAGTTGACAGAGACTGTACGGCGTAGGCCATATGCAGTAATTCTGTTCGATGAGATAGAGAAGGCCCATTCTGATGTATTTAATGTGTTCCTTCAAATTCTGGATGATGGGAGAGTGACTGATTCACAGGGCCGCACTGTGAGTTTCACCAATACTGTTATCATTATGACTTCAAATGTGGGTTCGCAGTACATTCTCAATACAGATGATGAAACCTTACCAAAGGAGACAGCTTATGAAACTATCAAACAGTGGGTAATGGATGCTGCAAGATCTGTATTCCGCCCTGAGTTTATGAACCGTGTAGATGAGTATATAGTCTTCCAGCCTCTGGACCGCGAACAGATAAACACTATTGTGAAGTTACAGGTAAGTTTCTGCAGATTGACTCATGGTCTAGTCTGTTTCTTTAGGCATTTTAATTATGAAGGAAATGCAGGATAAATTTCATTAACTTTTATGGTAGGTGCATTGTGTCTCATCAAATAAAAAGTAAATTTAACTGCAATACCCCACAAATACCCCCCAAATCAAGGCCATTCTTTGTGTGAAAACACGTTGACAACTTATGATAGAATGGATGTTTTACAACGGCTCACTGAAGCCTATCTCCCCTAGATCCTCCTGTGTGAAGAGAGATGAGATCATAGAGCAATTGCTTATAACATTGTTAATGAAAGTAGTAGCATCAGTTTCTTTGTTTCAAAACGCCTTATATTATGTTTGCTTGTCTCAGTTGGAACGTGTGCAGAAGAGGATTGCAGATCGGAAGATGAAAATCAAGGTGACTGATGCAGCTGTTGAACTCCTTGGAAGTCTTGGATATGACCCTAACTATGGTGCAAGGCCGGTCAAGCGAGTAATTCAGCAGAATGTTGAAAATGAACTTGCAAAGGGTATCTTGAGAGGAGATTTCAAGGATGAAGACACAGTATTGATTGACACAGAAGTTACAGCATTCTCCAATGGCCAGCTTCCCCAGCAAAAGCTAGTCTTCAGGAGAGTTGATGCCAATTCTGATGCTTCAGCTGCTGAACCTGAAAACCAAGAAGCTGTTTCACAGAGTTTCTAATTGTCTGTATAAATGTAACTAGTTTTATCCAACCACAGGTCAAAAAGTTTGCTTCAGTGAATTTTCTTTACTCATACTTGATGAACTTGTCATCATTTCTAATAGAAATTACAGACCTGGAGGTGTTTCTTTTTCAATGCTTTCATCAGATTCCTACACTATAGTATAGTTTTATGATTAGCATAATGTGTTTATTAAACAAAGTGATGACAAAACTAGTTGGCAACACTTGCGCCATTAGGGACATTGTATTGATGGAGCAATAATGAATAAAAATACCCTTTTCTCAATGAATCTTATTGGTGCAGTCTTTGGAGAATTATGGTTCTTGCATGCGATACAGTATGTCAATATGTGAAGAATCAGATTCCTCTAATCTTTTTCACGCTTAACAGAAGCATGAACAGATGATTTTGGCACCCAAAATCCAAAGCTTGCTTTGGAGCCTATAATCTGCTGTTTCTGAAAACGGTCTCATATTTCAGTTAAATATTCTTCTAACATTTTAATGCTAGTCTCTCAAGGAAAGTTGTATCCCTTTTGTCAAATTCTAATACTAAGGAAATGAGAGAAGACATTAACATTTGAAATAGGAAATCTATATCGTGTTTATTTACAGTACAGAAGCATACATAAACATGTTAATTTACAGAAATATGGTAAACAACAGTGTTGACTTTGGATCAGTTGAACTCTGTAATTCCACCGTCCGTGCACTTCAGCATATACATGCATTTTCTGTAAGGTCTCTTAAGGTCTCTTTCCCTGGGTTGCTCTTCTGCTGATGTTAGCACAGCAATGAGAACCATTGGTATAGATTACTTGTGCTAAGTTTGGTGTTTCCATAAGTTTTGGAGCATCAATGCTCGTGTTTTACCATCAGGTTTAAGGCCACTCTCGCGCATTCTCGTGTACATCTTCTTTGCTGAGACAAACTTGCGACGCAAGCACATACCCTGAATAACAGCATTGTAGAGAGAGGCATCTGGGTTAACCTGCTACAGATCAAATTAGAAAATTGCTTAGTCAAATTTCATTATGTATGAGCTAAGCCACAGACCAAAGCTTTAATACAGCAATGGAAAAACTATCCAAAGGTAAACTTACATCTAGAATTTGCTCCACTTCAGTCCAAAGAGATCCCCAAACACAACTTCTTATCAACGACAAGTACGTAAATATGTCTGGAGTGCACTTTTGGTGAATCATGTGCTCGTAAACTTGCAATGCTACCTTTGGTTTCCTTGCACTCTCACAAGCTCCAATTACAAGATTATAGGATGAAGTAGAAACTGATTGTCCAGAAGCCTCCATCTGCCATAAAAGTTGTAGAGCCTTGTCCCATAAACTCAACTTCTGGCATGACATTAAAGCAGTATTATATAAATGTTCATTCAATTCACAGCTCTGTTCCCTTTTCATGCTCTCAAAAAGCTGAAGAGCATCAGCATGTTGATTTGCCTTGTACAAAGCACTAAGCAGTGCATTCCATGTATACACATCAGGTGAATGACCCAAGAGTTTCATCATACCATGGACCTTAAATGCCAGCTTTACCTCTCCAGCTTTTGCAAGTGAGTTTATCAGTGCATTGCAAGTAATTAGATTTGGCTTCAGTCCACCATTCAACATATCTCGAAATTGATTTAACGCCAAACCCCACTTCCCCTCCTTTGTGCATGAGCCAATTACAGCCTGCATTACATCATCCCCTGGTGTGAATCCACTTTGGACCATCTCATTGTAAGCATCAAGAGCCAGCTCATTCTGACTACAACGAACAAAAATGCAAACTAATAGAGAATAAGTAACTCGTGTTCCAATAAGATCATTTTCCTTCATGCTCCTCCATAACTTCTCTGTCTCAATCCAATTATTCACTCTACCACATATTGATATCATCGTATTATAAACAATTACATCAAAATCCTTCCTCTGTCTAGAATATCCTCCAAATTCTACAAACATGTTAAGGGCAAAATCAGAACCCAGTGCATCAGCAATTGCTTTAAGTATTAAGCTATAACTATGACCTGTAGTAATCTCATTCATTCTCATGAATTCAAAGACTCTCAAGGCATTGTCAAGCAGTCCACTCCTCAGGAGGCATGAAAGAAGAGAATTACAGGCATGTACATTGGGCCATAAACCTGAGAATTTCATGGACTCATACAGCTCCAGGGCACTTCTCACCTTGTTGGACCTACTAAGCATCAAAACCCTTCTTGATAGCACCTCTTCATTTCTTTCCTCCAACATATATGCTCTAATTTTGCGTTCAATGACCACTTTTCGCGGGACTGTCAAAGTTTGTCCACAACTTTTACATTCCAAATCTGAACCTTGCTGAACCTCAACATTTCCCCAAGGAGGCAAATTCTGTCCGAAAGAAACCAAATCAAAATTTTCCTTTCTTTTTTCAATCAATTGGTCATCTTCCTCATTCTCACAGTCCAACTCAGTTTCCATACTTTCAACCATGTTTGATACAATAATCGAACTGGTTCGTGGACTCTTAACTTGCGTACAACCAAACAAAACATGCCCCTTTTTTGACTTTACAGCTGAAGATTGAAATATGCAAAAGCCATAATTTCTACTACAAATTCTATAATCAAAAGAACTAGGCCTACCATTAAAGCTACAAAAGCAAGCAAACCCTTTTGAAATCATCATAACAGAACCTGAATTCATTAATACTTCACTCATAGCTAAAAAACTCAGAAAGAACAATAAGCAAATGACTTAAAGATATATTCATTCAACTCCCATTCAACGTAGATAAAAAAAGAACCAACTTTGAGAGCATTTAACCCGACTAGAGAAACAATTGAACCCATTGTACCATAAAGCTACTTCCTCGTTACTTAACCCAAAAAAAAAAAAAAAAAGTACTTCCAGTAAAAAAATTCTTGAATTCATGAAATATCACAGTGAATTTAGAGACTCATAAAACAGCATATGGATTCAGCCAATATAACATATAAAACCCTTCTAATATTAGAGAAAGAAGACCCTTTTAGATGAGGCTATGTTACCTGAAACCAAGATATTTGCTTTGCTATATAGATTATAGAGAGAGTGACAAAACAGAGTGCTTTTGAGTTTTGATAAATAGAGTCACATTTCAGCGAAAGCGGCGTCGTTTTGGTCCTGAAAATAATAGTCCAATTAAACATCTATGGACAATGATACCCTTTAATACTGACACCTCTTACAAAAACGCTATGTTTGTTGTTGTCTTTCCCTGTCAAAACGGTAAGGACCATTCTGCTCACAAGAGACGGAGTCGCTTTCTAAGTAATGGGTAAAGGTTTTTTTTTTTTTTTTGTAATTTAATTTAATTTTTATTTTTAGTCAATGAATACTGAGAATGTTTTGTAATCCTTTTCATATGAAAACGGTGGCAGATGAAAGAACAGAAGTTGAAGAAAGAGAGAGAGTGGAAGAAGGGAAGGAAGGAGTAGCATCAATAGCATTATTGCCATGTGGGTCCATCTCTGGGCACTTCATTCATGTTCCTCACTCTATCTGCTATGGCCTTCACGGCACTGGTATTTTTTTTTTTTTTGACTTTTTCTTGGTTCTTGCTTTGAATTTTAATAATTGGGCTGAAAGGTTTAGTTTGTTGTTCAGTTGTAACATTGTTTATTTGGAGGGAATTGCTATGTTCCCGGGAGTGTAATACTGTAACGTTACTGGAATATATGTGTTTTGATAACCCACAACTTCGTTTTGGTAATGTTTAACGTTATACAAATATCATTTTAATAATATACCACGCATGATTCCTGACTGTTACCATGTTGGCGTTATAACTGGCTTGGTAATGGTACCCAAAAGGTTGCAGTTGGATTCATCGTGGCAGTTTCGTCTAACGGACTGATTGGCTGCTTGATCCATCTTTAGTGATGTCGAGGTTTTTGAGAATGTGGGTTAGCTATACCGTCAGATTTTTCACTTGGGTTAGGAAAAATATTGCAGAGTCTTCATACATTTGCAAGGGCATTATTGATGAAGCAATGCATCTGGTTTTTTAACACTATCAGAAATTTATGGAATGTTGAATTTCTGCCTGTACACTGCCTTTTCATTTTGTTTCAGTCAAGTTGTTGTAGGAAGCTTTCCTTAAATATAACTTTGTATTTCGTTTTTAATGTTTCTGTCATTCTCTTTCATGTTTTTAGAGTTATCTTGCGAAAGGGAATGCAGCAGAGGGGAGGATTATCGGTTGATCAAGCTCACAGTCATTGACTACAATGTACAAGCTGTACTTCTTTTCTTTTATTTGCCTTCTCATTTCTTAAATTCAAATTTAATTGCACTATTATTTTTTGAGCTTCTTTGAGTATTAATTCATTCTTTCCACCATAAAAGTTTTCTCTTTCCCTAATGAGTTTTAGTACGTAACAGAGAAAGAAAGAACAAGCTGTTGTAGTCGAGTGTAGAGGCCATGATGCTGCTCGGTTCCACAACATTGATCATGCTCATGGGTAAGCCATCTTGGAATGAGTTTGCCATAATGGAGGATGATGAAATTAGACAAATCTTGGAAGAAGTAGCAATTATACCTTCTTAAATTACATTGATTGAACTGACAAGCAGAATATGATGAAAATTAATTTATATCTTTTTTTATTTTTGAAGTATCATCTGCTTGTCTTAATTTTTATAGGTATGTTAATGGTATATAGTTACATGCACTATGTCCATTAAACGGTTTTTCTTTTCTAATGATTCATTTGTACACAGTTGGGAGAAGGATGTTGTAGGAATGGTTGAACAGAAGCATGGGAAGAATAAGATTCAAGTTTCATTTGAATGTGAGACACTGAAAGCCGATAAAGCAGCTGAAGATCATATTAAGCAGTTCATGCCCAAACTAGCTGGGATGGATGCTGTTGGTATTTAATCGGTCTTTCTTTTTCCCCTTTTATAACCTGGATGATAAATTTTTGTTGACTAAGTACCTGTTCAGACTTCTTCCTGCCTAATGGGTCTCCAGAATGCAAATGTGATTATCAACTCAATTTGTTGAGCTTGGTTAATTGACATGTTTATCTCAATGTGTTTTTGTCTTGGCAATATTTTCCTGCTGACCCATTTGGGAGTGGGAACATAGAACTAATAACTTCTATTGCTGGGATTGCATCAGCAATAGTTGAAGTTTTATCTCCAATGCTACAAGAATATTATCTTTATGCATATCAAAAAGGCTGTGTAGCTCAATCTATAATATGGGCTAGATTTGAATTTGCATTTTTTGAATACCCATTTTCACAAACACAATTTCTCCCAAAAAGATTGAGTTCCTTCTGTCATTTCCCTTTATCTTTGTTCTTCATGTTTAGCACTGTAGCATCAATAGAGTCTAATCCTAAACTGTTAGTGACCTTGAATCTTCACTACAATAATCGCTGCCATTTTTTTTAATTTTTTTTTGTTTTCTTTGCTCTGTCAATATATGCAGTGTAAATTGGTTGTTCAATGCCTGACCAAAGTTTTGAACTGTGCAGTTAATATTGGAAGGATGCGCATATCAGGATTGGACTTTGAAGCAGAGGAGAACCTTTAGGCAAAGATATGATAGAATGAATAAAGAATTGTTCTTATGGCATATATTGCATAGACCTAATATACAAAATGAAATGAACCATTTTTGTTGATGTTGGATTTTGACACCAACTATTTGCACTTGCAAAGTGCTAAGCGGACTTAGAAATTACACGTGAATTGGAAAATGAAACTAATAAAAATTACACGTGAATTGGAAAATGAAACTAATAAAAGGGAGATGATTTTTAAAGTGGTTCGGATGCTCAAAGCAAATCCTACGTTCTCTGTCTTTTTATTTATGAAAGAGTACAATTAGGTCGCATGCGGCGATCCAAGAGAACAGAAGTACAGAGAGGGAGAGAGAGTGTTTTTGTTATCAGGACTAGAATCCCGAAAAATAGAAAAGAGTCCTCTATTTATAGTAAGAGGTTTTTAGGTAATGATTATGGGTTTGCCAGTGGGCAAGTGCAGTGTAGTTCTTACCCTGCTTCCCATTGGCCAGTTGTATGGAAGATATCCTTAAATCGTGTAGGGCTTGGGCAAGTGGGTGACTCCTAGCCACTCACTCGCCAGGCCTTTACCTGCCAAGTTGATGACAGTCTTACTCCTTTTGTCCTTGGGCAACGTGGCAGCCTGGACGGCACGATGTCTTCCTGAATTTTGATTGGTCCTCGCTGATGTAAGCCTGCGTCAGCCCTGATTTTTTAGGCATAACAGAAGCCCTCCAGTTCTTAAGGTTCAAGGCTTGAACTTTGAGAACTTCATGATTATGCTATGATTTGGCTCACCTCGAGGATCACTTGCTAGAGCTGAAAGTGGAGGGCAGCTGAAATAACACGAAGTTCACGATTTTACTCGACCAGCAAACTGTGTGGAGGTCGCGACGTGGGCCTGGCATACTTCTCAAGCGACCTGAGATGATCATCCCCTAAAGGTTCAGCGACTTGGGGTCAGATCTTGCTCAGTGCTATACCAACATGCTTCAAACTTTGCCTATCGCTCTCAACCTGAAAACACTTGCAAAATTCTCGTCGAAAATCGGAGTTCACTTCGATTTCGAGCTCAATACATTGAGAAGAGTGTTTCATTCGAACGACCTTTTCAGATGTTATCGTTGCGTTTGACAGTTGGCGTGTTCAATAAAGTAAGATTTATCGGACAGACATGTCTTTGTGCAGTAAGTGTCAGTCATGAGCATTAAATGGAAGTCATGCTGAAACGACATTTACTTTTAAAGCATTAAATGAGGATGAGAGTGCATTAAATGCGATGAAGATAACCATGCGGACGTTTGGTTTCTCCAACGGAGGGAAACGTCGATTGATCTTCACGAAGCGTGAAGGTTACTCTTCACAAGGATTGGCGACACATGGTCGCATCCAACGGCTAGGAACGCATCTTGCCTAAACGTCGCTTGCAAAGGAAACCAAGTGTTGACTTCATGATTCTCACAGAACTTAAATCTTCAAAGAGAAAAAACAGAGTTTTTTGCATTAAAAAAAACAGTTCATCCTTCTTCCAATTGATGTGCACTCGTCGCTACAACAAAACATTCATCCCCAGCAACCAAGAGATAAGGAATACTCTTCCCTTTCTTCTTTTCATTCATGTTAAAAACTCGATTTTTTCATAGCAATAATGGGTTTGAACGACTGGTAAATTTTTAATAATGCATTTTTTGGTAGTGTTAAAAAAGGAACACTCTAAAAAATAAAAAACCTAAGGCACAAATCCTTGGGAACTTGTTCTCAATGATGTTTAGGGTTTTTAGAGGCTAAGGAAAGAAAATTAGGGTTTTTCTTACTCTTTCGAGTTGTCGTACAAAACACTGTGTACGGAGACTGAGTCACCTCTTCTTGTCACACCTTTTTAGACTTTAGAAGTAATGGACGCTTCAGAGATAAGAGTAGTTGTTGGAACCAGCTCGAAGCCCCCGAGTACCTCGATAAGTCCCGCATAGGCGATGCTATCAGCAGCCACTACGGATGAGATTCAAAAGGCGGTAGACCAGTTTGCGATCAACGTAAATGTCTACCAGCATAGGTCGCACACTGCTCAGGATTCTCTAGAGGGAATGGTTGTGATCTCAGAGTCAATCTTCAAATACGAGGTAACAATACCTTTCTCTTTTGGTAGTTAAGACTAATGGAACTTTTCTTTTTCGCAGAGAACAAGACGACCATATTGTCAGCTCTAGCAGATTTTAGCTGTATCGAGGCGTTTGGTTGCTTACTCGATTAGAGTCGCGACGCAAAACTGCTCGTGATCATTGTTAACCTGCGAAAGTACAGATTCTTTAGCCCCAAGGCATCTTTAGAAGCTCCAGCTCATAAGTATCTTCGTATCTAGAAGAACTTTTAACTTTGCACCAAAGATGACGTTTTTGCTAACACATTTTCATGGCGTGCAGCGACCATGCCACCAAAGGTTCCGAAGCCACCTACAAAGCTAGGGGATTTGTATTCCCACGGGTCAACCCGACTGAGCTAGTCGAGGCGACCCCCAGCGTCGCCCACGTAAGAGAGGGGTACGGATCGGCATCACAAGGCAACCACCCACAGAGCGACATGCAAAGGCTTCTCGGCCCATGGTTGCTCGTGCCACGAAGCAGAAAACCATGGGCCATAAGACCAAGAAAAGGAAACAGCTGACCGCCGAGGAGGAAACGGAGTTGGAGCTAGAAGGCTTTAGGGTGCTGTAGAAGAGAACTCAACCCTACCCTATCACTCGCTTGAGAGTGCCCCCGTGTACCCTCGCATGCGCGGCCCTTGACCCCCGGGAGCTGCGCGAGGGAGACGGGAGCGACCATGGCTACTCAGAAGAGAGCGAGCAAGCAAGGGGTTGAGGATATACTTGCCTCTCGGGGCGAGACTTGTCTATGCTTTGGATTGCTTAGCAATTGCTGAAACACTTGTAGCCAGTAATGTACGCCTTACTGGAATGCCAGCCTGCCATGACCTTCGAGAAATTTGTGGCTTCCCGACGTGTCGACCTGGTGGCTACGACATTCGAGTTACACAGTCAGGTAAAACAACCTGTTCCCTTTGAGAACTTTTTTAGCTCTTTATGATTTTGAGAAAAGGAAACAGACTTTTGTCTCTTTTCCTATGCAGTCCTTGCTCGCCCTAACCGTGGCCTAGTAGAAGATCGATATGGACTCTACCGGCAATCTCCACGAGCTAAAGAAAGAGGAGAATGCCAAGCTAAAGTAGGACCTCGCAACCATGGATGTAGAGGCTAAAACGGCTCGCATCCAGCGATTAGTACTTGGCAAAGAGATTATGCACTTTGGGCTACAAACTTTCAGAAGGTTGAGCTCGAGAAGAGAGACGGGGACAACAAGGAGCTCCAACAAACGATGGCAAGACTCATCAAGGAGTTGAGCGAGAGAGAGAAAGAGTTGAAGGTGAGCACCGATCGTGCTAAAGCGGCGGAGGAGAGTCAGGCTCAACTGTGGGAGAACTCTGAGAAGTAGAAGAGGGCGATGAAGGCGGACCTTGAGCTGTCTTAGGGGCGAGTTGCTTCATTGACCGAGTAGATGAAGCAACAAAACCTCGAGCTTGAGAGGACGGCTGCTCATTGGGCAATACAGGCCATTTACAGCCTACGGTCGTAGAACTCGAAGATGGACATCTTCGACCTTCCAGACGAATACCAATCCATCCTTTTTTCCATGCTTCAGACTGAAGAGGTCGAGCAGCAGAAGGAATAGGAACCTCCTCTGGAAGATGATCAGCCTAGCATTCCTGAAGATCGAGATGATCGTCGAGAGGATCAGGGAAGTTGCGCTCGGGGGGCCTAGAGATGAAGACCAATGATTGCCCTTTTTTCTGTCCTTGTAGTTCTCCTAGCTTTTTAGCTTTTTGTAACTCCTTATCGTTTTCTTGTACATAATTTTTTAATATATAAATGGAACTCTTGGTCACTTACAATATCGCTTTTATAATTTAAGCATTTCGCAAAACAAATATGACTTATCTAATCATTGAACTTGCAAAATATTACAAAGAACAAAATTATTAACAAAAGACTTGAGATCACGACACAAGTTGAGTTTTTCTTCGAGAGGAAACATAACAATCTTACTCATAATACTTACAAGAAGGAAAATTTTACAAATTCAAAGAAATAACCAAGTTTTGTCGCGGTGTTCTTCAACCAAGTTCAGACTCGCATGTAAGAGTGCTTCATTGTCTGCCTCGTTAAAAAATTCCCTCCAAAGTGAATCAGTTCCTACTTTCGCTAGGATCGTCGCCTCGTAGCCATATGCTAGCGAGAAGGGTGTTTCTGAAGTAGAGGTTTTCGGAGTTGTCTTATATGCCCTTAGGACTTCTAGGAGGTCATTGGCCCAATTGCCTTTTGCTGCACAAAGCTTGGCCTTCAATGTATGCTTAATTGTCTTATTGACAGTTTCAACCTGACCATTGGCTTACGGTCTTGCTACTGAGACAAACTTTTTATGAATCCTTAGCTCGTCGCAAAACTGCTTGAACTCCTCATTGTTGAACTGTTTCCCATTATCAGAGCTGAGTGTATGAGGAATCCCACAATGGCATATTATATTTTTTAGTACAAAGTCTTTGAGCTTTTTGGTAGTGATCGCGGCCAAAGGCTCGGCTTCGACCCACTTAGTCAACTAATCCATTGCGATCACTGCATACTTGACGCCTCCTTTACTGGTTGGCATGGACCTGATGAGATCAATTCCCCACATAGAGAATGGTCAGGGACTGGTCATTATTGTTAGCTGGTGGGAAGGAGCTCGTGGAACATTCGTGAACCTCTGACACTTGTCATACTTCTTCACAAAGTTGAAGGCGTCCTCGTGAAGTAAGGGCCAATAATATCCCTGACGAATAATCTTATTGGCTAGAGATCATGCAGCAGTGTGATTACGCAGATCCCTTCATGTATCTCCCTTATGATGTAGTATGTTTCATCATCGATTACACATCGGAAGAGAGGAATGCTAAACCCTTGTTTGTACAACTGATTCTCGATAAGTGTGTAACGAACAGCTCTAGTTCGCAGGATTTTTGCCTCAGTTTTATCGCTTGGCAGAGTCTCATCCCAGAGATACTGAATAATTGGACTCATCCAGAAAGTAGATTCGGTAGTAGCTATGGCTTGCTCAGGCGAGCTGATGTTGGGAACCTCGATGTACCGAACTGGAATGCTATCTGGGACATCGAAGTCCAGCAAGGAGGCTATTTTTGCCAAAACATCCGCGACAAAGTTACTATCTCTTGGAATTTGACTGATCATATAATGCTTAAAAGGCTTGAGTGCGGCTTAGCTTTCCTCAGATAGCTGATCATATTCTCTTTTTTGGCTTGATATTCTCTCAGGATCTGATTAACAATCAGTTAGGAGTCGCTATAGATGTCTATTATTTCTGACCCCATTTCTCTTGCTAGTTGCAGACCTGCAAGTAGCGCTTCATATTCGGCCTCATTATTCATAGCTTTGAATTCGAACATAAGGATTCCATGAATCCGAGTCCCTTTGGGACTAAAAAGTAGAAGATCAGCTCCGGCTCTTCTTTTGTTTAAGGACTCATCAACATAGAGGCTCCAAGTCAATAAGTTCTTAACAGTTTGCTAGACAACTTGGTTGGCTATCTGTTCGGGTTCTCAATTTGGCTGATAAGAGAACTTCGAAATAAAATCAGCAACAACCTACCCTTTGACTGCTGTCTTCAGTCTGTAATACAGATCAAATTGGCTTAATTTGATAGCCCATTTAAGCAACTTATCCGAAGCCTCCGACTTCTGAAGAACTTGTCTGAGTGGGTAGTTGGTCAGAACATGGATGGTATGGGCATGGAAGTAAGGTTGCAGCTTCCTAGAAGCGATCAGCAAGGCGTAGGCTAATCGTTCCATCTCTGGATACCATGTCTTGGCATCCAGAAGTCGCTTGCTCCTATAATACACTGGCCAACGAACTCTACCTTCTTCCCGGATGAGAGTTATGTTGATTGCATACTGGGAGACGAACAGGTAGATAAATAAGATCTCCTTGGGAAGAGGCTTGGATAGAAAAAGCGACTTTCCGAGATGTTCTTTTATGCTTTGGAAGGCTCGCTCACATTCCGGAGTCCATTCGAACTTTTTATTGGCCTTGAGTATATTAAAAAAGGGCAAACAACAATCTGTTGCTTTCGATATGAAGCGACTAAGAGTCGCTATCTTCCCATTCAAGCTCTAAACTTGCTTTTGATTTGTGGGACTTGTCATATCTAGGATAGCTTGGATCTTTTCGAGGTTGATTTCAATCTCTCGGTGGTTAACCATATACCCTATGAATTTTTCAGAGGATACTCCGAACAAACACTTGAGAGGATTAAGCTTCATTCTATACCTTCGGAGTACGTCGAACATCTCAATAAGATGTGCTATGTGATCTGAAGCGACATGCGACTTAACCAGCATGTCATCGACATAGACTTTCATTGATTTTTCCGATCTGTTGAAAGCATACGGTTAACCAAACACTGGTAGATTGCCCCAACGTTCTTGAGATCGAAGGGCATGACCTTATAACAGTATAATCCCCTATCTATGATGAACAAGGTATGATCCTCGTCAAGCTCATACATCGGGATATGATTCTACCCCGAGTAGGCATCCATGAAGCTCAACAGCTCGTGCCCAGATGTAACGCCCACATGGAGGTACGTAATTTAATTTATGTTCTTATGCCTTTAGTTGATTTTTGCTAAGGTTATTTTAAGGAAAATGTGAAGAAAATGCCTTAAACTTGCATTAAGGGTAAAATAGTCTTTTCACTCAAAATTAGTTGAAATTGTGGAGAGTGAAAAGAGATAGAATTTCATAGAGAATGCAATAAAAATAAGGGTATTATGGTAATTAACTAAGGAACATAGATGAAATTTTAAAGAAAATGCAAGGGCAAAATGGAAAACTATATATAATTTTTATGTTATATCAAATTGATGAGTGAAACCCTAGCCACTCTTACCCATTTGCAGGCCACTTTCACCCCCATATTCTCTCAAATTCTTCAATTCTTCTTCAAAGGAAATTCAAAGGTTTTTGGTGTTTTTGAGTGGATTTTCAATCTTAAGCTTCTATAGGTAAGATCATTGCACTAAGAAGTGAATTTTAGTTTTTAAAATGTTGATTTTGATTGTTTATGCTCATAGGATTTAAGAAGAAGAGAGTTTGATCAAAGAAGATTCTTAAAGGGTTGAATTTGTTCATATCAAAGGTAAGTAAATCATACCCTAAGTATGATTTAAGTTATGTTGTGTAGAGAACTTTCTTTATGCATATATATATATGTGTTATATTGAGAATTGTTGATGATTTTGGTGTTGAATAATGATTAGAACCTATCCATGAGAAGTTGTGTTGGTGTAGTTGTTATTTGATGAATGTTTGGATGAGATTTGGAAGAATTGAAGTGAAAATTTTGAAGTGTGTATTTTGGGCAGATTTGGTGTTAATTATGGAGGAGTTTATTCCAAATTTTTGGTGGCCTAAAATAGAGATAAAAGTGTAGCCAAATTAGTGTTGATTTGTGCACATGAATTGTTTGATGAAATGCCAAGGAGAAGTGCATGTATGAGTATGATTATGTGTTACCTTGGGATGTGTTTGTAGATGGTAGAGAAGGACATGTTTGCATTCCATAATGCATAATTGCATTTAACTATGTGAAGTTAGAAAGAATTATAAGCATGAAACCATCTACATGCATACATATTCATAAAAGCATGAAAATGCCCTAAAATATGTTAAAGAGAAAATAGAAAGAAATGAGAATATTAAAGATATTCAAATCTGAATTTTTCTTAAAGAAGTGTAAAAAAAGATAAAAAGAAGAGAAGGTTTTTGCGATGGGGAGCGGTGAGTGACATAGTCCCACATGCACGCCGCCTTTAGTGAGTGGCCTCAGAATTTAGAAAGAAGAAATGTACAGTCCGTTAAAAGTGTGTGTGGATGAGGACAGTAGCTAGAATTAGAGAATTCACTCACACGGTCAAGGCTCCAAATCCATGCCTCAACCAAGTCCGATCGGGAAGAATAGAAAGAAAGACTAGAAAAGAAAGAAAGAAAAATAGAAAGAAAGACTAGAAAAGAAAGAAAGAAATAAAGAAAACAAAATAAGAAAAATAGAAAAGAAAATGCATAATTTATGCATTTGTGCATTTGCATCATGAATATGCATAATACCATGCTTATTATCATGGTTAGTGAAAAATTTAGAAAACAGAGAGCAAAACAGAGAAAGAATAGAGAAAGAACAGAGAGAAGAACAGGGAAAAAAATAGAGAATAATCGGAAAATGTGATGTAAGGAAAGAAAATTTGGAATTTTAAGCAACGAAGAGAGAGAAGGGTAGCATAATGGGTTTACTTACTGAGCCATTAGTGCTCACTCTGTTGTTTTTAATGCTTTGCAGGTAATAGGTGAGTTGTGGTCGCTCGGAACGTCACGCACTGGAAGGGTCGGGCTACACTGTCAAGTTGCTATTTTTGAGAACATTTTGTAAATATTTGTATATAAAGAAAAATTAAATATGGGCCCATACTTTATTACTCGTATATATATGTGTATTTTCTTATATATATTTTTAATGAGTTTTAGTGATTATTTTACGAGTATACTAGTTAGAAAGAAAGCATTACACCAAAGGTGGTGTCGATGAGCTGATTGATCCTGGCCAAAGGGAAACTGTCATTCGGACAGAATTTGTTGAGGTCAAAAAAATCAACGCAAGTTTACCACTTTCCGTTGAGTTTCTTCACCAAAACCTGTTTGGCGACCCAACTCAGGGTAATGAGCTTTCCGAATAAACCTGTTTGAGAGGAGCTTATCCACCTCAACTTCAAGGGCAACATAGCGCTTTGGGTCCATTGCTCTTCTCTTTTGATGAACCAGCTTGACTGCGTTGTCGATGTTAAGTGCATGACATATTATATTCGGGTTGATCCCGACCATATTAGCATGAGTTCATGTAAAAACATCGATATTCTGTCTAAGGAAGCTCGTTAAATCTATAACAAGCTGCAGGTTGAGATTACTCCCGATTCTCAATACTCGAATCGATTCGCTCTAAGACGCTTTTTATTTCCCCACACCCTATCGGAGTGGAAAACTTCATCTTCAAATGATAAATGGAGGTGAAAGCCTTGAAACTTCGTAGCAGAGGTCGTCTCAAAATACCATTAAAAGCAGACGAATAGTTTACTACTAACAACTTCGTCATCTTGGTCATTTCGTTGGTCTCACCCCAAGTGACGGGAAGTGCGATTGTTCCTTTGGGAATCAGATGATCCCCAATAAAACCATAGAGAGGGATAGAGGTAGGCTTCAGATCTGCCTCGTCCAACTTCATCTCCTTAAAAGCTCGCTGAAATAGGATGTTCACAGCGTTGTCATTGTCTACCAACATCTTGTGGACTTCATACCGACCTATTTCAGGCGCGATGACGAGTGCATCCTCATGGGGATGATGCAGTCACATCGCTTCTTTCTTTGAGAAGGTAATCTCTTCTTCTCTGCGATCCTTAGCGGGTTGCGACGCCGTGCTCATCACACTCACGGGATCATGGCGAGCTTCTTGAACGTACCTTTTCTGGGCACCTTGAGAATTCCCTGTGAGGTGCGGTCCTCCAAAGATGATACCCACGAAGTAGAGACCCTTACGCCCACGACGTTTCTTCCCTTGTTCCTCTTGATCCTTCTCCCAAACAGGAGTCGAACCATCAACATACTCCTTGAAATGCCCCTACTTGATAAGGTCTTTAATTGCTTACTTGAAAACCTGACACTCATCGGTATGGTGCCCATTATCCCGATGATAACAACAATATTTCTTGTTGTTTCTTACTAAATGGGGATTGTTCATGGGAGTCGACTCTTTGAGCAAGCTAGCCTTTTCTGAATTGTCCAAAATAGCCGATACTAACGCATTCAGAGGAGTATATTGTTTCTTGTCGCGATTGCGATGAGGAACCTGGGCATAGGATTTCTTGGGCTCAAACTGTTGCTTCTTTCTCTTCTGCTGATCGTCATTAACCCACCTGCGATCACCTCTTCTACTATCCTACCCTTGGTTGGGAGCATTGGTCGAAAGACCGAGGTCATGGTGATTGAGAGCGGCCACGAAATTCTCTATTTGGAGATACTTCTCCGTAAGGTCGTAGAAGCGGGTGAGGAAAATGTCATCCTCAGATTGCAGCTTCTTCTATAGGTCAGTTTGCGGGTGAACTCCCGCAATAATGAGAGTTTAAATAGATTCTTCAGGTGTGTTAGCCACCTTGTGTAGCTCCCTATGGAACCTGTCAATGTAGGACTTGAGGGATTCATTCTTTTCCTACCGTATGTTGCTTAGATAGCTCAACGGCATTTAGAATTTCCTGTTCGCCCGTAAGTGTCTCAAGAATAATGAGCTCATATGCTGCCACGAGTTAATAGATCTTGACGGAAGAGATATAAACTAGCGCTTGACGTAGGCAGTCAGGGTCACTGCCAAACAACAACATTTGGCCAAGTTGAAAACTTGGTGAAGCTCCATGAGGTCGTTAAACTCATAGAGGTGATCCTGCGGATCAGAATTCCCATCGAATGCTCACATATCGGACATTCTAAACCTCGACGGGAGAGGAGCAACTAACACTGTAGGAGAAAAGAGAGACGCCTCAGCGACCTGCCCACACTCATTTTGCTGAGCTCTAAGCTGATCTAGTGCTCGTTGTAACTCCTCAATCTGAGGCAGCACAGCTACCTGGGATCGCTTTCCACAACGTGGGTTCGACCCTCACGATTACGGTTGAGGAAAGACCATAGATCGTACTCTTCCTCACCTCGGTCAAAGGCTCCGGCATATCTCGACACACGCTGACTGGAGTTATGTGAAGACAATGAAAGGTTCGGAGAGTTAGCCTGACCTCCGCGGTTGTTAGAACCGACCCATGGTTGCTAGGGGTTTCCCTACTTTGTACTCTTGTAGGGGTGCCCATGCAATGTGGCATGGGATAATTCATGATGCAATTGGTATTCGCTGGTCTTTTGGAGCCCTTCGGCCCACTATCTGCCACCTATTTTTCCTTGCCTTTTTGCACTGTAGTGCGTGCGACATAGGCCTTTGCCCGTTTCCGCACTTTAGCACGACCTACAGACATTTTTGCGGTAACACCGTCTTGTCGGACTCGGGTGGTACGACTTGATCCAAACAATCTAGGGTCCGTTTGTTTTATTATTTTGGATAGGATTTTGAGAATAATATTGGATAGTTGAATAGGAGAGTATTACGAGGTAAATTTTAAAAATTTATAAAAAAACCCCTTAGGTTTGCTAATTTAACTAAACACCCCAATATATAAAATTTTTGTAAAATAACAAAAACACCCCCACCACCATCGGAATCTAGCCGAAAAATTGCGTTACACCATAGACCGGTCGGATCTGGCGGGTAGGGCGTTGATATGACCTTTTTCGGCCAGATCTGGCAGTCGACAGTCGCAAATGTCAATCTTTGGCCATCGTTGTCTATCAACGATGGCCAAGATTTGGCCATCAGCAGCGGCGGTCGATCAAGTTACCGGTCATTTCGAGTGGTGGTGTAGACCGTTGTGACAGATTCCAGCTACCACCGGCTGTGATTGCCGGAATTTGGCAAGTATTGGTGGGTGGGGGTGTTTTTGTTAATTTTTAAACTTTTTTTTTTTGGGTATTTAATGAAATTAATAAATTTAAGAGGACTAAAAGTAATTAAAAAAATAGACAAATATTTCTCAAATAATGTGCCAAACAATATTTGGGGAATAGGATTGAGAATATGGGTAGAAATAATAACCCAAACGGAGCCCTAACTTTCGTTAATTGTTTGGAGAGTATTGTTGAACCTCTCCGTAATCTGTCATAGCTGGGTCGAGCTGTAAGCTGGAAGGAATGTCTGCTGCGGTACTATGCTAAATTGGGGGCACTTCGGGAGAAGTGTCATCCTGTACTCGGGGGACCTCCTCGTTGTTGGGGCTAGCTCACTCGGTTTTGAAACCACGAGCCATTTGCTAGCTAGCAAATAGACTCGATTGATCAGAAAATTCCTGATGAAAAGCGGATACTAAATAAGGCATTCTTTCTAGCGCCAAACTGTTGATGCTGGATTGTGACACCAATTATTCGCATGTGCGAAGTGCTAAGCGGACTTAGAAATTACACGTGAACTGGAAAATGAAACAAATAAAAGGGAGATGATTTTTAAAGTGGTTCGGATGCTCAAAGTGAATCCTACATTCACTGTCTTTTATTTATGAAAGAGTACAATCGGGTTGCATGCAATGATCTAAGAGAACAAAAGTACAGAGAGGGAGAGAGCGTGTTTTTGTTATCAAAACTAGAATCCTGAAAAATAGAGAGGAGTCCTCTATTTATAGTAAGAGGTTTTTAGGTAATGATTATGAGTCTGCCAGCGGGTAGGTACCGTACAGTTTCTACTCTGCTTCCCATTGGCCGGTTGCACGGAAGATATCCTTAAATCACGTAGGGCTTGGGTAAGTGGGTGACTCCCAGCCACTCACTCGCCGAGCCTTTACCTGTCAAGTTGATGACAATCTTACTCATTCTGTCCTTCGGCGACATGGTAGCGCTTGGACGGCACAATACCTTTTTGAATTCTGATTGAGTCTTGTTGACGTAAGCCTGCATCAGCCCTAATTTTTTAGGCATAACACTTTTGATGCAGTTTATGGTTCAACCCAGTGTGCCTTTTCTTCTTTAATTCTCTGTAATTGATTTCTCTTGAGTCCCTTTACCACCATATCTACTAAATTGCCAAGATTTTGCGGAGTGGCATAGTGACTAACTGTCAAAAGATTCATTTGGAAATAAGTCTTGGAGTTTTGAGGAGTACAGGTGAACTATAGGCTTAGGCTCTTTTTAAGGGTATCCTTTTGTGCTTCAAATATATAGGCTTTTTTAATCCTACATTTCGGCATAGGCACTACACCAAGAGAGCATATGCCAAATCACCCTTAAGATTTAAATCTCAGGAGAACATGCTTTAAGAGACTTTTTGTTTTTCTTTTCTTATATGCCCACAAATCCTTTTCTTATTCATTCACCAAAATCTGAATTGGGCTCACTACTAAACTTTACATGTTCGCATATCAACCGGCAAAGGAGATTTGAATCTTGACCTATTGTTTCAAAAACTTATTCCATCACGGGTGTTGCAATTCCCAGAACAAGACCATGTCTAAACCTTTAATAGATTTTTAACCCAAAAATATTTCATATATTATCATCAAATGTCACATTAAGACATGATATTCGCTTGTCTCATGATTGATTAGTTGTAAATTCATTCTTTATAAAGAGAACTATAAGGAAAACTCTAAAGAGAACGGTAATGAACTGGCTGAAGCAACAGGAAACAAAATGGGAGGACCTGCTCAGCCACTCCGTGCTCATTTATTTTGCAGGAATGAGATGGCAGAAATATGAATAATTAAACTCTTACTTAGTGGCACGTGATCAATTATGAGCATGTCCAAATAGACTGGAGATGGGCAGTGCCCAATGACATTTCAACATAAATATAGCAAGGTCTTGGTGGCAAGGATAATATAATATAATGGAGTGGGCTCAAAACTATCAGAAAAGGTCGATGTTCAAACCCTCATTAATACGTCTCTGTATTTTGTCAAGCAATTTGAACGTGGCGACAAAAATTAAATAAGATATAAAACAGAATGTGACACTTGAATCCGCAGACTTATCGTCATGGCAACTTGGAGCATGGGTTGCAAAAGAAATTCACACCTACTTAATAAGGAATTTTTGCAGAGGAAATCAACAAGGCAACTGATTTATCATTAACAGGAAATCTATATGAATTATTGCAGGGCCAAACTGTCATCCACAAAAATGACCATACATAAACACAGGGTATTACAAGACATAACCTGTTGAGTAATGGATGTTTTGAAAAGTAACGGTTAGCAATAATTCTAACCCTTCACAAGGAAACATTTCGTTGGAGCAAGCAAGACTCGAGAGCACTTGACCCAGGAGTCGAGACCAGACTGATCATTGATTCAAGCTTGTAGAAAATGAGGTTGGCTGACCATCTTCTCGGATGTCTCACTTTCTAAAATTCTTGTAAGAATCCATTAGCAGACACTAAATCCTTGCCTGCAACACTAAGCAAAATGCCAATAAAAGAATAATCTTGTCAGGGTGGTGCTACAAATTTTAGCAGGCAAGAAAACAAACAAACTACCTCACAATTATAATTTTCCACTTTATGCAGAAGATGGTTAAGTCAAAAAAGGCATGAGAGTCTTAGGTATTTATCAAACAAGGAAAGAAAGATCTTTTAAAACCTGCATAGTGATGAGTACGATTTTTTTAAGCATCCCAATTCCTCACTGACAAGATATGCATGAGATGGTTGCTGCAAGTGAGTACCTGGGATCTATTCCAACTACTACTCCCGCTCAGATGCCTCTTCTGAATCAGACAAAGGTAAGAGGGTGCAAATCCCAAGCATATGGCCATTGAGGCACACATAATACTCGATGCAATCCTCGTAAGCACCCAATCTGCAGGTGGCACTCTGTGGAATCATTTTGGCTTGCAGCATGCTCCACAACTTTGCCTTGCAATAAGGGCATACTTCTGTTGGATGAAGCTGGGCCCTCCTTTCAATCAGCATTTTCCTAACCTTTGACATTGAGAATGACTTAAAAACTCCACGGAAAAATCCTACATCCCCTTCCTCCCCTTGGTCTAGATGCTCGCATGGATCAGATACATACAAGATATCTGTTCTGCATTGTGGCAAAAGAAAACTCTTTCCTGATGTCCGAGAGAACCTGGTCCTGTAAACAAAGTGGCCAGGGATCTGAATGCTATTGAACAAGCCACCCTTGCTACATCCTGAACAATAAATAAGAAGCTTCCCGAGTGCCCTCCAATTTCCATCAACACTATGACTCCCACTAGATTGCAGATCAAGCATCATCTTTGGAGCCCTTGTTCGGCAAAACTCCTTCCATAGCACTCGCTTGGCAAGATCGTCAAACCATTTGCATACACAGGACAGAGTGGCAATAAGCTTGGGGTTCCAGTTCAATTGTTGAAATACTAGGAAAATCACATCTTCACTAAGATGTCCTTTTGTGCATTGACAGCTTGCTGAGTGTATGCAACGATACTGCTTGGTGATAATCATTGTTTCTACTATCCACCTACTGAGAACAGAGAAAGATAATGATAATGACTGACATGTATAAGTCAAACTATCAAAGGGATTAAAGTGGCCATGACTAAGCATCAGTTTATTTAGGCACACTCCAGTCTTTGATTGTAATGTGCTCCATTTAAAATGAAAAGAGAATAATTTCCTGCTTAAAATATAATTTTATGCAGAGGGACGCCTCAAGCTACTCTTGGGAAAATCCTTCTTCCATTATTGTTACAACATTTCTTTTCAACTAATTCTCACAGCATCCATAAAAAAATAAACCCAATAACGGTAAAGAAAAAAGAAAAGGTGAAATTACAATCTGAACATACAAAAAGACCACAAGAATCAAAGCAGACCAACAGTGAACTAAATTACTAAGGAATCGCCTTCAGGCGAACATCGAAAAGCACCTAATCAAATGAACTAAAACAAGGCCTGACCAAGTCGAGCAAGTTAGAGTTAAGAAACACAAAAGAACTCTAGAGCTATTGTACACTTTATGTCACACACATACTCCAACAAAATATCATGGCTTTTAAGTTTCAATCAACGCACATCAAACTTCATAACATTTGTTTATTTCCGTCAATCATCCACCTTTTTGAGAGCCTACACACATATCATGAAGTAGGTATTTTTGCATTTCAATAGAAAAATCTTTTTTCTTCAACAATAGAAAGCTATAAATCAATGCATGTTACTCAAAGCCAAAATCTCAGATCCAGAAAACCACTTATAAAAAATTGACATCATTGTCAAAGAACCCACAATAAACTCAAGCAATCAACCAATCCAAAGAGAACCCACTTCACAACTTCACTTGATACTACTAAATCAACATTAAAAAACAAAAATCTCCAACAAATTAAACCACATCAAAACCAGCTCAAACAGAAGCAAACAAGCTGAAACTGAGCTAGATCGTAAACGAACATGAAATCAAGAGCCGACTTTTCACCTCAGCTCATGAAGTTCCTTGCATGCACAGCCTCAAAACCCTAGAAAAACCATCTCTGCACAAAAACGAAAATATTAGGGCTCTGCATGTGCTGAAATGCCAAACCAAACAAATTAACAAAAAAAAAAAAAAAAAAAGACTTTAGAAAGCAACAAATTCCCAACTCACAAACAAAGAAAAGTTGGTAAATTTCCACTCCCCACAAGGGCAAATTAGTCAAAAAGAATTTATATTTACAGAGGAAGAAAGAAAAATGCAGAGAAATTGCAGTGTGATAGAAGCGAGAGAGAGGGCTTTGGGTTCCATATAGAAGAAGAAAATGTTAAATATTTGAAGGACAAGATATGATGACAGGTCAGTTTTTTAATCGAAGAAACGACAAATGAGAGGACGTCACGTGGACTGATGAGCACGTAGACGATTACGTGGCGATGCATAGGCGGCAAGTGGGATCCACTTTGTCTTATCTGTCAGCGATCTGATTGGAGGTGACTTTTTGAAAAATAACGGCGACGTGTTTGACTGTCATCTACAGTTGTTACTGTTGCCGTGTCGGGACGTGATGAAAGGGTAAGTGCTTTCATGTCCACAGAAAGATTCTTAAACCCTCGTATTTGTCCACGTGTCAGAACAGTGAATTTTTGGGAATTTTTTCCTTATTTTGAGGTTTTTTTTTTGTATACGTTGCAGATTGTCATTGCTTGTTTGCATTTTCCTCGAGGATGCACGCCTACCTTACACTTTATAATATTAATATTAATTATTTAAATATTAGTATATATAAATTTTAATTATATTGATATAATTTATTTATAGAAAAAGATTGGATTATATTTAAAAACTACTACATTTATATCTCAATTTCACAACCTTCTTTTACAACTCTAACGTGGTAACTGAGTTGACACTGTCACGTCTATTAACGACTTTGACTAAATATGAACAATCATTCCTTATGAAGGAACGATTGTTCGTCCCTAAAAAACGATCGTTCGTGTTTAATTAAAATTATTTAGTGTCTTAAGTGTAATGAGAGTTAACTAGGGGTGTTCAAAATCGGTTAACCGAACCAGTTTTTTAGTTTGGAAAAATTCTCGAACCGAAACCGAACCAGTTTGGAGGGAAAACCGGTTTTTCGGGTTTTCCCTTTTTTTAATCAAACTTTTATTTTTTTTATTTTTTCCTAAATTAAATTGTAAATATAAATAATACATATCCAAATAAAAATTAAACATTCATACATATCTATTGACCACTACTAACAATACATTAAAAAAAAATTATTTAATATATAATTTTTTTTTATTTAATATATATATATAACCGGTTTCGGTTAACCACTTTTTATTTTTTCCCGAATCGAAAATTTGGTTTTTTGAATTTTTCAAACCGTAACCGAACCGCTTTTTCGGTTAACCGATTTTCCGGTTCGGTTCGGTTTTTGTATTTTTTTGAACACTTCTAGAACTAACGTGACAATTGTCAAATCAACTACCATGTTGGGTTTGTAAGAAAATGTTGTGAGATTGGGTTGTAAGCGTAATATTACTTATTATATTTTTAAATTTATAGATTTTTGTAATTTAATAATTGCTAAATTTAGTTGATATATTTTTAACATCAAAAATATTATCACGCGATGGGATAGTTTTACTTACAACACATTATTCTTGGATTATGATCCAAAGGTGATTTGTCAATCGAAGGATACATTAACGTAACATTTCTAAGTATAGAATAATTTTAACATATGATCTTAAATATGATAAAAAATATTTTTTTTATTTATAATAAAAATTTCTATCATCTTTGCACTACAAATGTCACCAAGTTAATATTAATTAGATTGACATCTAAAACATGATATATTGTGATTTTATGCATAAATAAAAATTATTTTAAAAGGAAAACAATACAGTTATCGAATGATGTACACCAAATGATGTGACACAATCCTGACTATTGATTAATATTAATTCTTAATTAATCGACGATCAGAATTGCGTTACGTCATTCGATGTACATCCTTCGGTAACTATAACATTACTCTTCTTAAAAACGAGGATAACATCAAGAGCAGACAAAAGGTTCATAAAGATAAAAATGTTAACATGATGTCTTGAGGAAAATCTAGGGCTCTTTTTGTTGTTTTGGATGAAGAAGTGGGGCAGGTGAAGTGGAGTTATCAAGTGAGCATGAATTGGTTGAATTTAGAAGGAAATGGATGTGACTAAAAAACATGATTGCAAAAATCCTTACTCTTCCCATTGGTGGTCAAATCTAACAAATCCAGAAATTTAAAGGTGCAAAGCAAGTGGTAAAACTAGGTTTGGTAGGTCCTCTTAGTCTCAATTGTGTGCCGACTTTGAAACTGGAACTCCCATCGAATCCTATAATTTTCAGGAAACGAGAAACAATGGCCAAAGCCCAAGTTTTAAACTAGATCCAAGAAACGAGAAACAATGGCCAAAGCCCAAGTTTTAAACTGAAGGCCCTGTTGAACCTGTAATTAGAATTGGAAAAGTAACCCGTCTGGCCTGGCCCTCGACGGGTTACTACTTTTGGCGGGTCAGTCCTAACCTGCCCGCCAACAAAGGCAGGCCGAGTTAGGCCCACCATTTTTGGGGGAATGGCTGGCCCAGCCTGGCCGGCCGGGTTAGCCCTCTTTTTTTTTTTTTTTTGTTTTATTTAGTTAACTTTTCAAATAAATAATTAATAATTTATAAATGAATAAATTATAAATGTAATTCTTTTTAGTTAACTTTTCAAATATCAATAATTCAATTAAAGTTTAATATTCATTATTTTTTGTTAACATTTCAAATATAAATACAATTTTAATACAATAAAATTGTAAGATAAGAAAAATTAGATTTATTCATTTATCAAAAAGTAAAATAAGAAATTACAATAATTATTGTCTCGTTAAAAACCTTACCAAGAAAAACTTAGTAAAGAAAAAAAAGTACAATAATTGACAATTAATTTACTAGTTACAATTTATAAAACAACTAATTTGGGAGTGATTTACACATACAATATTTTTATATAATATTATATGACAAAATAAGATTGAATGATTTTAAATTTAAATTAAACTTTCACTCAATCATCTTTTGCCACATAATGCTATATGAGAAATATTGTATGAGAATGTTGTATATGTACTATTACTTTTATCAGTTTGGGTCATCAATGGTCAATTTGTTAATAAGTCGTTTTATAATGAGTCGTATTAGGACTTAGTCTTAAAAAATGTTTGATTTTTTAATTAAATATATTTTAGTGCTAAAGTTTATTTAAAAATTTATTATAAATAATAAATAATATTTTGGATTATCTAATAAATAATTTATTATAAAAATAATAATAACAATGTGTCAAATACTCAAATTTTATAATTACGAAGTTTTATACATTTTAATATTTATGATTTAGAAGTATAGTTTAATATTATTGTGTAAAATTATTTGTAAGAATTGGATCATAATAGTTTAATTAAAAGAATTAAAAAAAAAAGGGGAAAACTTGAAAAAAATAATTAATTTTTTATTTTTTTTAATTTTTTTTTGGCCCTGTTCAAACAAGATAGCAACCTGTTGGGTTGGCGGGTTGCCATATAGCAACCCGGCCTACCGAGGGGTTGCATGCAGGTTGGGTTCAACCTGACCGCTTATAAGGCGGTTCGGATTAAACCCTCTCTAATGCGGGTCGGGTTAAGGTTGACCCTTCCTAACCCAACCCATTTGTTCCACCTCTACTTGTAATATTTGAGAAACGAGAAATAACGCCCTTTTGCCATACAAGAGTCCATGAGGGGGCTCGAAACTCAAACCTTGTGGGAGCAAAACACAAGCCTGAGTATCCGGCTAAACGCTTATAGGTGTTATATGATCATTTTTAAGTATGCATAACAAAGAATTGTAAATAACAAAAAGTATTATTCAATCAAGAACAAAAAAATAACCAACAACATTGAATGAGAGAAAAGTTAAAAAAAAATTAAATCTAAGAAAGCACACATAAGCCAGCGAATTTTACAGTCAAGAAGCTTCCCTTTCCACACTTAAAAGGTACATAGAAGTCATGAGTATATTTTTTTTATTAACAGTATATTAACAATCACATTGGGTATGGAATTCAAAGAGGACATGAAGCATACCCTCCAGAAAATGTATTTGAAGCAAGTCAATGTCAGTACACAAAGGATTCAGACATTCAGCTCAGTATCTGGGTTCTCTCGAGTCAACCGAAGCAATCTACTTTAACACTTCTGCAACTACATAAGCTTGTGAACTTCACTTCTTCACGCAAAAGCTTAGGTTTATTCACTACCATATTTGAAAAAGAACTGAGAACTGTTAATAAAAGCGATGTACTCCAAGTCAGGCGACAGTGTTTGCCGAAGGTTTGGTCTCTTGGAGGGAGATAACTGTTTCAAAAGCACCAACCAAGGCCTTAACCTTACTTTTCCGGATTTCAGCAAGTTTACTTGCTGTTTGTTCAATGACGTTATTAAACAGGATTTGGGAATCTTTCTTTCCCTGAACATCTTGATGTCTCAAGACAACCTTTTGTGAACCGGATTTGCTGTCAATCACCACACCATCAGTTCCTCTCTTCTTAAAGCTTCTTCTGCCATCACCCTTGAGATTTGGCTTCTCTCCAAGCACTCTTCCTCTCCTGAACTTGAGCCTTCTTGGACCATTGTTGTCAGACTGAATGTCAACAACCTTTCCCTTCCTAAAATGTAATTTCATTGCCTGGGAACCTTTTTCCTCAGAGTAAACCATCCCATCTTTTCTAGACCTCCCTGGGTGTTCATTCTCCATAGTTTCTTCTTCTTCCGTGCTGAAGGTTTCATCAGATTCAGAAAGAAAGTCGTCTTCTGTTCCAGTCTCTGTATACTCTGATACCTCTTGCTGTTCTTCATTATGTAATGATGATGATGAAGAAGCTGGAAGGGATTCGGCTAACGAGCATGATGGAGGCGGAGCTGGTTCAACAACACAGATTTCATTTTGATCAGATTCCAAAGATCTGTTCTCAGTTTCCATCTTGATGACATACAGGGTTTTTTCCTGGACCAAATCATCATTAGTGTGCTTAAGCTCAACCTTGGATTCCTTCGGTTCATCTGTTTTAGTCTGGCCCTGATTCTTCATAGGAGACACAACTTTCAAGCTCTTATGCTTTCTGGCATTTAGGCTTGCAACTCTATTGAGAGAAGGTCTAGGAGACAATGATGCCCTTGGGGATGCCAGAGAAACTCTTGGGGAAACCAATACTTTCCTTGCAACTCTACTGATAGAAGGTTTAGGAGACAACGATGCCCTTGGAGATGCCTGTGAAACTCTTGGGGAAGCCATTACTTTCTTTGCAACTCTACTGATAGAAGGCTTAGGAGACAACGATGTCCTTGGAGATGCCTGCGAAACTCTTGGGGAAGCCATTACTTTCTTGACAGCTACTTTAGGGGGGCCTGTCTTGATGTCACTGTTTCTTCTGCCACTTAAACCTCCTGAAATATCGGGAGATGATAATGGCTTCCGCACCAGAGATTTCGCCTTCAAAGAAGAGGCATGCTTTGAAGCTGCCTTTTTTTCTTTAGATTTAGATTTAATTGGTATCGAAGACTCCTCTGTCTTTGCCAAAGCGGACAGTTCCTGCCTATTGAATTTTGGGGATTCAGATAGACGGGATTTAGAAGTGGGAGAAGGTCTGAGCTTGGATGCTGATGTCCTCTTTATCCCAGACAGAACTTCACCCTTAACTGGATTACAGCTATCCACTGACGTATTAAGCACATTTCGGACATTCAATGATTTTGTAGATAGTTCATGCTTGATGATCTCAGGGATGTCAGATGAATAGGTTTTTGAAATGGGAGACGATTTGGGTCTTGCCACCAATGTCTTTTTCCTCTCTGGCAATATCATGCTTGCCGTTGGACTTTGGTTGTCAATTGATGGTTTCCTATTACTTTTTGCTATGCAAGGTCTTCCCTTAGCTTCAAATGCATGCTTCTTGCCATACTTGCAAAAGTCGTGACAAGAACCAGTAGAGGCTCTGAGATAATGAGGAAGAACCTTCTCTCCACTTTCGGAAGAATTTGCATTTCCAATAGATTTTCTCGCTGAAGTACCTCCATCAGATTTGGTCCCTTCTGGAGTTACCAGTAAATTGCCACTCTCCTCGGCCATCAACTAGGTACAAGATAAAGAGAACCAAAAAGGTTCAGAATAGACAACCTCAAAAAGTAATTATTAATATTTATGGTAGTGAAATCGACGGTAGATTAAGCAGACAACAATCTAGCAAGTAGCCAACTCACCGCAATCTATTCCAACGATACAGTGAATCAAGAAAAAATAATAACTAGAGCAAATTTCAAAAAATCTTCAACCTGAAAAACAAAAACAATAAAAAACATCAAACATGCTTCTTAAAATCAGTAAAAACTCATGTTCACAATCAACTTTCAGAAAAAAAAAAAAACATATATCCTTAGAAAGCATTAACAATTAAAGAACACCAATGAAAAAAAGATGTCTTCAACTCTTAGCTTCATTAAATTTGGCACAGATGAATGAGGAAACCGAATGATCTCCACAATAACAAATAGAAAAGCAGATATTTAACTAAAGGTAAAAGGAAAAAGCATCCAAATCTATTAGATCAATTAATAACAGAATAAATTCTTTTCTTTTCTTATACATGCTTGAAGCATTAACTCAAAAAGGTAGACTTTTATGCACTCCACATTTGCACACAACAAATATTCCAGAAAACACAACAAATCAACCTTTACTTCCAGAAAGAAATTAAGAAACTCCTCCATTAATTATAACTTCCGAGTCTATCATAAACTTGAACTTCTAAAAATTTACCAGCTCCACTCATTCAATCAAAAATATAACAGCGAAAACTTTTCAAGTCACAAAAAAATAAAAAATAAAAAATAAAAAAAATCGCAGATATTAGACCCACAAAAGAAAAACAAGTACCCCAAATTGCATGAAAGAAAGCAAAAAAGCAATGTGAGCAGAACACAAGCAATCCAATCTCCAATTTACCAAACAGAAAACAACCCAGAAACTAATTGGAAACAAGTTAATAACAGACCTATAACTTCACAACTGTACTACACTTATCAAAATTATTGAAAGTATATATAATAAATGTCACAAGTCTAAATTTATTCAACAATATCTTGATATCATCCAAACCAAACCATCTCCCGAAAATTGCAAACAGATTACTAAACAAGCGTGCAAGCTAAGCAACCCCACTCTAAACATCAAACTGAAACTGAAAGAACCATAAATAAAAGACAGGTAAAGCTAAAAATAAAAAACCAGATACAAAAACGGAAAAGAAACAAGCTCATATTTTTGGCCAAACCCAAAACAAACAAAAAAATTCAATTTTGGAACCGACCCATTTGAGAAAACGAGGAGATAAAAGAAACCCACAAAGCATTTGGAGGACAAAGCAAAAGGGCTATAATAGAATTACCTTTTGTTGCAAGTGTTGTGCTTAACCAGAAAGCTAAGGAAAAAGAAAATGAATAGTTTCTTCTTTTTTATATTCTTATTTTTAATATTCTTGGTCTTGTTGTTTGTGTAATTTGGATTGATTTTGTCTGCTTGAGAGATCGTGCAAGCAACTGTTGGTGTTATTTGAAGTCTGGTTGTGGGGGAACTTTCCTATGCTCCACCGCGTTTCTTGCAGATTATTTGGCGTTGAAAGAGAGAGGAAAAAACGTTTGAGAGGACTCTGGGATGGTTTGGGAGCCCATCCAAAATTCCTTCCGAATTTTATAGAAAATTATTTTATTTATTTATTTTACCTTAATATTATTGATCCGTTTGTTTTGTTATTTTGGATATGATTTTTAATATTTTTAGAGTTGAGTGCTTGAGTAAGAATAAGGAGATAGAATTTAAAAATTAACAAAATACTTTTTTAGGTTTGCTAATTTACTAAACACCTCAATATATAAAATTTTTATAAAATAACGAAAACACCTCTACCCACATTTGCCAGATTCTAGCTACCACCGCGGGAATCTGGCATTACGATGCAAAATCGGCTGAATCTGGCCGTTCGTGTGCCGATATGACCTTTTTCAGCCAGATCCACCACGGATCTGATCGAAAAAAGCTAGATCTACGACCATTTTTAACGACCAAAGATATGGTCGTCGTTGACGACCAGCTATGGTTTAAGATCTAGCCATTAATGACCAGACCTTTGGCCGTGGATCTGACCAAAAAATGATAGATCGGCACACTACTAACCAGATCTAATTGGTAGTGTGCCATTATACTAGATTCTGGCCACCACGGTGGTGGCTGAAATATAATAAATGTGGGTGGATGAGAGTGTTTTTGTTAATTTTTAAACTTTTTTTCTGATGGTGTTTAGTTAAATTAATAAACTTAAGTGATTTAAAAATAGTTTAAGAAAATATAATAGTATTCTGAAGATAAAGAAATAAACAATTATTTTGAGGATAGGATTGAGAATAGGGTATAAAATATTAAACCAAACGGACCCATTAACCAATCCGATAATGTTATAGACTTGGTAATATTACTAACAATATATCAACGTAAAATTTGTAAACTTATAACATAAAACTCGTAAATGAAAAACATTATTTGACTTAAAGATATTATCATGGTGTAAAAATTATATTCACGTAAAGTTTGTAAAATTATAACATGAAACTTGTAATATTATTTTTCGAAACCGATTTAATAATGTTACTATTTTATCATATTATAGTGTTTTCATCGACGTAAAATTTATAAACTAAAAACGTAAAAATTTGTAAAATGCACTTATACAATAAATATATAATTTCGTTTAGTAATATTTGAAATATATTTTTGGAGTAATTTAAAATTTATTTATTATTTTAAAGTAAGAGAATCTTTCTGAGTTGATATTTTAGTTTTTAATTTATATGTCAATGAGAAACCCAAGGTTATTTTAATAGAGAATTATTAATTTTTTAAGATTATTTTTGGAAACTTCTATAATAATAAAACAATACCTTAAGAATACTGCATTTTCGTATGTTTTTTATTTAAATAAAAATACATTTTAATTATGATTGTGTATTTAATAAGTTTAGTGGTTAAAATTTTAATTTGTTATTAAAATCACATTAAATATATGTAATAATATAAACAAAATAAATAATCTATTTTAATTATTGAAGAGAAATAAATTTATGAAAATTAATCAATTTTATATTAAATCTGACATTTTAGATGAAATGTTGTTTTCCACATCTGGTTTCTAGAAATTAAATGTTCAATAATAATTTGTCATTATTAGGAAATAAATATAGTTTTTTTTTTTAATATTCCTCAAAACTAATTAGGGAAATAAATATAATTCTTTTAATTTTGAAAATGATTTTATTTCTTGTCGTTTCACTAATTGATTTGTAACAATTATTATTATTATTATTATTTTATTATTATTTTTTTTTTTTTTTTGACTTTATGGAAAGCTACAACTTTAACATTTATAGAATATTACTATTTTTAGAGGAAAATAATAATCCATTAAATATTTTCTATATTATATACTTTTGCATAATTAAGTTAAGAGTCTCTCTCTCTCTCTCTCTCTCTCTCTCTCTCTCTCTTTAAATTATATCATATAAATTCTAAGCTGAAAATAATTTTTTTTAAATAATTTTAAAAAATATGTTTAAAAAATTAAAAAAATAAATGTCTTGATGTTAAGCAAATATAATAGAAGTAGATTTAGTTTGAAATAAGAAAAAAATTGGTGATAATATGATTTTATCTTTTATACAAAATCTTGGAAAATAAATAAACATATAATTATAAAATTGATTTTATTTTTATAACAACTGTTCGATTTTTTTTTTTTTTATGTATAATGTTAATTGACCATCTTACCCTTACTTTATATCAAACTTTTGATCATTTTATCCTTTTTCATTATAAAATTTACTAACAGAACTGTGTTATGCTGTGAGGGTAGTAAAATTGTATTTTGAAATTTTTTAGGTAAGAAAGTGTCATTCGGTCATTATTTGGGTGGAAAAAAATGGTTTACTCTTTTATTAATTATAAAATTGACTTTTTTAATAGTTACTTATTTTTTAAACTCATTTATTTAATTAATACTTTTAATTAATTAATTAAAGTGGGAATAGCTTCAATCTCTAATCATCTCATTTAATACTTTCTCAAAATTCAACTCATTCTTTCACATCAAATTAATTAATTAATTAATTTCCCCATAATCAACTTTTTAATTAAGTGCTTTAATTAAGAGGGTTTTAAAACCTTAAGCTTGCCCTTCTGGCAAGAAATCCATTTTTTTTCTTCATTTTTATTTTAATTATATAAATAGTTAAAGAGGGAGGCAAAAAAAATTAATTTAAAAGAACAAAATGTAAAAATAATAATAATAATTAATTAATTAAAGGGACTTAATTCTCAAAGGATAATATTATAAACCTAAATACTGTATCTATAAAGTCGGTGCCAACCCCATTTTCTTTAATTAGTGTGATTCACACTAGAAAATGATGTATGAATAGAACGACTTTTTCCTACCCAAGGTTTTCCTTAATGATACTTTCTCATCCAAAAAGTTTCAAACTACTATTTTTTCACCCAAAATTTATATTTCATTGATATCCAAAATACTCTTTATTTTCTCAACCGACATTCGACGAGTTACCAGGAGTTAGAGTAAATGAGGTTTCATAGAGTGGAGGCCGGTGGATCAAATGGTGATAACCATCTGAATATTCGACATCAAAATCAATCAAAAAGCATCTAAGAACAGGAAAACTTAACTTTGTGATGACCGACAATCGATGAGAAATTAAATGCCGGAGTGAGAAGAGTTTTATAGAGAGGAGATCGGAGGTTGAAGTGGTTGTGAAAGAGAGAATTTTCGTTGCCATAATGGGTCAGAATCGACTTTGGGTAGTAATGGAACATTAACTTTGGGTAGAAAAGTGGTATTTTAAACTTTTTAGGTGTGAAATGTCATGAAGGCAAACCTTGGTTGGGAAAAAGTTGTTTACTCTATATAATTATTTAAGGAAAATAATAGAGACATCGAGAGTAGTGCACCGAATGACGTGACATAATCCTAACCTTTAATTAATTATAATTTAATATTAATCGATAGTCAGGATTTTATCACATTATTCAGTACACAGATTCGATATATTACTCCCGATGACTGTAACATTATTCATTATTTAATGAAATGGTTCAATTTCTCTAGAATATGCCAACTCATTCAATTTGAAGTCATCTTCTTCAATTACAAGTATTAAATTTTATCCTTAATTTCATAATATAATAAAATATTAATTAGTCGATGATATCAACTTATCATAATATATAATTACTTAGCTTAAGATTATTATTATTATTATTATTATTATGTGAAAATCTTTGGTGCGAATCTTCTAATTTTTTTTTTTTTTTTTTAATTTTTAAAGATTTCCACCTAGTTTTTTTAAGATATAAAACTACTAATGGACAACATTTCAGTTAAGATTTTCGGATTAAAAACTTTAACTTATAAAGTTTTCTCATTTTTGAAAAGTTGGCAGGAATTTTTTATTTAAAAACCAAAATACCTCTCATTTTGATATTGTCCCAATTTCAAAAACCTAGATTTTGTCTTTAACTATCTGTTAATGTTGGCATTTGCACCAACGAGAAGTACATAAGATCCGTAATAGGATCTACATTTATAGAAAACTCATGATTTCGATGGTGAATCAATGGATGAACAATAACACAAAGAAAATATTTTTAAAGTGGTTCGGATGCTTGACGCAAATCTTAAGTCCACTGTTTTTGTATTGTTTTCTTTGTTTTTGCTATGCACAAGTACAGCTTACAAAATATGAATGAAATTTGATCCCTAATTTGAGTAAAACGCTTGCATATATACTATTACAATGACAAACTTATAAATAAAATTAACCTAAAAAGAATGACACGTGACGTGAATCCATGCTTCAGGGATTTACTGCACAACAATATCTATTATTGCTCTTTAACGTACTCTAAACTGCATGATTTTAACTAATAAACCTAAACCATATAAGGGGATAAATGCGATTAACTCCAAATTTACACAATACATTTTTTTTATTTTATTTTATTTTTTTCTATTTGTTGCTTGTGGAAGCCAGTGTAGAAGCACTTTTTAAAGATGGTGCAAAGGAATGGGGCATTGGCAGGAGCAAGTGCTTTTCCAATGAAAGAAAAAGCCTGAGCTTCTGGCTTCTTCTTTTGGGGGAAAAGTTAATGCTTTTATAAAACTAAGTAATGCCCACATTGTAAAAGCAAAAAGAATTTACATTGGATTCTCTTTACTTCATGGTCCATGCCTCCTTCAAGATCTAGCACATTCTTTTAATTGATGTAATTTTGGACCACAATAAAATTAATTAATTAAAATTCAGAAAGAAATATTTTTTTTATTCTTTTTTTTTTTTTTTTATGTGTGTGAGAGAATATAATAATAAGAAGAACATGGTTGGTAGATTTGGTTGAGGAAGTTGACCATCCAACTATAAAGTTTGCCCACCACTATAAAGAAAGAATTAAAATTTAGGGGTATTTACGTCATTTTCTAACGTGTGAGTTTTTCGAATAAGTGTTCGTCGAGTGATAATATCTCTTTAGAGCATAAGTTAAATTTAGACATTATGTATTACTTTTTTGTCAATAACTTTTCTCAAAAAACCATTTTATGAACTCTTATCGGTTTTTTTACCGTCACGAGTTCATTCATGCATTCAGAAAGTAACTTGGGGGAATTTAGATTGACATTCTATATCCACATCAAAAATATTATAATGAATTTGGAAATTTTATAAAAAGATTACCATGTACATATTTGTGACAATAACAATAATAATTAAATGTAATTATGTTAACCTAACTTTTAAATTTTCAACCACCTTTAAGGAGTTGCTTATGAACTTCAAATTCTATGTATGTAGGCCTAAACTTTATGATAACCTTATAAATGTAGTAATTAAAGTGCCATTGAAATCAAATTTGTTTGATTGGTGATCAAGGAAGCATGATGCCATTTCAAAAATTATCATCACACCATGACAAAAATAATAATAATTATAAGAGTTGTCTTTACTTTATAAAAGCAAGTTTTGAGTCAGAAAATGGCCGAAATGGTGCAAAGTTATATGGGATTTTTTTTACAATGTATTATGGTTTTACTGTTAATGATCATTCCCTTTGTATACCTTTTTTCTTTTGGTAAGAGATTTTTTTTTTTTTAATGACTGAAATATCCGAACACAATTGCTAGCTAAACCCGCCTAATTCTCAGGGTCATAGAATACCCTATAAGCCCAATGGACCAATGTAATTGTACAAATGTAGTAGATGTTTCTCTTACAACTTAAACACAAAACCCCTGGGTGGCTTAACGGCTTGTCATCCGGCCACAGGGGAAGAGGTAGAGAAACATCTACTTAATTATGGAAACCAAAACCCTATAAATTGAATCCCGAGTTCATTGGCTAGTAATATAGTTTGTGACACAAAATGCTTGAAAAAAAATGAAATGTACTTTCTAATTCCAAATTATCTATGTTCACTTTCATTTGATTGAGATTTTGAAGCATGAAAACTAGTAGCATTACAATTTCAAACGTAAAACATACAGAACAATGTTGCAAAGAGGCTTCCTGCATCCACTATAATCTTAAAGTATAGAGGTGTTTGTAAAATTATAAGGTGGTTTGCAGATGAAGATTTGAGCGTCATCGTTTCCGGCCTGAGACAGTCTTCTTCACAGCACCCACAGAGACTAAAAACTGATCAAGGGATGACAAGGTTTTCATGTCATCAGGAGGGAAATAACTAGCAGCTTTTCCCATGAGAGATGAGAAGAGAAACGAGAGCGAAGGTCGAGTAACATAACGCTCGCCTAGAAGGTCATCAAGAAATGCAAATGCAGCTAAGAAATCAGACCTGCTTGCATTTATCGGAGCTGCAAAATGGGCAGGGATTACTCTCCTGAATCTCCAGTCCCGTGCTATACCATCAATCCAGTCCCGGACCTGAATGTTTAAGAAATTGAGGTTGTCACACTTAGTTTGTTTATAGAGCTGATACTAGAATTCATTTCAAATTAAAACAGTGTAGCAACAGAATGATTTCTTTACCTTCTCGGGAACTTTGCTGAATACTAGTGTCTTTACAATCGGTGAAACTATCAATTTCTGTGACATCTGAGCAAAGCTAGCATTAGGTTCCAACAGATTGGAAGGACCAAGGAACAAGATTTGGAGAACCATTCTTTCCCACCCTACAGCAAGAAACTAGGCTCATTCGGTTTCTTCGCAAAATAAACATGTTCACCTTTAAGTTGCATCAACGTTGAGGTCAAATTCAATTGGAAAATGAAAGTATGGCATCTTTGGATCACAATGGAATGAAGAACTAACCTTTCTGACGGCTCTTCTGGTTGTCAACTATGGGTTCCTGGGGGACTTCCTTGCCTTTACTAAGAAGTTTTACTGCCAAACCATTCTTTGCCGAGGCTAACAAGGACTCTTTGCTGATACAATCTGGTGGCTTTCGTGGAACAAAAATTACAGCATCTGTAACCAGTAGTGTTCTTGAACGTTTATGATAAAAAGCAACCTCCACATATGGTCCAATTCCTGAAATAGTTAACAAGCAAATGAGCATGTAGTATGTACTATGATGCTTCTTACTGAAGTTTGACGCAGGGATACTGCTGTTTATTACCAACTTCCGGTGAGCTTAAGAGCTTTTGCTCAATCTCATCAGCCCATGGAGTCGACAAATCCTCATGTTTCAAGGTTTTAGCACGAAAAATCCCAAAAAATTCTAGAGGCAAATTCAAGGGCCAACTCCATTGCCTTGGCGCCACCCATATCTGAGCACGGGGGAATTTTCTTGAAAATGGACCGACAAAAATTTTATGCTCATATGCAAATGTTGGCAGGACAATGTACTCCACTGGAGCTCCCAACTCCTTCACAAGCTGCCAAAATAGCAGGAAATTTTTAGTTAAAGTACGCATCCCAAATTCATTCAAGTACACAGCGTATTGAACTTGCCAAAGTCGAGAGTTAAAATAATGTACAGCACAATGGCAAAGAAGAAGACTCCACAAATGAGAAAAAATAGTGAAAATGGCTATTTTTCTCGGAGAAGTTGAAAGCTTCTCTCTTCAAGAATTCAAATATATGATGACATAGCAAGTTGTCACCACTATTTCCTAAGTAAACAGGGCAGGTGATCAGATCCTTATGAATGAGTGTCTCATTTGTAGATCCAAGCATGACTGCAAAACCAATTTTCTTTCATCCCTATTATTGTTATATTGAAATAAACCCAACTTTGAAAAACCTGTCGACAACTAAACTCAGAAATGTCATGTGCCCTAAGCTTTCAAAAGCCACCAAATTGTCTGATAGATATACTTATCCAAATAAGCAGTAAATTAAAAATAGAACCTGAATGCACTCCTTGGTTGGAGCAATGGGTGCATGCACCCATAATCCTCCAGATTTAAGCTTGATGACTGTCATCCGGATGTTTGTAGAAACACTGCTGAATCCTAGTGCTTGCTCTTGCTCGAATAGCCATATGCAGCCTTTCACAGCCTATGGTGGAAAAAGCGAAAGAAGAGGAAACTTTCAGAGAAACAAAAACAGAATTACTATACATGACATATGATTGATTTCTGTCATGCAAAATCAATCAAATTTCTATGCACGTTAAGATAGAATTCTTTTATGTCTAATAACATCTTCACTTGCATTCAAAGAAATGTGGTCACCAGTGAACAAAAAATTTTGTTGACACATAAATTCCTTTTAACATTCACTACTTTGGTACGTTGCATATTCATTCTGAGCATCTAAACTACAGATTCTCTACACTAACATTTCCATTTAAAACACTAAATTTTGCAGTGCAGAATGTATTTTCTCTATTCTGATACTCAAAGTATAGTCAACAATCAATGTATATCGAGCAATAAGCTGCCCTTGTTTCCTAATCAGAATAAGAAAGCAGAAAAGAAAAATTCAAACCCCATTAGAGCATTCTAAAGACACTTACAGACTATGGTTGTCATTCTGGCATTATCTACTAAACAAACACTCGTATAATTCAAGGTAAACGCCTTATAAACAAGCAATATTGTGAGTTAGAACAATGAAACAGCATCAAATTAACGAGCTATATGCCCAGTTGGTAGTCCGTAGTCTGAGTTCATATGAAGAGGAACCTTATGCAGAAAGGAGCAATATATCATAATTTCATGCTTTATTCTTTGACTCCAAAAATCCTCAATGATTAAGAAAAAATTATAAACTCAAATATCAAATATCATAAGTCCACATCAAGTGACATAATGAAAATTCTCAAATATCATACTAAAGATTTTTTCTTGATACACCTCAAATAACACAAACATATATATATATATATATCTTCAAGCTAGCTACATGCAATCAACAAAAAACATTCTTCTTTTTTAAGAACTTATTAGAGTGGATTTCTCAAGCTGAAAACTCTACCAAGAACATGTGATTTGACTACAGCTTAAATGAATCACAAATAAAATTATTTAAAGATCACTAAAGTTTGAAAGAAGCTAACCTCAGTCCTGATAGTGCGCCTATTGAGAAAAGGGCCAAGAGGAAATGGGAAACCAGTAAAGTTGAGATAAAACCTGCCACTTTCACTGTTACTACTTTTTGTTAAGTCACCAGCTGAAGCAACCACCAAAGTGGTGAAATCTCTTGTTTTGCTTCTGGGTTTCAGCTGCAAAGACAGACCGTTCAAGGACCCACCAAAAAAACTTGAACTGGGGTCTCTATGGGGAACTGGGTTGTGAAAAAGTTTTGATTTTGGAGAAGAAACAGCAACGGCTGCCACCATTGTTTCAAACCGAGTCTATTTTTTTCTACCATTAACCAACAAGAGAGCTCAATAGTTGAACAAGAGCTGTGGGGACAGAATTTGCAGGACCCAGAAATTGGAACTACAGGCTATGTTTTTGACACGTGGAGGCTTATGTTAGATTGCCCTACATGGAAATTCTGAGTAGTTTTTAATTATTGTGGATGATGCGAAACAATAGCTACATCAAGAGAAAAAAAAAAAAAAAAAACTTGATTAGTCTAACTGTGCAAGAAAGACTTCTCTAGAATTGCCAGGCCACTAGAGTTGCATACTTTGGGTTACCAAATTCTTCAAAATTATTAGTATGTTCATCTATTAGAAGTTCCATCTTACCATGTATTATTTAGTTTACTCCTGGCGGGTTTTGTTATTGCACTCTTTGTTTTAAGCAATAAATTCCCAGGAATAATTCTCATATTATGGATGATAAGAGCATCTGCCATGTTTGTGCTTCGGTAGTGTCACTAAAGTTGGGCATCTGGTCTGAAAAAACCTGACTGCAACCGCCTTCGAGGTGTCAATGACCAGCTTCTTAAACTTCAAGCTCGGTCGACAATCAAAGGCCTGAGTTACAGTGAGTTTTCAGACCCTCCAACTAAGTAAACAAGTTCCGATGACCAAGATGTTACACCAATGAACCAGTGGAAGTGTGTAATAGTCCAGGTTAAAAACTGAGTTTCAGAATTGTAAAATAAAAAATGTACAAATATTCTATTGCGATATTTCAAACGGCAGCAAAAACTGAATACAAAGGTCATACTCAAATCTGTTACTGAATCACCAAAAAGCTTCAACTGTTTTCCACATCGATGGCCATTTAAATGCAGAGGCAGAGCACCAAAATTAAAATAAGCAAAAGATTCATATTAAGCAATATAAAAATGAACACAAAGGGAGATCACCCAGCTCCAGCAAGACTATATCCTTGCATGGCATTATCTGGGCTCCAGAAGATGCCAAACACGCCCTGCAGGAGATGCAATCACACCTCGCTGTCGAAAACATATATTCATATTTTACTGATTCCATTCTAACTAACTGAGAAGAGAAGAAAAGAGACATAACAAGGACAGAACTATTACAAAGCTTTAATTAACATCAACCTCATCACATAAGGGAAGTTTCTTGCCATCATCATTTCAACTACATACTAGCAATAGCTCAACATATTCACTGAGTAGACATTGCATTTTGTCTAAACCTTCATTACCAGCAATTTACCAAATCCCTGCAATAAACATCACAACTATCATACAATCCACATCCTAAAGGCACTGAAAGGTTCTGATCATTAAAGACTTTAGGAGAAACTAGCATTAAGTAGCTTTGGCGGTGACAACTGAGGAAATCTTTAGAAGCTAAAAAGTCGACGAATTGAAGAGTTGATGACACACAGATAAAGGAATGTCATCTTATAGGTCCAAACTTCTATTCACAGTGCTTACAAATAAAATCCAGTAGCGTCTCACGTGATTATCTCCTTCACAAGCCAATCCAAACTAGGATACGCGAAGTAAAGAATGAGAACTGATGGCAGAGCAAATAAAATAGTGACAAGTATGTACAAGGCCAAGATGGCTGCACTGGCGGGTATTGCATACAGGACAATCAGAAGAAATATGATAACCAGTGGGAACTTGGCTGTCAGATGAACAAAGAAAAGCAGAGACTTTCGGAGGGAGGAATGCATTCTCTCCACACTGAGGTAATTATTAACATGAAGGTGATCATGGTTTGATCCTAATGGCTCAGCATGATGATTATGTTGTGCCCTCCTGTAATTACCACAACTCACTTGATTTCCAAAACTTAAACTGTTGTTTGATGGCCAGGATTGCAGATGATCTTCACAAAAACCAGAATGAGACTTTGATCTATCACCATTCATGCTCTCAACCATCCAAAGTAGAAAATAATTCTTGCGAGGGAATTTGAGGTTTCCCTTGTAAACCAGACGGAAAGACAAGAGATTGCACCATGGGCAGGAGATAAAAAGGGGAAGCTGAATTGGTAAAGTAGGAAATTTCACAACAGCCCATTGCAGTCCTAGGATGCAGTTTTTACAAAGAGTATGGCCACACCATAAAACATAAGGCACATTTTCCACAATGTTGAAGGATTCCCAACATATTGGGCACTCCAGACCTTCCTCTCTGCCAACAATAGAAGACACCTCATCATCTGAGCATTCTGAAGCAGCTTGAGTTAGCTTTAGAGAGTCATTTTTCAATCCAACATTTCCAGCAATACAGTTGGAAGCAAAGTTCCACATTTTGATAGTTTGGGGCAAATGACTATACCAACAACATCATGTGCTACTATAGTAGAAACTGAACCTCGCAATGGAAACCAATATCCATTAACCAAAACCCTGAGAATGTCCTTCAAGTTATGACTGCAAGCAATACAGCTCTCATAAGTGAACCTGGAAGGAAAAGTGTAAATAACTTGATATACTGAAAGATAGGTAATATATTCAACAACAAAATTTAACAAGTTATTGAGATAAAACCCAAGATCTCAAATTATTGAGATTCCTATTAAAATAATAAGTTTAAAAAAGATGAATTTCACCGCAAGCCCCGTAACTCCCAAATCTCAAGATTCAACCAATTTTTCAATTGTTCTTGTATTTTACTTTTTTCAGGCTTTCAATTTCCTTTCTCTATACCAGAGAAATCATAACTGCAGATCGTAAAAATTCCAGAGTTCAAAGTTCAAAATCCCCTACTTTCAGTATGTTTACGATCACTGCTTTAAGCTAGAGCAATAACTAGTCCATATTCATTTCTTGCTTCATTTGGGTTCAATCAATGAGAACAATAAGAGCCTAAACAGCCAACTCAGTGCCTAACAATTATAACGATTCAACTCAATCAAATTCTTTTGTTGGTGCAAACAGTGCATCATTTCACATTTTATATACCCTAGATTAATATAATGATATCACAACCAACCAAACACCAAAACTAAAATCAAACAACTAAATCCAAGAATTAAACAAACAAAAAAAACCTCACAAAAGCTTAAAAAAATTGAAAAATATACAACAATACATGATTAAACCCTAATTATATAAGCATAAAAGAAATAAGACCTAACTATCGATCAAAGACGATCCCAGAAACAAAATCGAGCGAAACGAAAAACCCAGAAACATTTTATCGTAATTAACGTGGGATCCGATTGGACTAAAAAATTATTAACCAATTAAGAGGCGATCTTACCGGTTGACTGATGAAGAGAGAGAAAAGAAGGGGAGGGTTTTGAGTGAAAGCCTCCAGTTCGTTCTCTCTCTCTCTCTCTCTGTGAATATGAGTACTGAAGAAAAAGAAGAAGGACTAAATTGATAATTTTGTATTTGTTTTTTTGTGGGAAGTTGAGGATTTCATGGGCTGTGAATGAAGGAATTCTTCTTCAATTTCAAGTATTTTCAACTACCTATGGTCGCCATTAAAGAATCGAAAACGAAAGCGTTTTGATTGTCGGTATCTTCAAAACGCTGCGTTTCCCCCGAAGATGATTGGCTTGCCTTAGTTTTTGGCTCGGGTTGGAAAATAATAGATGCATGCTGTAGTCTTATTTGAATTTATCGTCGAATGCGTGATAAAATCCTGAATATTAATTAATTTTAACTTAATATTAATATTAATCAAGCGTCGTGATTTTGTCGCGTCGTTATCATCGAAATTCGATCTGTCTATCGGTATATGCATTCTTTTTTGGGTTATAAGAAAACAATGTAATTGGAGAGGGCATTTTTGTAAATCAAACTTCTAAAATTATTTATTAATTTTTTAGATCTCTCTAGATTTGGAAAGCAATTAAAATTTAAAATAGTGTTTAGTGTACAATCTAAAGTCCCTAACACGTTTAATTACTTTAAGTATGATTTGTACACACATAACCAAAAAAAAAAATAATAATAATTAGGAGTACTTTGTTTTATTATTGAATAATGTTATATTTACATCATTCTTTTACACCATTTTCATTATATCATGATGTGATATATGTCACAATCACACAAATTCTATTATAATATTAAAAATTAAAAATAATTAAAATTTTGTGTGGTTGTGGCATATGTCATATCATAATGTAATGAGTATAGTGTAAAAGAATGGTATAAATATAGTATTACTCTTTATTATTTTGGATAGGATTTTGAGAATAATATTGGGTAGTTGAATAAAGGAGTATTACGAGGTAAAATTTAAAAATTTACAAAGAAAAACCCTTAGATTTACTAATTTAACTAAACACTCTAATATATAAAATTTTTGTAAAATGACAAAAACATCCCCACCCACCCACAATGCCAGATTCCGGCCACCACCGTTGGAATTTGGCCAGAAAATGGCGTCATGATGCAGATCGGTCGGATCTGACGGGTAGGGCGTCGATATGGCCTTTTCCGGCCAACTCTGGTCGTCGATGGTTGAAAAAGTTTAGATCTGGCTATCAGCGACGGCCAAAGATATGGTTGTCGTTTTCGATCAATGATAGCCAAGATTTGGCCGTCAGATCTGGTATTTTCCACCTAGATCGGTGAATTACCGACCGATTCCGAGTCGTTTGTATCGTTACGTGATTAGATTACCGCCAGCGGTGATTAGAATCACGAGTACATTCGATTACCACCAACGGTGATTACCTGAATCTGACAAGTATGGGTGGGTGAGGGGTATTTTTGTTAATTTTTAAACTTTTTTCTGGGAGTATTTAATAAAATTAATAAAATTAAGGGGTATAAAAGTAATTAAAAAAATATACTAATATTTCTTAAATAACAAAACAAATAATATTTTGGGAATAAGATTGAAAATATAGGTAGAAATAATGTGTTAAACAGAGCCTAGAATGTTGGTTGAATATTTCAATTTGTAGGTTTCAAAAATATTAAAATAACAACTTTTTTTTTTTTTTTTTAGACAACCAAATATTCGGACCAATTTACGTACACTTCGACTAATCTTCAAAAGAGACTAACGCAATAACTCACCGTCATGATCTCTTACTTAAATCGCGGATGCTACCTACCGATGGTTTAGAATAACAACTTAGATTATGAATTATGACATTGCAATTTGATTTGCATGTTTGATTATGATATTTTCGAAGTGGGTTTTTCTTAAATTCAATTTTAGAACCAATTTTTCAATCAAATAACTAGTGTTCAGTATAAAAATTCTTTAATAGTTGTCTTAAAGTGTATATTAATATCCTTAACGAATAAAAAAATGATTTTTTAAATATATTTTATTTTATGATCAATTTTTTATTTGTTCGTGATTCGTGAGCACACGTTAAAACAATTTTATAATCTGAACACACCCATTAACTCCTAACAATGACTATTTGAAAAGCATCTAAAAAAAATTACATATTTGATTGTTATAATTAGCGGTGGGCAGGGACTGGTCTGGGACCAGGGACAAGTCATAGTCCCTTGGGATTGGTCCCAAATGGACCAGTCACTCATGATCCCAGGCCTATGGAAAAAATTAAGACCTGGACCAGGCCTTAGGCCTGGTAGGGACTGGTCCCATGGAGTTTGGATAATTTTATTTTCTCCCTTAATTTTTTTTATATTTTAAGGTAAAACGAAATTTTATAGGGGGTTTTTAGTTTTTTTTAGGGGTAAAATTTATAAAATTTTACAAATTTGTTAGACCTGGAAGATTTTTTTTATAAATTTTGTAAAATTTTATTTTAACCCTCGTAATTTATATTTATTTTAAAATTAATAGAGGCTTTTATGTAATTTAACAAGGGATTATATTAAAAAAATACAAAAAAATTTGGGCCCAGGCTGGGACAGAAGGAGGGCCCTCCTCCTTAGGCCTGGTCCCGTTTTGGGACCAGGCCTCCTAGGTCCGGTCGTCTCAAGGACCGGTCCTAGGACCAGGTTTTGGAGCTGGGCTTTTGAGCCTGGTCCCAAATGCCCAACTCTAGTTATAATTATGAAAATGAGTTTCTAAACCACTTGGCTCTTGTTCGAGTCTTACCAAGTGGTCATCTACCATATTTGTAACTTACTTAACGTATTTGTAGGGTATTCGATGGACTATGAGATTAGTTAATGTGTATGCAAACTAGCTCGGATACCCTGATTATAAAAGAAAAAAAATGAGTTAAGTTTAATACATCACGATACCTTCTCTCAAATATATCTAATTTCTTATAATAAAAAATCATACATAACATAACATGCTTGAATTTCATATACAAATAATTATAAAAAAAAGAAGTTGTATTGTAAATTTAAATGAGGATATTGCTAATTTCTTAATCCAACCCAACTAGACCCAGTACATTGCCTGCCACTACTAGCCCAACTCTTATGTCCTTGTAACTTAGAAATAAAAAAAAAAAATCTTTTAATTTTTTTCTAAGTTACAAATAATTTTTTAATAAAATTTTCCTATTGGGAATTACATTAACCGAAATTTTGCCACTAATCAAGGTGGTCATGTGGTCTTACTGACATGAAAATTGCTGCATATTGTCTAAGCCTAGTCTCGATGCCCCCACTGCCCATTTCAGGATTCATAGGACCTCTAATCCTCATCCTGTATTTTCTCCAAGCAAATTGTATGTTCACAGCTGCCCAGGTTCTCCAATTCGATGAGTAATATCTGGCTGTTCGCTTCAGCTTTTCGTTGGCGAATTTGTACCGGAAGTGTTCCGTAATGTACCTCAGATGGTGAGAATCAAGAGCGTATGCTTCCATCGCTTCTGCGCAAGTAAATGTCGCTGATGATATCGGTAAACGGTCTGTAAAAGGGCGACGAAGGCACCAGGAGAGCAGCTCGTCGCCTAAAAAGCCTCCTGGTTCTAGCACACTTGTGGCTACATTGCCTTTGCCAAGAGTTTGGCTCCGTTTTATTCGCCCGCGAACGATGAACAACATCCTCGTCACTGGATCGCCTTCTCTAATTATCTGTTTACACAAACATTTTCTGAATACATATATACAGTATATGGATTGAGGTAATGTAAAGTTGCAAGATAGTACCTTTTCATCCCTAGAGTAAATAAGGGGTTTCACTCTGTCACATATGTTGTCCAGAATAAGATCATCCAAGTTGTGGAATAATGGCACCTGAGGATAGAGATAGAATCCATAGGATTATTCAATTTCAAAGAAATGGTAAATTTTTTTTTTTTCGATGCTCAGGGGTGTCCGAATCAGATTACGCATGCCTAAATTTATCTCTCAGAACCCTGAAACTACTAACTGGATAAGAGTTTCAATAGCTACCCTTATTAACAATCGAAAAAAAACTCATGCTCAAGATCTTTTGTGTAATAAATCTAAGTGTCCTTATCGAACCACTTAACCACCATCTAAAGATAATTAGAAATCGTAAATTTTACACGAAGATAATTAAGTTACCTTTTTTATGAGGTCTAGACAAAGATGACGTTTAATATCCCTCCGGAGTCCTTCAGGCAGGTCATCTATCCATTGCAATTCATCCTCTCCCATCGTTGCCCATCTCTGACGTTCGAAATGGCGTACTCGCCATCTCAGACGAGAGGGCAATTGTCTCCGTCTCATCCACCATTCCATATCTCGACTTCTCAGCTGCATTTTCTTCTTCCTTGCCATGACCACATGAAGCAACACCTTCAAGCAAAATAAAAGGGCGGTCCTTAATTAATTAATTAGACTAAGAATTCATGAAATGTTCATCAATCATTACAGAAAAAAAAATTAAAGCTCAAATCACCTGGATATTCCCAACCAATAATGTGAAGAGGGATAAGCCACAGAGCACAATACATATACTGAACATCACTTCTAGCAAGTCACTTGTGGGCTCAAGTTCATTGCCAAACGAGCTGCAAAATGTTAGCACAACAAATGATCAGCGTCGGAAATTTCTCAGGTACAGAGCTAATTCTGATTCTTTGATGGTAGGATAATTACCTCAGGTTTAGTAATCCCCAGAATATGGGATAAAGAATGGTGTCAGCAAGAGAATTACTAGAAATGACAGGAAGGGCAGCAGCATATATCCCATATTTGAAGGGTCCATTGTCATCCAAGCACGACGATCTCCCGATCATCGTTGGCAACGTTTGAGAACCGTCGCCGATTTTCGAGCAAAACGGAGAAAAATCACCACAGTGTTTACTCCTTTCACATTGTTGCTGGAGGCATGAAACAACACGTTGTGTGGCTAAAGCATACCAGCATCCCCCTGTAACCTGCAAAATGAACCCATTTTTGCTCAATGTGTCCTCAGGATTAATGAAATGAAATTGAATCGAATGTTGCTGCAGAATCTGATGTTGATTATATTTACATGTGAGAAAATTAAGTAGGCAATCAGATTGATGCTGAAGCCCCACCAAATGGTTCCGAAAATGAAACCTGTAACTTTGGTCATTCTTCTCATCAAAGTCAGGCTGTGGTACACTTTTGGGAAGAACTGGAACATGATCATTAGCAGAAGAATTGACATTATCTGCTTAATTTCATCTTCTCGGATGAGCTTCGGAATTATTAACCACAAGACTGCCTGCAAAATAATCAAAGAAACAAGGTATAATACTTGCTTAATTTCATAAGCTCCTGAGTCCTCACGGACATGAATGACTATTAAAAGGTTTATCTGTCGGTAAATTTTAAAGTCTCAAAGAATTAATTAAATTGTACATAAACTGGTTCGGACACCTAATACGCATTATCGAAAAAAAGAAAAAAAATATCAAAAAAACGTAGTGACCTCCTGTTATCAAAAAAAGAAAAAAAATATATATATATATATATATATACCTCTGTTTTAGAAGATATATTATGGTATTATGAAATCATGAGGTGTCGAGATATGATTGGATAGGGGAAATCGGTTACCTGTGGGATTGGTAGTATGACAAAAACATCAAGCCAAAATCCAGTAAGAGACCTCACGTAATGTTGGGCGATCGCACGTGCGTCCCACACGAGTTTCCCACACCCCACGACAAGGGACTCCTTGGACACGTAAGCCAATCTGAACTGAAGCCAGATGTGAAAGAGATGCACCACATCAACACACGTGCGAACAACGCTCACCAGCACTGCCAACTCAGCGTCCAAGTGGACACACGGGACCCCACTCTCGCCTATATACAACGAGAACACGTAGAAAAACATGGGATCGACGGCCAACGCGACACCACGTGCCACCAACAACACCCTATTCCACTTTCGTACAAACTCGCTTCGTGGATCCAAAACCGAACCGAACCGAACCAGAAAACCTTTATCTCGGGTCGAACCGACAACAGTCTTCATGTTGGGTTGTTCGGGTTCGATCCGGATGGGGTTGAGGGATGACCCAGCTAAAGCCTGCCATTTGGGGCGGTGGGCACTGTCACAAGTAGTAGAGTGGAAAAAAGGAATACCCGGTTGAGTACTACAAGTGTAGCACTCGACAGAGTTAGAAAAACTCTTGGTGGCTTCAACCATTGAAGCTTGAGCTTGAGCTTGAGCTTGAGAATCAACCCACCTAAGAAAATGCGAATAAAGTAGTGAGTTTCCTTCTAAATGAGAAAATGAAGAAGATGAAGATGAATAAAAATGAAAAGTGATGAAGACCTTGTAGGGGAGAGGTGATGGAGCTCAATGGAAGAGAGAGGCATGGTGGCAGAAGAAGAAGAAGGTTGAGAGAGAGAGAGAGAATTGGGAAGTTTATTTGTAGTGAAATTAGGCCAGGGAGTGTCATGTAGTGCATGAAGTGGGTGTCTTGGCCGTAAAGAAGAAGAGCCACCTTTGTATTGCATGTGTTTTTGTGTGTTTGAGATTACCAATACTTTTTTTTGGCTCATCTCTTTAACATATATTTTTTAAATAAAAAAAAAAAACCCCATTTTATAAAAGTATTTCTACTCAGAAATGCTAATTGAGGTAGTTTCTGGAATCCCTTTAATCAATTTACCCAACATTTTCATTGATTTAAGTTTGGAAATGGAAACCACCGTTAGGTGGTTGAGTCTCCGACTAGGATTTTTTTGGTATATTACTTAACAAGGCTTAAGTTTAATTCACATTGGCTCTTAATAAGAGTGGTCATTAAAACTCTTACCTGACCAATAGTTTTATGATCCCAAAAGATTAGTTGAAGTACACACATACTAATCCGAACATCTCGATCATAAAAAAAAAGTTTGGAAATGAAGTTTATGCATTAACATAAGTCTCTAAATTTTGGACACAATATTTTATAGGTCTTGAGTTCGAATCACTTCGGCTCCTGATAGGGATGGTCACTGAAATTTTTATCTAATCTATAATTTTAAAGATCCGAAAAACTAGTTAAAGTACACATAAGTTAGCTCTATCATCCCATCATTAAAAAAAAGAAAAAAAAAAAGTTTCAAAATGAAGTTTGCATTAACACGAGTTTCTAGATTTTGGACACAATATTTTATAGATTCAACATGATTTATTAAACAAAGTAAAGTGAACTAAAAGCATACCTTTTTAGGAAGGTAAGAAAACAGTTGGTTAAACATGTGTCTGTCACAAGAAATGTCCTTAATTTGGATTCATTCATTGTCCTTAATATATTATTCAAATTTTTTGTTTTCTATATATTTAATTCTAATTATGTAATGGTGTGTAGTACTCTTCTTTGTTTAACTAATATCGGTTTATTGTTAATTAATTAAAATATTAGTAAAATAAATGGGAAAATATAATTAATGGTATGGTCAAAGTAGCTTTTCATTTTTAGATTTTTTTTTTTTTTTAATTGATGGTAATGAGGAGAACAAATGAGATCGTATATATTTTAAAGCATATTTTTTTGAGTCCCTCTGTCTTTGTATGCTTCTTCTTGAAATTAACTACAATATCTTCAATTATACGTATGTGGTTGAATTTGAGATACGAGTTTCAAAATTAAGAGATAAAAATCAACCTCTCTATCAAGAGCTATAGCTTCAATTTCAAAGAAGATAAAATAAAACAAAATTTAAAAAAAAAATAATGGAAATGGTATTATTATATGTTATCTAATAAGTGATAAGGATTTATGTACGGTCATAAAATGAAGGTTCATATATGTACGCACATGTATATATATATTCAATACGTCTCGTCTCTCTCACCTCGTTTCATTTATCTTAAAACTTACGTATTTAATTTGATATATATTTTGTATCATGATCCATTATAGAATTCTTCGTATACTGAAAGACATAGGTAAAATTTAATTACCTTTATTCGGAATTACGGTTAAAAAGTTGATTTTAAATGGGTTGATAAATTATATATAGTAACATAGATTAGTTTAAATAACATGTTGAATTAGGGTTCATTAGGGATAGATTAAGGATTGATATTCAATGGGTTAATAGATAGAATTATGAATCTATGATACATATGAACTCGTTTAATGCTTTTTAGTAATAAATTAATCGACCGAATCAAAATTCATTTTCTCTACCTACACATTCATCGATCAATTTAATGACACGATTAATTAAATGTATTTTATCAACTTTTTATATACATAATATATAACTCGACCCAAATCTCAAAATTTTCAAAAGATAAAATGAAATTATATATAAACTCCGTCACAAGAACAAGGTATATAGTTAGTACAATTCATTTTGAGGATAGGAATATATTTTTTTTAACAATAATGATTTACTTATAATTGAGTGATACAACTAAACAAAAATTGTATAAAATTTATGTAAAATGACTATTTTATCCTTTGTTTTTTGTCTGGTTGTATTACTCAGTTGTAAGCATAACACTGCTATTCTTTCAATGGAGAATCGAATCTTTCTTCTCTTTCTACATTTATATACAATAGTTTTCTTGCCAACATAGAAAAAAGATTCGGAATATTTCATAAGAAAGAATCAACAGTTATTTTAAAGCAGAAAAGTAAAGAAGACAATCGATTTACCTTGATTCATTCCACCAAAAGAACTACGTCCAACATTCAAATAGAGTAATTTTATTGAGTTTCAGAAATTTACATAATACAATAATATTAAAGTATCGACAATTCGCTCTTATTCTTTAATTTTTTTTTTTTTTTTAACTCTCTGCAAAACTTTTGAATTTTTTGATTTGATGCATGGATGGATAAATGGACCATCTTCGATCTTAGAAACAGTTTTTACCCCCGTGTTATTACTATTCAAAGTACTCTCTCTCTCTCTCTCTCTCTCTCTCATCTGTATCTTGTTGTTGCTCATGAGTTTCCTTAATTAGCATCATCTGTCTGATTTTTGTCATTTTTATAGAGATCGGAATCCTCCAGAAATTGATCCAAATCTTGCATAAATATGTGTATCTATATGTCTTGTAAATATGCTAATATTACCATATATTGTTTATTGAAAACCTGGACAATTCAAACTCTGAATTAGCCGATGTTTAAAGTTCAGGATTCTCTCTTAATCTTAATTTTATTGTAAACTAAAATCATTTAAAGTATAGATAAATTCATATCAGAAAAGAGTTCCCCAAAAAAAAAAAAAAAAAAAACTTTGTAGTTTTGAGATATGTGACGCTGAACTTATCTCAGAGTGACGATTTGAAGAAATAAACAATTAGAACTCTAAATCTAATTAAATTTAAGATCATGAAAAGCATATCAGAAAACAAAAGCAAAAGGGATTAAAGTTTATAGTAATTTTCCCACTTATGGAGCATTGAAAACTCCTTTTTTTTTTTTTCATTAATTAGAATATTCTCTCTAGGAAAATTCCCACCTCTTCAACTTTTTCCAGAAATCCCATCAAATTAAATCACTTCTCTCCATCTCTTTCCTTTTCCTGTACAAGCCGTGAACACTTAAAATATTTCTCAAAACCCTAAATATGAAATCTCAATCTCAATCTCAAGCACATAAATATAAATCCAAGTACTACAACATATACATAATATATGAACTTTGCGTGAGAGACTGAGAGTGGAAGGTTCCTAAATTGCATAAAAACAATACAATACCGTACTAAATTTATGTTTGTTTTCAGTTACATGATGAACAACAATCCAAATTTACAGTAGGTTATATATATAGCCATTAAAGCATAAACAGGGAATTAAAAAAGCAAGAACAAAGGGACAATGTAGGGACCTAGGGACCCAATAATTTCAAGAAATGGTATCTTTGATTCTTGATGTTAAATTCTTTATAATATAAAAATATGTATACATGTAGACCTGTTATTGGCTTGCCTTTTAATTTTGATGCCTCGTGAATTTCATAGATTTTGTTGGCTTCTTCCAGATTTTGACGTTAGATTCCTTTCTTTTTGCCTTAGATAAGGTTCTTACTGTATATTATTACATCAAACTAACACGGTGCGTCGCAGCAAGGGCATATGCCTCTTGTGGTGCGCATACGTGACACACCCTGATTGGCGTTCGATACAATTATAATGCTAGACGGTCTGATATTCGCAGAGTTTCTAGGGTTAGTGTATGGCAACTCTAAGTTGCATTGCAATACAAAACCATTTTGTCAAGAAGATGATTAAAAATTTCAGGATGGTTATACAATAAGTTAGGAATATAATAAAGTATATAATATGTTAATTAATTAGTTGATTCGATCAAATAAATTAATATATTATTGAGTTGTATATTAAAATGACCCACCAAGTTAAATAATTTAGCCATTTTGTTTATCTTCTTTTAAGAAAAGTGATACAAGATTTTGACAATCGATCTTCTCTTTAGTCTAATCTGAAAAAAAGATAGTGGAATAATGTAGATCTTTTAAAGCCAACATTAATTAATTAATTTTATAAATTTGAAGTTTTTATTTATTTATTTTTTTGTCTTGGCCTATAGCAAAACGTGTTGCACGCAGGTGACTAATAATTGTAAGCAAGGTTTAATTTTCACAGACAAGATCCCACCATGAATAGAAATTAAGCTCAAATCGGATGAGATATTGCTAGAAAATGAAATATAAATAAGAATTTTTTAAATTATTTTATGATACTGAAACAATAAAGAGACGACTGAAACTAAAGATAACAAATGATACGAAAAATCACCACCGAATTGTATTAAGATTCGGATACTGTATAAACTGTAAACCTACAAGTTTCTCAGTACTTCATTAACATATAACGGGGGGGCGGTTCTTCGGTACACAGACTACTGCAGGAGGATCTTGTATAAGCGTAAACCTACAAGTTTCTCAGTACTTCATTAACATATAATAAAAAAAAAAGAACGGTTGTTCTTAGGGCTGAACAGGCTTTAAATAGCTCTCGTTTCAAATCTAATCCGAAAAAACAAAGAAAGTGAAAATTAAACAATTATCGTAAAACAGTACCAAAACTTGCAGAAAAGACCCTAGAAATTATAAAAAGTCCAAAAACCCCTCAAAACGACCCTAAAAGATTAAAAAATGACAACTCTTATGAAAAAAACATGAGTTTTCTTCGTTTGGCCGTCTTAGAGTACTCTATCAAAAATCATCGCATTCTGACATCGTCAACACTATTCAACCTGTGCAGTCCTGCATCATTTTATGTTTATTTGGAAACATTGTCATATAATTTTAATAAATTTTATTGTAAGTTAAACATCTCTTGTGTTCCTAAAGTTTTTAAGTATGGCAGTCTACCTTTTTTTATTTTTTATTATTTAATTTATGTTTATTAACGTCAATAAACACTAAAAATCATATTTATATAATTTGGATACGATAAAGTTTAATTAAATTTTTTTAATTGTTCACTTATGATTATATATATAGAGTTAACTTTATTTATTTTGTTCGCGTGATTTTACGATATATGAAGAACCCGATTAAATCCTTTAATCTTTTATATCGCAAAATGTTGACCCACTCCTCCGCCGGGAAAACCCTATCCCGGCGGATTTCTATACTCATTCTGCATCGGGGTAAGCCTTATTTTCGGTGAAAGATCATACATGAAGCTGAAGGGAGGTAAGAAGTTGAATTTATGAACAATGCCAGCCAAGTATTTGTGATGGGCACTATTCTTATTAATTTTATTATTATTATTATTATAATGTCATGCTACGGCCTAATACTCCCAAATAAAATATATACCATGACAAATTAATTAATGTTAATTTAATTTTATATAATATATAGCTGTATTTCTTCTTATGTAATTAATTTATGGTTGAAAGAAACCAAAATGAACTACCTGGCTAAGGGTCCCTATTGAAATTCCATTACATGGTGAGTATTATTCAACACCTCAATAAGTTCTACTCGAGTAAGCCGTACCAATGGGGCATTACTTTTACCCTATCTTACCCAAAATACATATTTATTTTCTTATTTTAAAAATTCAATTATATTTTATTCAACTGTTTTAAAACCCCTTAAGTTTGTTAATTTAACTAAATACCTTCAACAATAAAAGTTTATAAACTGACAAAAACACTCCCATCTAACCACATATTCCCGGCAATCAGCCAACGGTTTCCAGCATTTAATGGGTGGATGGGGGCATTTTTATTAATTTTAAAACTTTTATTGTAGGGGGTATTTAACAAAATCAACAAATATAGGGGATTAAAAAATAATCTTACAAAACATATTTTCAAATTCAAATCTTACCTCCTAATAATAACCCGAACTTAATTTTTTCAAAAATACTACTAGAAATAATAAAACAAACACACCCTATATGATCACGAAAGTGCAGATCGAGATGATATATGATTTAGTAAGATTTAATTGAATAAGACATTTGATTTAGTAAGATTTACTTGAATAAGACGTATTAAACAAACTCAAACATATGTTTTTTTCTTTCTTCAAAAGAGAATATAGCTTGAAATAAACTCTTTTGGCTCTTAGAATAAATCCAACGAACCAGGTTCAGATTATACTTTTATGAGCTCTACTCGAAAATACCGAATCAAATGAACTTGAACGTATCATTTTTTTTCCTGGAAGTATACAATGAAGAAGGTATGGACATAAGAGTCTGGAATCTCCAACTATGATTAACCCTAGAAACTTATGAATTAAAGGGGGCCACAGGCATATATCATTATCGAGAATTTGTTTGAATAGTTGCTGCATAAAAACTGACCCTTGTGCATCTGATTGGTTACCCAAACTGGCTCCACTCAGGGACCATTTTCATAACTCTTTCAACATTATTGATACTTGAAAATCTTTTCTGATAAAATTGCCCCCATTTGCATTTCCATATGGAACAATATTATACTTATAATTCAATCTCACAAACTTTCTCTCACAACCTCAATATGACAGTTCGTAATTAATCAGCTCGCAAATAGATTTTACCTACCCGATTACAAGCTGACCAATTGTGAACTGTCATGTCGAAGTTTGTGAGAGAAAGTTTGTAAGATTAGGTTGTGAGCTAATCTTTATTTATCTATATTATTCTGCCACATTCTCTATTTTAATCTAATGTATATCTCATATTGTCGGTGAATGAAAGTCTAACCATGAATCCCCTCAACTAGGTTGACTTGTTTCGATAATTAGTATTTATTCAGTTGATATCTTGAATAGTAAAAAAAAAAAAAAATGCTTAAATTTATCGGTATTCAAACATAATTCTGACAAAATCTATTTGGAGACATCCTGATTGCATAACCTAGTCCGATAATGAATTATGTGGACGTATTTCGAACGAAAACCTAAACTATTCCAATGTGGACCAAAAGGGTAAAATGTGGCTAGTGGTGGCAACTCATTCTTGTTCTCTTCTAACGAGCTTTACACATCACAAGCTTTAATTTTTACATGAAAAAAAATACAGAAATGTTACATTTTTGAAGCCCCACTTCAATTTGGATTTTTTAGGGTAAAATAGAAAGCAAAAAAATATATAGGCCCCTTTGGTACACAATTTTTCTCTACCCTATTCCCTATCCTGTCTAAAATACCCATTTATTTCCTTTATTCTCAAAATATTATTTTATTTTATTCAATTCTTTTTAAATCCCCTTAGGTTTGTTAATTTAACTAAACACCCCCAACATTTTTTTTAGAAATTGAAAAAAACACCCCAACAACCCACATTTGTCATATTCCGGCCACCACCTTCGAAAGCTGGCCAAAATTTGGTATAATGGTGCACTACCGATTGGATCTGGTCGGTAACGATGGGCATATCTTTGGCTATCATTGACTACCAAATGCGGCGAGATCCACTGTAGATCTAGCCAGAAAAAGTCATATCGGCGCACCAACGACTTGATCCAGTCAATTGTGCATCGATATGGTGACTCTGGTCACCCTCTGATGGTAGTGGCTGGCTGTCGGTATTTAATGGGATAGGTGGGGGTGTTTTTATTAATTTTTAAAATTTTATTATGAGAATATTTAGTAAATAAACAAACTTAAGAAGATTATTTTTGTTAATTTTTAAATTTTTTTATTTTTTTAAAATATTGTTCTGAAAAATATACACGTCAAATCAATAGTGATCTAGCCAAGATTAGATACTCAAATAATTGAGCGAAAATATAAAAAAATAGCGACCTTCTTTGGATTTTACACGTGGGGGGGTCATAAAATAAAAAATCAGAGTATGGTCATTTTCAATGGCCGTACCTATAATAATAACCGTACATCTATTGTTAATTTGAATCAAGAAATAATTGACTAAAAGCCAATAGTTTTCATTCACAAAAATTCAACAAGTATTTAGTTTGTATACGCCTCTCATCTCGTTCTCACCTTCCAATATGAAATGGTTTATAGGATAGATTTAGGTTTTTGGTCTTATTATGTTTAGGTATTCGATCCAAAAATATAACTTAAACATATTTTGACTAATTTTATATTTAGTTATTTGATCAATCCAATAATATAAACTTTTATTTTTATTTATAACGTTATACATTCAAAGTGATGTTTTAAACTTATCAAATGATACGTGTAAATGAAGAATTGATAAGGTGAATGATACATCAGTATTAATACAGAAGATGACACGTTCTATCGAGTAAAATGTATAACAATATTTTATAAGAAAATGTATAATTTTTTTTAAGAAAAAATTGAGAATTCATTGTATAACTAAAAAATTGAAACCCCACTAAACATACAAAGGATATTTTTATTTTTTGTTCTCTAGATCTAATATTTATCAAAAGAAAATGATAATAAATGCCCTTATAATATTATTCTCATTTTTCTTTAAAGATAATACATGTATTTTCATTTTTTTTTTTAAAAAAAAATTAACTTTGAAAAAGAAAAAAACACCAAAGATAGAAAAATGGGTTCATTTAAGAAGGTAACCAATAAATTAATTTATATAAACAACTTACAAATAAAGCTAACTATATATTATAATTTGAATCCAATCTTTTAGGAGTACAAACACCCATGAAATATATTTTAGGTTTTGTTTACTTTTGTTATTATTTTTTTTTTAATTTGTATTTATGTTAATTTGATTATTATTTATAATAATAAATTCATAATAATTATATAATTAAAAAAATGATGAAAAATTAAAAACAAAACTTTATTCAATGCAAATATTAAACTACAATAACTCAAAATAAAAATTAACACTAATTTAAAAACACTAAAATTAAAAGAAAATATAACATAAATTAAAATAACAATCTAGTATTCCGGTAGATTAGTTCTGGATCCTCTAAAATCATCAAAATATTAGAAAGAATTAGATGTAATGTTTTTTTTTTATATATTAAATGTAATGTTTATTTGACTAAATAAATGCTTAATTTTATTAAATTAATATAATTTTCAAAGTTATTATTATTTAATAAAAATATAATTCTCAATATTTAATTAATATATATAAAAATAATTAGTGAAATAAATTAATTATTGATTATTAATAGAAATAAAAAAAATATTTTTTTAGTATAATATTTTGTACAATAGATTAGAGATACAATAGTGAAATACATCAAAAACCATACCAATTTGGTGTAAAAATTGCACAGATTTGATGTTTGTGGTTAGAGATGGTCTCAGTGATAGTTTGAATGCAGGAAAAACGTGGTAAGTGACATTCAATTATTATCATATTATCTCAATTAAAAGTGGGAGAAGAAAGAAATCAAAATGCTTTTAAGTTGTTTCCTTAGTGCCTTTAACTATAATACAAGTCCTTTCAAACTTATCTATTTGAGTGACATTCAAACACTTTGTTGTTTGCATAAAAATCACTTTCAACTTTATCAAGAAAAGCCATTCAATATCTTTCATACCAAAATAATAATAATTGAAACTATAACCTAAAGAATTGAGAACTTAATGCATATATTTTTGTTGTTTTTTACACTTTCAACGATCTAATAGTTGTTGCTTCGCTTGAAAGGTAGAGTGACGCAAAACTATCGTAATATTCTACTGTTTCAGAAGATATTAAATTTCTTGTAATGGAAACTAATACATTTTTTGTGTTACCATTTTTGAAAATACGATACTAAATGTATTTTTTAAAGCTCAAAATCAAGCTACTTATTTTCATTTTTGGATTCGTTTTTTAAATTAAAATCTCCAAACATAAATCCTGGAGGATGAAGAACTAAAAGTAGAAAAAAATGGGTTGATTTGTAGAGGTAAAGAAAGATTAATTTAATATATAAAAACGGCTTGCAAATAAAGCTAAATATATATCATATATTATAATTTGTATCCAATCTTTTAGGATCATATATATATATATATATATATATATATAACCATAGCAAGTATCACATCGTTATGACCCACAATTTCCAATTTAGTATTAAATAAATACATAATGGCCAAAATAAACCTTCTTCAATTAATTTATATATAAGAAATTAGGACATGTACGGACGTACCTAATTAATTTGGCTAATATTATACACATGAGATGCCGTATATAGTTTGAAATTTCTAGCAAAAATTGAAACCATTTCAATGATTCAAGATGAAGTTATTATTTAGCAAATTAATTAACAATTAAAAATATACATAAAAATATAAAGAAAAATAAAGAAAAAGAGAAGAATTAATTAAATAATTAAGGGTGTTTGGTTGGGGGTTATATATGATTATTTAGGTTATGTCATCTTATATTACATTATTACCTAATTACCACGTTTAGTTGTCAAGTATATAAGATTCTGGTAATCTTCCAATACCGGAGATAATCTGATTACTTCTATTTTCTTAAATATAGTAAGATTACTTGGTTATCTTATTTTGGTTATAATTTTATTCCTTATTAATAAAATTTTTGGATAATAATGCCCTTGTTTTAAAATCAATTTACATGAATATGACTTTTACAATTTTACCTTAGTTAATTAACTTTTTAGATAAAATTACCCTTGAATTCAAAACAAATTGCAGTCCACCTAAGCCACCACCTTCACCCACCTGCCATTGCAAGCCGTTGACAACCACCGCCGGTTGCCAGTCGCTACTACCATCAGAACGGCACACAAAAAGGTCGGAAATGGTCGTATTGTGGCTTTGATCGCCATTTTTGACCGATCTTTGGATGAAATGGCCATATTGGCTCACAGAGGCCATTTTTGGCTTTCCTTGTACCGTTAGGTTGCCGGCTATGGCTAGATTGGTGGGGGTGCATTGTTGATTGTCCAAACTTTTATTATGGAGTTGTTTTTGTATAATAATCTAAATAATAATATAAAAAATAATATTTAATTAGAGGATAATTCAGTAATTTAAATAACATACCCACCAATATATTCCTCTCAACCAAATATATTAATATAACATACCCACCAATTTATTCCAACCACCCAAAGACATTTCTTTAAACATTTCCAGTAATCTTTAAGGTAATCTTTCATTCAATTAATATAACATTCCTAATAATGCAATATTCCCTGAACCAAACACACCGTTATAGTCAAAATCTTCTATGTGCCAGGAAAGACAAGAGGTGCTATTTCATAAACAATATTAATTAAGAGATTAAATATATCATATTCTCTAGGGGTGGTAAAATTTTTAGGGTGAAATCAGAACTGACGGGGTACCCAAGATGTCGGTTTCAGTTCCAAATTACTTGATTAAGTCAATATCTTTTAATTAATTTGGTTTATTCTAAATATATATATATTCCTTAAAAATTTTGAATTCATTTCGATTTATTGATTATGTTGCATGACAATGGGGAAAAAAATTATGTGGACCTCAACATATATTTTTGTTCTGAGTCTCACATATTGTTAAAGAAACAAGAACAAACATAAATCTACAAGTCTAAATTCCTTCAACGAGGTAAAAGTGTCCCTGCAAAGTCAATTAAGGTTGCCCCCTATATATTGAAGAGTCATAGGAACTTTTCTAATATTTCATGAAGGAAATTATTAGGGTACAGATTTCATTCTTGATGGCAAGTTTAGGTGTATTAGACAAAAATTAATCATTCTTGATGTTACGAAATTTAGTTGAAAAAACACTCATGAGATTCTTTACCAAAATTATATCAATTGAATCTTTTGGTCTTATTTTTGTAGATGTGATGATAATTCTATTGATTTTATTATTTAAACATTGTCTTAGTCAGTTCATGCAAGTTTATAAGGTCAAAATGAAATGGTGTTAGCTCAAAGATGCGCTTTTTTTTTTTTTTGGATGAATAACCAAATTAACTCATGGGTAATCCAACGATAAGGGTGAACCAAGTGATTTGTGCATGACTTTAACTTATAGTCTCAACTTCAATTCTCCATTTGATACAAATGTGGTATTTTTGTCTGTGATTTACCTCAAAGGTCGCGGCTGTATAGCATCTCCTTCCTTGGCGATGGGTTTCTGCTGGATAGCATCTCCTTCCCAAATGGTGGGTTACTATGAGATAGCTTCTCCTAATGAGGCCGGACACCTTATTTGTTTGAAAAAAAAAAACCTAGGGCCTTTTTTTGGAACACCCATTTTTTAATTTATTTAGTTAAATGATTATCAGGATTGCAAAAACTTAAATTTCTTTGATAACCCATGTAATGTTTGATTCTTGTGTGACTCAACTTTCTAGTATCTATTTTTTTTTTTTTTTGGTTTCTCTTAATTTCTAAGATAATAATATATATATTAGATGAGGATAAATTTAGAATGTAAAATTGACAGTGTAGAATTATAATCCAAAGACTTTTTTTTTTTTGGTATTAATTAATTTCATTTATCTCTTCTCTAGTTACTATATATACGGTAGTCTTTCTTTCTTTAAGTTTACATTTTACTAATAATGCATTTAAAACATGTCGTTTTTCCATAATAGAAACTATCCTTTATTTTCCTTCCATTTTCAAAACTTAAATGAGAATTCTTCCTTATAGTGAAAGTTATTAATTATAATAGGACCAACACTTCACGTCATTATAGAATTAGTTGTGTGACTATTAGACATCATTAAACACAATGACTTGTAATTATAAGATGATCGAGAAAATCGTTCTGAATCAGAAATATTCGTACTGTTATATATTCCGTCAGATTTTTTCTTTCATTCATTTATCGATATGATTGGTAAATATTTACCATATGGTCGAGGAGGAGTAAGGTAATATGATCATCTTCTATGTTTGTTTTCTTATTTGATTATTGAGATATATTACTGTGGTAAAAGAGACGATATACAGGGAGATGGTAAAAGAAGGGGGATTTTTCGAAGGTGGTGGAGGTGGAGGTGGAGGGTGTTGGTGGTGGTCCAAGAGTAGTAGTAGTAGTTTGGTTGGTGACAGAGACTGTTGAGTATTCACTTGACCGTGGTGGACCCTAATTTGCTATGGCTGGTTCGACAGCAACCCCACCTTCACCACCTCCTTCACGTTCCGTATGTGGGTGGCTCTTCTCTTCTCTTCTCTCCTCTTCTCTTCATCATGTGCTACGTGACACCCTTTCATGCTTTTCCTTATTATAATCCCTCCAAATCCCCCTTCTTCTTCACGCATCACTCCCTCTCTCCCTCTCTTTCCTTCTCTTCTTCTTCTTCTTCATCATCCCTCTCGTGGTTCTCCTCCTTCTCTTCTCTCTCTCCCATGATTCCTTTCTTCTCACCATGCCCTCTCAGCCCGACCTCCCCTTCTCCCTCCCAAGGTGATTCACCAGCACTCTCCACTCATCTCTTTATCATTATATCTGAAAACTGTTTCTCTCCTTGCAATTTCTCAAAAAATTGTTTCGGTTTTCGAACTAAGATTATATCTTAAATCTGTTTTATTTTCCCAAGTTTCATTTAGATTATATTCGTAAAACTATTTTAGTTTTTCAGACTTTTGCGAATTTTAAACGAAGGTTGTAATCTTAAAACTGTTTTTAATGCTCTGAGAATAAGATTGTTTCCGAAAACCGATTCTTCTTTTAAAAGTTGATTAAACTTTCAAGGTTACTGAACTTGTTTCACATGTTTCATGCAGGTGGCTTGGACTGTTTCACAGTAAAAAATCAAGCAACGAAAATGGTGACAACGAAAACAGTAATGACGACAGTCCAGTTACAAACAACTTCGAATGTTACGCCTGTACTCAAGTAGGCGTTCCAGTCTTTCATTCCACCAGCTGCGACGACGCCCACCAGCCGGAATGGGAGGCCTCCGCCGGCTCTTCACTCGTTCCAATCCAGGCCCGGTCCCGGCCCAAGAAGATTCTCAGCCAGGCTCAGGTTCGGTCGGGACTGCTCGGGAACGTTTTGGACCCACGTAGGAAGCGCGTGCAGAGGTGGAACCGGGCGTTCCTTCTGGCACGTGGCATGTCCTTGGCGGTTGATCCTTTGTTTTTCTATGCTCTGTCCATTGGCAGAGGTGGGGCCCCCTGCCTCTACATGGACGGCGCCTTGGCCGCAATAGTCACCATCCTTCGCACGTGTGTGGACACCGTTCATCTCTTCCACTTGTGGCTCCAGTTCAGGCTGGCTTACGTGTCACGAGAGTCCCTCGTCGTCGGCTGCGGCAAGCTCGTGTGGGATGCACGTGCCATCGCCTCTCACTACGTCCGGTCCCTTCGGGGCTTCTGGTTCGACGTGTTTGTGATCCTCCCCGTTCCTCAGGTGAGATAGAAATATCCATCTGTTCGGTAAAATTACTGAATGAAACTCTAAAAAATTGTGAGGTGAGCAGTTAAAGAGAAGGACCTGTCATGATAAGAACCTTAATCAACTCATTTTGTTTGTTTTCATTTAAGTTTTGGTAGGTGTACATCCCAAAGATGGGAGAATTTTCTCCACTCGCTTAACCATTAGAGCACCTGTTGTGTCTTGTTTTGTCCATTGTTGAGTATGCATTTAAAGCAAAGCAGTAAAAACAAGACTAATGATAATACATAAGTCCTATTGCACGCTCTGTTTATTGATAAGAAGATGGTAAAGATTTCTGCTCATTTACCTAAGTGTGTATTTATGGAAATTAGTGTCATCATGAAAGTTAAAGTTATGATCTAACGGTGGCCTGATACTGATAATACTAAGTGGGTTCCCCTGGCCCCATCTGGGTATTGTACAATAATGCCTATCTTTTTGTTCTTGGTGCAATAATGATCATATGATAGGCAGCTTTTTAGATCATGAAATTCAAAAAAAGAGGCTGAAATTTGGTTGGTGGGGCGACTGTGTTAATTTTGATAACTTTTTTAAATTTGCTGTCTACTAAAACTGGATTTCAAGCACAAACTGTACAGTGAACAAGTTAATTTACATTCACTGTCGAGTTACTGAAATTAGATGGCTTTTTTTACTTAATGAACCTGGTTTTGATTGTGGAATAAGAGCATACGCTATTTTTCTGAACTTACACAGTTTCAAGTTTTTGACTGCTTACATGTGCTTTTTCATTTGGCTTTGCAGGCAGTGTTTTGGTTAGTTGTTCCGAAATTGATTAGGGAAGAGAAGATTAAGATGATCATGACAATACTCCTATTAATCTTCTTGTTTCAGTACCTTCCCAAGGTTTACCATAGCATCTGCCTAATGAGAAGGATGCAGAAAGTTACAGGATATATTTTTGGTACCATCTGGTGGGGGTTTGGCCTTAATCTCATTGCTTACTTCATTGCCTCTCATGTAAGGCCGCGTTGTTTTTTCTCAAAAAAAATGGTCACCACAGCACAGGATTTTTCACAGCTTTTGTTCATGTTTTTGTTAATGATTGTTCACAGGTTGCTGGAGGTTGCTGGTATGTCCTCGCAATACAACGAGTGGCGTCATGCCTTCGTCAACAATGTCAAAGAAAGGCTCATTGTGATCTCTATTTGTCATGCTCAGAGGAGGTTTGCTACCAGTTTCTGGTCCCTGCAGGAGCAATTGGGAATTCATGTGGTAGTAACTCAACCACAACTAAGAGAAAATCCATGTGCTTAGACGTTAATGGTCCCTTCAATTATGGAATTTATCAATGGGCTCTTCCTGTCATTTCTAGCAATTCTGTTGCTGTCAAGATCCTATATCCCATTTTTTGGGGCCTCATGACCCTCAGGTAAAAAATCGTACCTCTATAATTTGATCGGTTAATTTCCAAACTGTTGACCATGAAATAGTACCTGCTGCCTTAAATCTTAATTATCCCGCCTTTATGCATATATAACAGCACCTTTGGCAATGATCTTGAACCAACAAGTCACTGGATGGAAGTAATGTTCAGTATATGTATTGTGCTGAGCGGATTATTGCTCTTCACTCTGTTGATTGGAAATATCCAAGTAAGTTATACAAATTTTCATTTGTAATTTTCATGGAAGCGGAAAATGCGATTTTAGTGGCTGACCATTTTGCTGTTTCTATGAAGGTGTTTCTGCACGCAGTCATGGCAAAGAAGAGAAAAATGCAGCTCAGATGTCGAGACATGGAATGGTGGATGAGACGCAGGCAATTGCCATCACGTTTGAGGCAAAGAGTTCGCCATTATGAGCGTCAAAGATGGGCTACAATGGGAGGAGAAGATGAGATGGATTTGATCAAAGATTTGCCTGAAGGCCTCAGGAGAGACATTAAACGTTATCTTTGCCTTGATCTCATTAAAAAGGTAGGAACTGATACAAATTCAACGACGTCCCAGCTGCTGCTGTTTCTGATTTCATCTATAACGACAATCTCATTTATATTTTCTTATTGCTCTATTGGCTACTTGTCAGGTACCTTTGTTCCATAACTTGGATGATCTCATTCTCGACAACATATGTGACAGGGTGAAGCCCCTAGTCTTCTCCAAGGATGAAAAGGTGAAAATTTTCACAAACTTTAAAATCATTCCCACTAATCAATATGCTGAAATTCTCTATGTTCATTTGGAAAAACAGATAATTAGAGAAGGAGATCCTGTGCCAAGGATGGTGTTCATCGTCCGCGGACGCATAAAACGAAACCAAGGCCTAAGCAAAGGCATGGTAGCCACAAGTGTGCTAGAACCAGGAGGCTTTCTAGGTGATGAGCTACTCTCCTGGTGCCTTCGCCGCCCTTTCATGGACCGCCTTCCAGCCTCATCTGCAACATTTTCTTGTATGGAATCAATAGAGGCATTTGGTCTAGATGCAAACAATCTCAAATACATCACAGATCACTTCAGGTACAAATTTGCAAATGAGAGGCTCAAAAGAACAGCAAGATACTACTCATCGAATTGGAGAACTTGGGCGGCGGTGAACATCCAATTCGCTTGGCGAAAATACAGAATGAGGACTAGGGGTCCTGTGATTCCTGTAATTGAAAGTGGCAGCAGCAATGGAAACATGCTCCTCAAATATGCTGCAATGTTCATGTCAATTAGACCTCATGACCATCTTGAATAACTAAGAACTAGCTAGCCTTAGTAATTTTCAATTCTTCATTCTCTGTTAGTCATCTTCATTGCTCAATAAAAGCTCTTTGCCTTTCTCTAGGTAGGAAATTGGTCATGAAAGTCTTGTAACTTTTGTATTTATTTTAGATGAAATAATAAAAGAAAAAAAATATATATATATATATATATATATATATTTTCGCTCTTCGGAAATTTTTCAAGATGAATTATAAAACTTAAGCGTGTTTGGAAATTAAACAGAAGCGCTTTCAAATAAGTATTTCTCCAAAAAGCACTTTTTTTTTTTTTTTTTTTTTTTAATGTACGAATGAACACAAACCAACCTGACATACTTTGAAGAAAATAGACACTCATGCATCTTCCTTGTCAATCCAAACTGTAATTTGATTGACTTTTGTTTCAAGTCAGTCAATGACTCTCCTTGTTTTCCTCTGCGTTTGGGGTGGAGAAACAACCCCTCCACAAATAGCAAAACCTACCAACTCTTAACAACAATGTTTTTTTGTTTTTCTCTTTCATTTGAAACCCAATGGAGATCACCATTATCATCTCCTGGCTTCCATGAAGCACTTTCCAGGGTCTCCAATTCTCTGAATTGGGTTCTCAAATATCCATTTTCCCCTCCCTTGGATTTGCTTCTTTTTTCTCCTGCAAAACTCAGCCAGGAGTTATCTTTATGTTCAACTTCAGCTCTGCAGGTACATTAATTACATGCCCACATGCAAAAGAAAAAAAAAATTTCCTCTTTATCAAATATATATCTTCTTTTATCAAAACAATGATTAGGGTTCTTAATGTTGCAGTGGATTGTTGGACAAGCAATCATTATTTTGACAATGGAAGTCGATCATTTTCTTCATTTTCTTTTCTGCAGGTACCTTGTTGTTGGTTGATAGTTTATTGGTTTATCAGCCAAATGGGGTCCAAGTCTTCAAAGCAGTCAACAGACTCAACACCAACCACCAGAGGAGACGATCTCCATTTCCAAGTTCTCTCTTTTCTCACTAAAAGTTCTTATATTCGTAACTTGGTGTCGAAGCAACGCCGGAGGATGCTGGTTGAAGGTTATGATCTTGACATGTCCTATATCACAGACCGTTTGTTAGCCATGTCTTTTCCTGCAGAACGAATGAGAGCTGTTTACAGAAACCCTCTTTGGCAAGTCAAGTCTGTGCTAGACATGAGACACAATCAACATTATAAGGTGCACTATATCTATAAAATGCTTTACCTATGGTTTAATTATGTGTCATTTCATGAAAATTTATCATCCGCTAGTGTTAATAATCAAACCAACATTTAGGTTTATAATTAAGTATGATAGATCATTTTGCCTAATAGATTAGTCTTTTGGGTTGATGTTTCAAACAAGAAGATAGATGGTACTGTTGGTATCGTGCTCGTCCCCCACGGCTGACGTTACCAATATGTAACATTAATTGTTTGGATAAATACTTTTGATATGTCATGCCCAACAGAATTAATGTGCTGTATAATGTGTTATTTTTGGTGCTGTTTTGCAGGTGTATAATTTATGTATAGAAGAATGTTATGATCCAGAACATTTTTATGGGCGTGTAGAGAGATACCCTTTTGATGACAACCATGTTCCACCTCTCGAAATGATCAAGCTTTTCTGTGAGAGTGTGCATTCATGGCTATCAAGTGACCCAAAAAATATTGCAGTTATTCATTGCATGGTATAAGTGTTTGTTTAAATGCTCAAAAGAAATTCTGTTGCTATCAGTTTATTACATTATGATTCACTCCCTTGATTTGCAGGCAGGTAAAGGTCGAACAGGGTTAATGGTATGTGCGTATCTTGTTTACAGTGGCATGTCAGAAGAGGAGGCTCTGCAATTATATGCTCATAAACGAACTACTAACAATGAAGGAGTAAGTCATGTTAGGTATTTGCTTAATTAAATCACCCTGAACTAATCTGTTATGAATCATTTAAAAACTTCAATAGATTTCATTGGGGCCAAAAGTAAGCAAATATTATCTTTAATGTGCATAACTGCAGACAGAACATTCAATAATTCAATCAATTAGGCCTTAGGGATGCAAGCATTATCCTTTAGAGATGGGGATAGAGCTAGGCGGAGCGAAAAGGGTTACCAAACTTGGATTTGTTCTTGATGCAAATACCTGTTATCTCTCTAATCAATTAGGCTGCAGCCCTTTTAGTATTCTGCATACTACATACCATCCATTACTGCTGGTTTTATACTTTGCTGGGGGTGGCTATACATTATTTTGCTTGTGTTGTAACAGGTCACTATACCAAGCCAAAGGCGTTATGTCGGTTTCTGGGGCAGCACACTTTCTTTTCCTAGGGGAATTCATAATGGACCTCCAGATGTGAACTTGCCACAAAAATGTAGCAGAGAGTTGCTGCGAGTTCGACTTTATGACACCATTAACACTAACCCAGTCTTCTTTGTGGTGTCAGAGTTGCAAAAGGTGAGTCCACACCATTGAAACAAATTCTGTGTTAAAACCTAGAATGGATATATTTGTTCTCATTTTAGTTAATTGAAAGCAAATTCTCTTCCTTTTTCCACAGGTTCCAGGTGAGCTGTACAGTCCAGCTATGGAAGTTTCCCGGAGCGTTTGTAGACAAGTAAGAAAAGGATATGAGAAAAATACTGATGCACGATACTATGTCTCCTTCATCGATGATAATAATGGAGAAGGAAAGAAATCAGATTCAGGAGAACGCGTCGTTGTCCAAATGGACACAGAATCCCCCATAATCTACCAAAAGACCTGTCTTGATCATTGTTTTGACAAACCTTTACAAGTAAGTCACATAATTTTATATGTCTCCTTTCCTATTCACTCAGGCAACACTTTCAGGAATCAATTTGCCAGCACTTTGAGACACTTCACTTTCAGTAATAGTGAACTATAATTGTCTTCATAAAAAAAAGCATTATAAATTATAAGCTGTAAGATTCCCAGGAAATTTCCTACCAAGTTTGTGCGCATCTTTTTCCTACTTTTAGTTCTTATCTGTCTCCTATGTTCAGTACCAAAAGTGTCACATTGACAACATATGATTGAACAGGTCAGTGGTGATGTTCGCGTAATATTCTACCAGAAAATGATCGGATCACGCCTCTTCTACGCTTGTTTCAATACATCATTCATCAAAAACGGCTTGCTACAGGTACTTCCAGGAGTTCATGATTCTTAAAAATTTTTTATCATTTTACTTGTGCAAGAAGATTCACTTTTTGTGCTCTTTCTTTTGTTGGTTTTTCTAAACTCTGCAGTTCTCCTTGAGGGATTTGGATAAAGTTGGAAGCAAAGGTAGATCAATTTGCGGCCCGGCTTTCTGCCTGGAGTTGCTATTTGGACCTGCAAATCCTAAGTCTTCAATGTCACAAACAAATGACGAAGATGAGGACGATGATGATGGTGATGGTGATCTTAGAACAAATTTATCCTGAAATTAATCTCCAAACCAGCAGCATACATTTAACGATGACAACAACGATGATGAAGGTGGTTTTACTGCGAATTCGTTCTGAAATCTTCAACCGTAGATAAACTTTCAACAGGTACAAATGTGTCATACACAGATTCAATGTAATATCCTCACCAAATGGCTCGAAAATGGATGAACATTTGATTCCTCCCCCCGGCTTGGCCCCTGGTTTTTTCGTGGTGGGGTTAAAGCACTAGGAAAAATAAGAGCAAGATCAAAGTTAGTACATTAGAATATTTCTGCCATTTTTGTCTCTGGTTTGTGAATGAAAAATGAATCAAAATGTCATCATCACCATTATACATGGGGATATTTTTTCTCTTCCGCATTCATGTTCATAAGTTATTGCCCTTCATTTTGGGGGCGTGTTTGCAAAATTTGAGAATTGAGTGAAAACATGTGAAAAACAGAAAAAGCTTTATAATATTTAGTGCACAAACTACCCCTTGGTAACCGACTGGTTTGATAAGGATTTTTGGGTATATTATTCAAGAGGTCTTAAGTTTGAGTCCATCATCGATTGCTAATAGAGATAGTCACTTAAGCTCTTATTCGATCGATAGTTTTAGGGTCCTGAAAAATTAGTTGAGATGTGTATAAGAGGGCTCGGATACCCTTGTTCATAAAAAAAAATATATATATATTTAGTGTAGAAACAATAATTTTGGATTAAATGATACCTGTTAAATATTTATAAATAAATAAATAAAGCAAACAATCAGCCCCAATAACAATAACATATTTTAGATGGGTTTTTTGAACCAAACCAAAAATCTGTCTTTTTGTTTTATTTAATTATTTAAAAAAAATTAAATAGAGATAAAATAATAATAAAGCCCAAATTTTTTAGGCCCAATGGGCCCAATTTGGCCCATCAAACCTAATCCTATTCGTAGTTCAATTATGAGAATTCTTGTCTTGATTGATTCTGGAGTAAACTAGAAATGAGAATTCTAATTCTTGTAGAAGTCTGAACGACGTCGTATTTGTTTCTCATCCATATATTTATTCGTGTTCAAACTCTTAAAAATTCCTTCTTTCATCTTCTGCACTCTTTCAATTCATCCATCAATCAATCATTGAATCATTTACCTTTTCAAACCCTTACTTTCTCTCTTACTTTCCCTCCGTTTCCGGTGGTTTCCCGAGAAAATAAAAAATCTGAACTCTAAATTATTACGCAATGTCAACGCAAAAACCGCAGAGATCACCGGAAGAAATCGAGGATATAATCCTCCGCAAAATCTTCCTCGTCCGATTGACCGACGCCGCTGACTCCAACGCCGATTCGCGAATCGTGTACCTCGAATTGACTGCCGCCGAAATCCTCAGCGAAGGTAAAGACCTAAAGCTGACTCGTGATTTGATGGAGAGGATTCTTATCGACCGGCTTTCCGGTAGCTTCCCCGGTGCCGAGCCGGCGTTTACTTATTTGATCAACTCGTATCGTCGCGCTCATGAGGAAGGTAAAAAGATAGCGAATATGAAGGATAAGAATGTACGGAGTGAATTGGAATCGGTGATTAGGCAGGCGAAGAAGCTTTTAGTTTCTTATTGTAGAATTCATTTAGCGAATCCAGATTGTTTCGGTGGCAGTGAAGAGATGAAGAGTAATAAATTGGATGCTTCAAATGTTTCGCCGTTGTTGCCGTTGATATTTTCGGAGGTCGGAGGAGGAATAGAAGGGTTTGGAGTAAGCAGTAGTGGTGGTAGTGGGGCTCAGTGTCCGCCGGGATTTTTGAAGGAATTTTTTGAGGAAGCTGATTGGGATAGTTTGGACCCGATTTTGAAAGGGTTGTATGAGAATTTGAGGGGGAGTGTGTTGAATGTTTCGGCATTGGGGAATTTTCAGCAGCCATTAAGGGCATTGTTGTATTTGATTAGTTTTCCGGTTGGAGCTAAGAGTTTGGTGAATCATCCGTGGTGGATTCCCAAGAGTTCTTATACGAATGGGAGAGTTATCGAGATGACGAGTATTTTGGGTCCCTTTTTTCATGTCAGCGCGTTGCCGTGATCCTACTTTTTTCAAGAGCCAACCTGATGTTGGGTGAGTGATAATTTCGAACTCTTTTAAAGCTAGCATTTTTTAAGTTTTGAAGTTAACACTCAAAAAGTTAGCAGTTTTTGTTTCTGAATTGGGAAGAACTCAAAGTTGGAAATTTTTAGGTTTTTCTTAATCACTTGATGTTTATTTAGTTAAGTGTTTGTGAATGCTTTCCTTTATTTACATATGAACCTATTGACTTAACTACCTGTGGATGCAATGTTTACTACCGAAGAAGGGTGTGTTATTGATATATCACTTGTCTCTTGCAATCACCAGCCAGCAGTGTTTCTCTGATGCGTCAACTCGTCGACCAGCTGATTTGTTATCGTCTTTCACCACAATAAAGACGGTAATGAAAGGTTTATATAAGGATCTTGGAGATGTTGTTCTCGCTCTCCTGAAAAATACAGAGACACGGGAGCATGTTCTTCAGTATCTTGGAGAGGTTATAAATAAAAATTCTTCCAGGGCCCATATTCAGGTTATTTTCCCCTCCTTGATGTCTTTCAACTATTTAGTTATGTAACTGTTTCACTAAATAAGTGTATTTATTGATTATAACTACATCCTTTGGTCTACTTTAACAGGCATCTTACTTTACATGTTTCACAGGTTGAACCTATGTATTGTGCAAGTTCTGGCATGTTTGTCAACCTTAGTGCTGTCATGCTTCAGCTGAGTGATCCATTTTTAGATGCAAATTTAACTAAAAGGGATAAAATTGATCCCAAATATGTTTTCTACGGTAGTCGTTTGGATCTGAAGTGAGGGCCTTATCTGTACTTAACAATTATTTTCATCTGTATCTGATTATACATATATTTACTGCTGATGTTCCTAATCATTTTTTGAATCTATATCAGAGAGTTGACTGCTCTTCATGCATCATCAGAGGAAGTTGCTCAATGGATTAATAAAGATAGTCCTGGGAAAATAGATGTCTCTGGACAATATAGTGATGGTGAGAATCGATTGCTACGATCTCAAGAAGCCACCAGTTCCAGCAGCTTTGCGTCTGAACCTTCTCTTCAGAATGTGAAGCCAACATCAAGTGTTGGTGCAGGAAAATCTAAATACCCATTTATCTGTGAATGTTTCTTTATGACTGCAAGGGTGCTCAACTTGGGCCTGCTAAAAGCATTTTCTGACTTTAAGCATCTAGTTCAGGTATATTGCATGAATGGCTTCTACATGGGCAAGTATTGGATACAAAATTATTTTTTTTCTGAGCATTTCTTTCTCTGGTTTCTAATTGTTTAAGTATGCCTTGCAGTACAGATGAGTGGGAAAAAAAAAAAAAACTTATTTATTATTTATTTATCCAGGACATTTCAAGAGCTGAAGATACACTTGCCACTTTAAAAGCCATGCAAGGGCAGACACCTACTCCGCAATTGGAGCTGGATATAAAACGAATTGAGAAAGAAATTGAATTGTACTCACAGGAAAAGCTTTGTTACGAGGCTCAGATTTTAAGGGTATATCATGTCTCCTCTCTCCTCTCCTCTCAACCCATACAAATATACCCAGTGTATTTGCTTACCTGTGGCACCTTTGAACCTCTGTTGTTGGTTAAGAACGTTTACATTTTTCTTGTTGAGTTTGGCACTTTTGTTGAGTATTAGAGTAATAGGACCAAGGTTTGAATCATATCATAGTGGAATATGATCATGCCAATAAGGTCAGTTAGTGTGTCAATTGATCTGGTGTTGGTGTGGCAATTGATCTGGTGTGTCAGATGGACTTGCTCTCTAGTTTGTGTGCCAGTATATTCCCCCATTTAGGTTTTTTTCTCCTTAGATTCTTGGTTGCCTCATTTGTGGTCTTACTTTTTCTCTTCTGTAGTTTCGTTGCCTTGTTCAACCAGAAATTCTCTCTTCAACTGACATTTTTGTCATCTATTATACTTGTTTTATTTTTCTTTTGAAGGATCCGGATCTTATTCAGCATGCTCTCTCTTTCTATCGATTAATGGTGGTTTGGTTGGTTGACCTGGTTGGTGGGTTTAAAATGCCTTTGCCATCAACTTGCCCAATGGAATTTGCTTGTATGCCTGAGCATTTTGTGGAAGATGCAATGGAATTGCTTATTTTTGCCTCACGGATTCCAAAAGTGTTGGATGGGGTCTTGCTGGTAGGTTGTGTTCTTTATTCAAGAGTTTTGCCCTTTGTAGTCACTGGTAACTCATGTTTTTTGTATGGCAGGATGATTTTATGAACTTCATTATTATGTTCATGGGAAGTCCAAATTTTATTAGGAACCCTTATCTCAGAGCTAAGATGGTTGAAGTTCTGAATTGCTGGATGCCGCGTAGAAGGTGATTTTATATCTTGAAATATTTTTTTTGGTATTTTCTCCTGAATTTTACAAACTGGATTTTCAGCTAATTGTTGCAATTTTATGTATTGTGTGCAGTGGCTCATCATCTGCCACAGCTACTCTATTTGAAGGGCATCAAATGTCTCTTGAGTACCTTGTGAGGAATCTGTTGAAGCTATATGTTGACATCGAGTTCACGGGTTCTCACACACAGGTGATTCCCAATTCACATAAGTTAGTTAAGATTATTGTCATCTAAACAGTGCATGTGACCATAAAGAAAAAAGGGTAATATAGGGAAATCTTTGCAGAGCATATACAAAAATGTTCTATTGCATTCTATAAAAAGTGATCACAAGAAAGATGTTGAATTGTACTTATTACAAAATGGTTTCTTTTTTATGGCTATGATTCTGAAAATCATTGATGGACATATTCACTTAACAGTATCTTGTGAATCCACTTATTTCATATGTATACTACAAAGATACTTGTTAATATGTCTAGCATCAATAGTATGTAGAAGCATGATTATTACTTTCTATGTTTAAGATACTTGAAACTGTGTCTTATAACTTTTCACTGCTGTCTAGTCAATTTTTTTCCATCTTTCATGGACAAATGAATGTAAATAAAATATGAGCTCAAAAAGGGATAACCTGTTATTGTGTAAAAAATGAACAAATTAAGTCCTCTCTTTTTATCAGGATACTTCATATTTTGGATGCCATATTACCTGACCCAGAAAGGGAGTTTAATGATAGTACTTAGGAAGTTAACAATGCTGCATACGAGGAGATGAATGTTGGGTATGCTTATCCAATATGACTGGAGAAGGAAGGCTTGTTTTATTTATTTATTTATTTATAATTATTATTATTATTATTTTTTTTTTTTTGAGTTTTCTATCATAACAGTATTGCTAGGTTGGTCCATGTAGGAGCCATCCTATGTCAAGTATGAAGCATCATTATCTTTAGTTTTGGCATTGGGAATTGAGTCAATATTTGTCATGGTACTGACCAGGGGTCAGAGTCCATTATTGGTTTCTTTAGTTTGTCGTGTGTCAATTCATGAGACAGTTGTCAACTCATTTAATTTTTCTGACTCCCTTGGTTGTTTTATTTGTTTGTTTCTTTGACAATCACAGATGTTAATGTTCACTCCAATTTTATTGAGTATTGCTTGTTAATAGCTTCTTTTCTGTCCTGCACAGTTCTATGATAAGTTCAACATCCGCCACAATATAGCTGAACTCCTTGAGTACCTATGGCAAGTCCCTAGTCACCGTAATGCTTGGATGCAGGTAGTTATCTTTTTCATTTACCTACACTGGGAACTTCAAGTTGATGCTTCTGTTATTTGAATACACTATCCCTTGGCTTGATAAACTGTAATATTTTTCACTCCAGATTGCAAAGGAAGAGGAAAAGGGTGTTTATCTGAATTTTTTGAACTTCCTCATCAACGATAGCATTTATCTTCTTGATGAAAGTCTTAACAAAATTTTGGAAATCAAAGAGATTGAAGCTGAGATGTCAAACACAACAGAATGGGAGCGAAGACCAGCTCAAGAGAGGCAGGAGAGAACCCGACAATTCCATTCACAAGAAAATGTTAGTATGATTATTTAACTTCTCTGTATGGTATGTCGTGGATTCACAAACCCAATAAAAAATATTACTGTGTTCAGATTATACGAATTGATATGAAATTAGCCAATGAGGATGTGAGCATGTTGGCATTCACTTCGGAGCAGATTGTAGCTCCTTTCCTACTTCCTGAGATGGTAAAATCTTTCTCTGCTTCACTGCTTCTACATTTTTGCTATTAAGAATCAAGGAAACAAAAGCAACAATTGATTTTCAATGAACCTAAATTTTCTACTTTTTTTTTCATCAGATTGAAAGAGTGGCCAGTATGCTCAATTATTTTTTGTTACAACTTGTGGGCCCCCAAAGAAAATCTCTTACTCTTAAAGACCCTGAAAAGTATGAATTCCGTCCAAAGCAGTTGCTGAAGCAGGTTAGCAGTTGACCCAAAACTTTTTTCTTTGTTGAACGTTCTTTCCTTATTTAATTTTTGGGAGGGGGGATTAAAACATAATGCAACACAGATTAGCATTCTAAGACTGCAAAGTAAAAGAAATGCAAGGTTTGTTATATAACCCTTTATTAAAGGGACCTTGGTCTTTTCCTATTTGTTTCCTTCTGGGAATCATGTTTAGCATGTTATCCATATCCTTATTTGTGTTGTTTTTGTCAATATATCTCCTTTCAGTAGAGGTTAATGTTCATGAGGTAGAGAAGCAGATGGCAGTATTTATTGAATCATTTAAATATTTGATGCCGTCAACCCTTCTCTGCCAAATTTTACCAAATCTTATAAATCATATTAGATGGGCTGAAGGATAGCTAACCTAAAAAAATTTTGTTGATGTATTTGAAGATTGTCCACATTTATGTTCATCTGGCTAGGGGTGATGCGCAAAACATTTTTCCAGCTGCTATCTCCAGTGATGGTCGATCATACAATGAGCAGGTAATCCAGCTTAGTCAAAGCTTTCATGATCAATTTCTATTCAAGTTTAATATTTTCGTCTCATGAGATTTGGGTTAAGTGACTCAATCTAACAAATCAACCCCACTTCAGTTGTTTGGTGCTGCAGCTGATGTGCTTCGGAGAATTGGTGAAGATGGGAGGGTTATTCGGGAGTTTGTTGAGCTGGGTGCAAAAGCTAAAGCTGCTGCTTCCGAGGCTATGGATGCAGAAGCTACCCTTGGAGAGATACCAGATGAATTCTTAGATCCAATTCAAGTATGTTTTCTGTCTTCTTTATTCTTTATTTTCGAACCATAACTGCTGCTACTTTGTTTGGCTGACCTATGTTACTGGCATCTGGATTTTGTCCAATTCACTTTGATTACTGAAATAGACTTTGATTCTTTTGCTTCTGCAGTACACTTTGATGAAGGATCCAGTGATCTTACCTTCTTCAAGGATCACAGTGGACAGGCCAGTTATTCAAAGGCATCTTCTTAGCGATAGTGTATGCATCCTTTCCTCACTTCATATTCTTACGGAATCTAGGATTGAGAAATGAAAAAAAAAAAAAAAAAAGTTAATTCTACATTATGGTAATTTGCTTTTAATTTGCAGACGGATCCATTCAATCGCTCCCATCTTACGGCAGACTTGTTGATACCAGACGAAGAATTGAAGGCAAGAATTGAGGAGTTTGTGAGATCCCAAGAATTAAAACGGCGTGGAGAACGCGTAAACATTCAGAGCATAAAGGACTCAATACAGACAACAAATGGTGAGATGTTAATTGATTAGAACAAATAGTTTGGATTTTGTAATGGTGAATTGGATTCACAAAAGCAGAAAAGATTCAAGGGGATCATGTTAAAGTTGCATTATTTATATATATTTATTCATCTATTTTCAGGGAAATGTTTCAAAGACTTGTAACCTCCCGATCCTGTAAAGTTATACAACATTATTTACAATGTTAAAATATGTACAGATTTCCCTTATTTAATTATACCGAGTCTTTTGTGTCTATCTCTATGCCATCTTATTGTAGTATTGAAACAAACTTAACTCCAAGTAAATATGCAACTTTTCTCAAGATTGGCTACTAAAATATAAGTTCTACAATGTTTCTGAAAATGGAAAACTCAGGCTGAAGAATATAATTCATTGTACTTTCTTCTTTTGGCACAACATCCCATCTGGGCTTCTTCTTTGGCTTCATGGTGTATGACTTCTTTGCAGTCATTTTCCAGAGGGATTTTGGGTCACAATTTGTGAATATTCCCTAAGGTTACACTTCATCACATTCTTTGCAGCGGCATACTCTTTCGCTTGGCATAATCCTGGGCTATGCTTATCGCACTCTTGCTGTGACGCAGTAAGAACTCTGCTAATAGGATTTGTTTTTCTTCCGCCGTCAGATCACCATGACAACCCTGTAAACAAAAACAAATAGTATAATGAGAAAAGCTTCTGACGCCGACGTAATTTGTAAGGTCTAAAAGCTTTACCGTCATACATCATCTCAGTGGATGAACATAAATTTCCTACTGTCTAGTATGAACTTGTTTACAGGAAGTTCTCTAGCTCTTCGTTTCGTCATTTGAATATAAATAGTCACAAGACCTAATGGATAAATAACATAACCAAAACAAATCTGTAAACAAAGACGCTAGAGTATATGTGACGCTGATGTGAAGATACCCAATCATAGCTAATTCATGAAGGTTTCCCCGGGAAATTTCGGTCTAATTTCTCTCATAGCTAGAGAATGGAAGTGCAAAAATCATTACCAAGTGAGAAGCATGGTCACAAAGAGCATGATGCATGAGGATGCCTGCAGCAACCGAGACGTTAAAAGAATCCACCATGCCTTTCATTGGAATACTGCAGTGCAAATCTGACAGTTCCAGCGCCTCATCACTTATTCCCCTGCAAATAAGAGTTCACCATCATTTACTACAGTATTAAATTTCTTTAAAATCGTAAAAATCACTGTAGCTCCCAAGAACTCAAGCAGATTGAAAGATTAACATTGTATATTTCATATTTCTTCTGAAAATATGAAAAAGTAAATGAATACTAACAGAAAAACTAGCTGAGACAAGAAGCTTTAAATTTTAAGAGTTAAGGGTAAAAGCTATACAAATGTCATTACCTACTTTCGTTCCCCACTACTATTGCAGTCGGGCACGACCAATCCATGTCATAAATGGAAACCTGAGCATAGCAGCAAAAAGTGAGTAGTGCATATGTCCAGATCAACAACTTGTGGACACAAAATACTCAATACTAGGTGTTATTGTTATTAAGAGAAAGGTTGCAAGCTTGACGAATACCGCATCCATGCCCACATGCGTTGTGGCAATTCGATAACCTCGTGATTTTAAAACTTCAAAGCACTCTTGGGGAGTGTCCCAGAGTTCAATGTCCAACCATTTCTCTGCGCCCATACTGACATGGCGATTTTCTCTATATCTGCAAACACAGTGATTTTTGAAAAGCAAAAAATTAGTTTTGGCTAAGAAGCAAAAAACTAAACCACCCAATAGTAAACTACAATTATAATTATATAATCTCCATGAATAGCCCATTATCAAACATCACAACTGGTAGAGAAGATGTCATTCATGGTAATAAATATCAAACTTGTCCTCCTAAAAATTATATTAACCTCAAAATCAGGGTAAAACACTATGCACATAATTAACAGTCTAGTTCTTATTACATACATAAAATATAGCTATTAAATCCTTCATTAATAATTAAATATAAGTATGTCACGCGATACAAAAGCATAATTCAGACCGAAACTAGAAATTAAACAGGGAGGAAATCATATTCTTTTTCAATCCTAAGCAAATTAATAAGTACTTGAATAGCCCACGCTCTATAAAAATAACAATCAATATCGAATAACATAACCAAAACAACCAAATCAATCAGTAATCACCCGAAACTCTCTTCCCAAACAAACCAGATTATACAAAATATCTAACACACGTAAACAAGACTAAACATAGATAACAAAAGCTTCACTAAACCCAGAACCAATGTCAAAACAATTACAAATACATACTAAATCAGAAAAAATAAAATAAAGAAAAATAAAACCAACCTTATCCCCACCCACCTTATAGTCAAACTAAATTTCTCCCAATTATAATATCAGCGAGATTAGATTTGAAAATGTTATCAATCACCTTAGTGGAACCAAATTGTTACGACAATGAACAAGCAATAAAAGCATGTAGAAATTGTAGCCATTTAAATTCATTCATAAACCAAACATTTGCGATATATACTCATGAGGGGTGTTCAAAAGTGGTTAACCAGTTCGGTTAACCACTTTTCTTAACCGAACCGGTTTTTCGATTCAAGAAAATTTCCGAACTGAAACCGAACTAGTTTGGGAGGAAAACCGGTTTTCCCCTTTTTATTGGATAAAAATTATTTTATTTTTAATTTTTTCCTAAATTAAATTGTAAACATAAACAATACATATCCAAATAAAAATTAAACATTCATACATATTAAAAATTAATATAATATATATATTTGTAAACCGGTTTCGATTTTTTCCTGAACCGAAAATCCAGTTTTTTGAACCAATTTTTCGGTTAACCGGTTTTTCGGTTCGGTTTTCCGTTCGGTTGTCACACAATACAACCTTGAACAGACTGCACAAGTTGTCACACAATACAAGCTTGAACAGACTGCATCCCCAGAGCATCAGCTCACCAAAACGCATACTAAAGTCATCACAAAGTATAATTTTTTCACCCTTACGCCTACCCCTCTTATGGGTACACTAAATTCCCCCCAATTATGACGCGAACTGCAATTACATTTTAAGACATTATCAATTAGCTTAGCAGGAACTAAAAATCACAACAAGGAATAGCTCAAACAATAGCAATCAAAATTCTTCAAAGAAACACCATTTCACCTCAAACTTCCTTGCACCTTTTCGAGCTGTCACACGACACGACATGAACAGACTGCACCCCGAGGGCATCAGCCGATCGAAACGCAGCTGAAACATTCCCGAAATCACTGAGCCCCTCCACCACCAAACACACCGAATAACTCCTATTCTTCACCACATTCACGAACCTGTCCTTCCTCTCCGCCATCAAGTACGGCCCCACCGCCTCCACAACCTCACTACTATTCAATGACACCTCTCCACACTTATACCTATCCAAGTACGGGAACCACCGCCTATTCTCCCCGCCTCCTCCGCTCAAGGCGACCATCGGCCGCCGCTCCATTTTCATCAACTGGGTCACGTCATCTTTATTCGTAAGTAACTTCTCCACGGTGTCATTAGCTGATGACGTGTCGGTCTCTTCGTCATTGTGTTGTTCGTTCACTAAGAAGCTATTAGTAGTATTACCATCAGAGGTTTCTACTGAAATCGCAGCTTGAACGGTGCCGTATTTTCTCGCACGGACATACGGGAAACTGGGTCCTATCAAATTATAAGTAAAATCAATAATTGGGGAAAAATATTAAAATTTTAAGGTGTTAAATGAAGTATTAGAAATTAAAATAGAAAACTTAAATGTGTCTATTTGGGTACCTTGTTTTGGGTGGCGAAGAGAGAGGCAAGGAAAGAAGAGATTCGGGGAAAATGAGTGGAATTTCGAATCGAGGGAGGAGAGAGATGTACGGATTAGGGTTTTGCAGGAGCCCATTTTTTGTGGTTTGGCGCCAAATGAGAGTGGATAGGGTTTTGCTTTGGGGTTTGTCTTCTCTTTTCTCCTTGTGGAAGATGACAATTTAAACGACAGCGTTTCCTAAACGCTATAAGACGCCGTTTGCTTCTTTCCGTCACGCTTGGCGTTTATAAAACGTAAAATCTTGAACCATTTCATTAATATTAAGTTAAAATTAATCAATAATCAAGATTTTATTACTTTATTCAGTGTATAAATTTGATACACTACCTTCGATGACTGTAACATTACTCTTAAATAAATATCTTAAACAAAACATAACATTAACAATTATTATTATTTGATAATCAATTTGTACACATATCAATTAATCTTCAGAGTCTATTAAACACTCTATAAACCGTACAGATAAACCGCCATTAAGATAAACCCATATTCAAACTTCTTATTACACTTGAAAATAATAAAATACATATTCTTAAGATAATTAGATGCTAAAATATTTACTTACTTTTATATAAAAATGACAAATAAAATATATAATTAGTCCTAACGTGTACTTGAAAACAACCCATTGTTTTATGTTTAATCTTTCTTGGCCTTCAAGCAAAAGATGCTGACCAATTGCTAGTTTTCTATTCCACACACTCGCAAATTCAGTGTATGCAGATCATAAAACCATCTTTCTTCAACAAATTTGACTCAAAACTCTTCACCAACACCAACACACACACACACACACACACACACACATATATATATATATATATATATATATATATATATATATATTCTTTTGAAGTGATCAGCAGTACAATCTGTAGCCAAACCATTTTACAACTCTAAAAATGGCAGATACCAATGAACTCATCATGCCTTCTCCTTCCTCACACATTGCTCTCCTTCCAAGCTCTGGAATGGGGCATCTCACACCTTTCCTTCGCCTTGCTCGTTTACTCGCTTCGTGTAATGTCAAGGTCACCTTCATCACTCCAGAGCCAACTGTCTCACTAGCTGAGTCTCAGATTTTGTCTCACTTTTTCTCTGCCTTCCCTCAAATTTGTCAAGAAAAACTTCATCTTCTTCCACTTGACAATTTTTCTGCAAGTTCGGAAGATGACCCTTTTTACCACCATATTGAAGTCATTCGACAGTCTTCACGACTTCTCTCTTCTCTTCTCTGTTCAGTATCTCCACCTCTCTCTGCTCTTGTAACAGACATGAGTTTGACAGCTGCAGTGGTTCCGATCACTGAAGCTCTTAAAATTCCCAACTTCATTTTCTTCACATCATCTGCTAAAATGCTAACACTTTTTGTGTCTTTCCACACACTAGCTGGTTCAAAGGCTAATGCAAACTCATATGAGATGGATTATATCAAGATTCCAACTTTAGAACCAATACCCAGATCATGGATTCCCCCATCACTTCTACAAGATACAAATAATCTCCTGAAGACTTACATTATAGAGAATGGTAAAAGCACGACAAAATCAGATGGAATTCTTGTCAACACATTAGAGAGTATTGAGCAAAGTTCATTGCTAGCACTAAATGGTGGCAAAGTCATAGAGGGGTTACCATTAGTCACCGCCATCGGGCTTCTTCCGCCGCTCTATTTTGAAGACCACCAACCACTAGCATGGCTTGATGATCAACCAGCAGGGTCTGTGGTGTATGTTAGCTTTGGTAGTAGGACTGCTATCACAAGGGAACAGCTCAGAGAGCTGGGAAATGGATTGCTGGGAAGTGGTTGTGGTTTTGTGTGGGTGGTTAAAGATAAGAAAGTTGATCGAGAAGATGGTAAAGAGTTGGTTGATGTAATCGGAGATGAACTAATGGAGCGTGTTAAAGAAAAGGGAATGGTGGTGAAGCATTGGGTGAACCAAGAGAGCATCTTGAAACACCCAGCAGTAGGTGGATTTTTGTCTCACTGCGGCTGGAATTCAGTGACTGAAGCTATGTGGCATGGTGTTCATGTTTTAGCATGGCCGCAACATGGAGACCAGAAAATTAATGCAGATCTGGTGGAGAGGATTGGACTGGGTACATGGGAGAAGAGTTGGAGCTGGGGAGGTGGGGAGATAGTGATGAGGGAGCAGATTGCAGAAAAAATTAAGGAGGTGATGGGGAATAAGTTACTGAGATCACAAGCAATGCGCATTAGAGAAGAAGCTAGGAATGGAATAGAACTTGGTGGAGGTTCTAAGAAGGGGCTGACTGAGCTCATTAAGATGTTGAAGAAAGAACGAAGTTGATGATGTTCTAATGTATCTTTTATTAACTTCGCATTTTGTATGGAAGAGATGAAATCAAAGTTAATGTAGTTGGTGAAGAAAACAGTTTAGTACAACAATTTATAAGTAGGATGAACAATATAAACACAAAAGGAACTATACGTTCTGCATTCTACATTCACAGATGAACTTCAAAATATGAAATTTTTAACATGAAATCAGAACAAGATGCAAAGATGCGATTGCTTGACATAAGCATATCACTCTATAATCTCATCAAAGCTATAACCGCTCTTAGCATGCCAGAGAGAGTCAATAGCAGGAAATTTACAAACTCGTCAATTATTCACTGGAGTTCTATGATAAAAGTTCTAAGTTCTTTGTTCTCTGAAAAAGAAAATTATACCAGTTAAGCTTTTAGTGCACTCTTTGAAACAACATCAAAAGATATTCCATTCTCCTGCAGCCGTTGTTGAAGATCTGTTGGGCCAAAGACAATTCCAGGGGGAAAGACTCCTCCCTTGGGTAGATTATCACGTTGGCTCAAAAGAATAAGAGCGCACTGTACTAATATTATCGGAGTGGTCAAATAGCCAATCTCAGGTCCCATTACTCTAGTTATGATTTCCAGGTCAGGTTTTACATTCCCCTGTGAAGCAAGACTGCTGTCACTGAAACCATGTCCAACAAACCACATCTTAAATGAAGCACTTTTCACCTCGTCTTCAGATGGACCCTTCTTCTTGAACCATCCAAGGCTGAAAACTGAAGGAAATTTTAAAAGAAGCCACCTCCCTAAAGAAAATCCACTGAAGAGCCCCATCAACATCCCAACTGTGATGATACGAAAGATGCCAAACAAAGATTTAGTTCCTATCTTTACTCCAAAATAAGCCGGCTTAACTGTTGACCAAAATGCCTCCCTGTTTTCAATCTGTTCAGGACTCTCATTAACCCCAGGAAGACCATGAGGGTTCTCTGTCAAAATTGAAAGAGTTCTTCGGACAACAACAGAATCTGCCGAAGGTAGCTTCACAGCCCAAAGACCAATCTTCTTCTGATGTTCTAGGGTTGGCCCTTTTGGAGGTGGACCAGGAATCTGCAACCAATATAGGTAAATTTAGCGTCAATGTCCAGCTAATTATCCAGGTAGCAAGAGCAAGATATGATAAGAGTTAATTAAAACAGTCCACATTTCCACAAAGCAAAGACTTAGTTGGAAAAATCATATCAATATTCCTAAGACGAAATGGAAATTTGACATAACAGGTGTTTTAAAACTATAATTGGTTCATTTGTATTTGAAATATTATAGGTGAAATACAGACGACTGGGGTATAAGACTGAGTAAGATTAGACAGAACAAAACTAAAACCAATAAAGGCCAAAATGGATACCTAAACTTCGGAAACATGAGTTATTCTGCATCCATACATTCTTCAGACAAACCACACAGAGAAATAACACCCACCAACACATTCTATATTAAATTCTATAAACAAATGTAACAATAAAAGTTCTTACCACAGGCCTTGCTCTTTTTGGTCTTGACCGCCTAAGCTCCAGCAACTTTTTTGCATTGGCCACACCCAAAACAGCTGACTCATAAGTTCCAAAATTTCCAACAATTCTTTTCTCAGACTCCAAGCTCAAATAGGCTTCGACTTGGTTCGGCACAGCTTGAGCAATCCATTGCCTGGAATTGAACATAAGTCCCAACTCAGCAGGAACTGAATCAAACCCACATGCAGAAATCACCAAAGAACCAGTCTCCACCGCCTTTTCATGGTACTTCGCCTCCATTCTCTCCATGAACTCAGGCTCCCCACATATATCCAAGTAATCACACCTACAAAAATAATTTTAAAAAGAAAAAGAAATTAAAAATATCCCCTGACAAAACATCTTAAAGTACACTGAAATCCATACAATCATATCGCAACTTAGTTTCATCTCTAAACTCCATTAATAAACAATCTAAAACAGTCCCAAATGGCCAAAAACTTGAACAAAACATTCACACTCTTAAAAAGTGCAAAAACAGACAAAAAGTTTGATCACATAAAAACACATTCACGAAATATTAAAATATCAAAATTTTGCTAATATCTGTAACACAAAGTAGCAATTTCGAACCCTGAGTTGGCGCAAGCAGCAACCACAGGCTCCCCCAAGAGGCGAAAGGGGCCGACACAGTTGAGAATGACCTTAGCTTGACCACAGAGGCGGTGGAGGGACGGCAGGTCGGTAGTGTCGGCGGTGATGATAGCAATGGAAGGCGGCGGCAGGCTGGGGTGGGCGGCCCATTGGAGGGTTTCGGTCAGCTTGGTGCGATTGCGGCCGGCTAAAGCCAGAGTCTTGAGCGGAGAAGAAGGAGAATTTTGAAACTTTAAGGCCTCTTTGACTACATATTTGCCGGTGAACCCGGAGGCTCCTAGGATTATTATGTCGAATTGAGAATTCTGGGTTTCTTCCATTTTCGGTGGCTTTGTTTGGGGTTGGAGAAAGTGTAAATTATTGAAGTTTCAAGAGTTTCAAGTGAGGTTGTTCAGTTTAGTTACAGTTTCTGGTTTGCCTAGAGGTGTGTGCCAATTTGTTGAGATTCATTTTAAAAGAATGGGGTTGGTAACGTTGCTGGTGCGGTAAGCAAACTTGGGATATTCTTAATAGTTGTAGAAGGGTGCACGGTATTGGGAATGGTAATACTGATTACCAGCGGTAATGTTACTGAGTGGGTACATTAGGTGACCTAACGGTTAACTAAAACTTTTAGATGTATTATTCAAGAGATTTTGAGTTCAATTTATCTGGGTTATTAATATGGGTGACCACTGAAAAGATTTACCCGACTGTTAATATTAGGACCCCTATAAATTAGTTGAGGTGTATGTAAATTAGTTTGAATACTCCTGGAAAAGAAAAAAAATAAAATTGTTACTAAGCAGGTATAACTTTTTTTTTTTTTTTACCTTTTTATAATCCAAAATTTTCTAATCTCACTCTGTGAAGCTAAGTTTGAAACTGGAATCCTTATCTAACCTTACATTGGATCTACCAATATTCCAAGAATATTGTTTCCCGGGATATTAAGAGTACCATAGAATTGTCCAAAAGAATGAAGATAAAGTTTTATTTACAAGATTGAAGTTTAAATCAGAAACAAGATCGAAAGAGAAATAAAAAAGACGTCAAAAGAATGATAAATTAATTTTGTGAATATTTACGATTAGGTAAACCCTTCATTCGTCGACCTCTTGGGTAATATACCCAAAAGTTTTTATCTAATCACTCGGCCATTCAAGAGTAATTTATTTGGTACGGCCTACTCAAAAGTACTTATTCCTTTAAAATAATCACAACCAAATAGGTTATTAAAAGTAATGTTATATCCACAACTTCTTCTCATAACCTCGACATGATAACTCGTCATTAGTCAGCTCACAAAATAGATCCCGTCAGCTTGTATGGGTCCTGTCTGTTCATTTGCAAGCTAACCAATAATGAATCACATGTGGGATTCATGAGAAAGTTTAAAGTTTATAAAAGGGGGTAAGTTATGGGTATAGCATTTTCCGGCTATTAATTGAGCCCATACAAGATGTACCCACTTGTCTAGCTCTATCAAACTATATCCTGAAGTCACTTTAAGCCGTTTCTCCTTCACCATGGCTTTTATTTTGGCAACTTCATCCCATTTTCCCCCTTCTGCAAACAGATTTGACACCAAAGAATAAGCACTTGAATTCTCAGATTCTAATTCCAGGATGCGCCTTCCGATGACCTCCCCCATTTCCCTATTTCCATACACTCTACAAGCAGAGACCAGCGCAGCTAGCGCAGAAGCACTTTTTGTTGATGGCATACATTTGATCATGTTAAATGCTTCTTCAAGCCTTCCTGCTCGGCTTAACAAATCTACAATACAACCATAATGCTCTGCACATGGAATGATGGAGTATTCTTCTGTCATGGACTTGTAAATTTGCATACCTTCTTCTACCAAACCTGAGTGGCTGCAAGCACTGAGTATTGATGTAAAGGAAACCTCATCAGGCTCAAGCTTTACACTTTTCATTTTACCAAATAATTCGAGAGCCTCAAGACAGTTCCCATGCATTCCATGAGCAGCTATCATCGTGTTCCATGATGTCAGACACTGCTTGTTCATGTGCTCAAACAGATTCCTTGCCATATCTAACTTTCCACATTTGGCGTAAGTAGTAATCAGACAATTGATGACTGGTGTTTGTACATCGACAAAAGATCGATATAAGTGACAGTGAACTTCCTTTGCCAGACTTAGATATCCAAGTTGAGACAATGCTTGAAGCAAACTCATCAAAGCAACTGAATCATGATCTACTTTTTCTTCCTTCATAATTCGGAATAAGATTAGAGCTTCATTAGCCTGCCCAGGATTCAGATAACCCTTCATCATTGAAGTCCATGATACCAAGTCTCTATATCTGATCCTGCTGAAGACTCGTCTTGCATTAGTTAAACAACCACATTTTGTATACATGTTAATAATTTGATTTGTAATTTCATTACTTCCATGAAATCCATGTATGAATACATATCCATGGACACACTTTCCTCGTCTCGTGTCTTTCAGGTCAGACAATGCAGAAAGTACAGATAATATGGCACCTAAATTTGGGTGAGTACCTGCTCGCACCATTTCAATGAAAAGCTCCAGGGCTTTAGAAGCGAGTTCATTTTGGAGATAACTAGACATCATCACATTGTACGATATTACATCTCTTCTCTCCATTCCTTCAAACAAATTTCTTGCTTGAACTAAATTGTTGCACTTAGAATACAAATCAACAAGGGCAGTGGTAGCAACTTGATCTAGTTGGAATCCATTCCGCGTGATGTAACCATGAATACTCTTTCCTTCCCGGAAAAACATCAAATCAGCACAACACAAAATCCCATTGGCCAGAGAAATTTGATCGGGCACAATATGTTCTTGCATCATAAGACAAAAAAAGCTCAAAGCTTCCCAGGGCTGTCCCATTGAAGATGACCAGCTATCACAGCATTCCAACAACCAATGCATCTCATATTCATTTTCCCAAATAAACATGCCACTGTTTTAAGTTTCCCACACTTGATATACATATCCATGAGAGTCGTTTCAAATACTTCATCAGACAGACCAATTTTTCTCCTTATAGCATAACCATGAACCGAACGTCCCTCTTTCAACATGCCTAACTGTGCTGCCGCCTGAAGTAAGCTCACTAGAGTAACTCTATTAGGATCAAGCGGTTCTTTCTGCATATCGCTTGCAATATCAAAAGCATCATAAACACGATCATCACCACATTGTGCAAACCCAGTAATCATCGATGTATAAACAACAACATCCTTTTCAGTTATTTCATCAAACACTTTACTCGCATCCCCTAAATCAGCATACTTTGAGTACAAACCAATAAGAGAAGAACCCACAAAACGATCCATACTTAACCCAAACTTGACACTGTCCCCATGAACTACTCTTCCAAATCTTAAACAGCCCAATTCAACACAACTCTTTAAACTAAAAGTAACAGAAAAACCATCCAAACCAATTTTACATTCCCTCAAATTTTTGTACCTCCCAAGAACTTCATTGAAATAACCAGTTCTCAAGTAGCCAACAAGAACTGAATTCCAAAAACTGAGATTAGTATTACCAATTCTATCAAACACCCATCTCGATTCATTTAAAAACCCAAAATGGGCATAACTAATTACAAGCTGAGAACCCAAAAAAGCGTTCCTTCTGAGACCCCAAGTGTGAACACAAGCATGGAGCTTTTTCAGGGAAAGAATATCCTTACAATTATTAAAGCAAGAAGAAATTTTATTTATTAAAAATGCACTAGAAGTATTATTTGCACTCAGATTAGAAAAAAAATTAACAAAAGGATTGGTTGGAATTTGGTTATGTTCATGGGCTGGCATTCGAAATCTTAATGAGAAAAGATTCATTTTTTATATGAAATCAGTTGAAATGTGACTGTCTTTCTTGTTTTTAAACAAATCCCAGATGGAAAATCATGCATTTTGCAGTTGAAATGAATTGACACTTGAAGGTTAAGTCTGCAACTCTCTGTCTAATTGTTTGTGTATGACTATGTATGTTTGCTTTTGAATTTACAGCCAAGTTTTCTAACTGTATTTCAGCGTGTTTCGGGAATAGGTTTTGGGTTTTATTTTCGTCTAGTGGGATTTAAAGAGTCAATGAAATGGCAAATATCAAATTTGTTTTTTTTTTTTTATTTAAAAAAATATTTAGATCAAAGTTCAATGCTTTTTTTTTTTTTTTTTTTTGTTTTTTTAATCAAAGGATCAATCTTTGAATCATAATATAAGGCCTTTATTCATAACCAACCCTTAATCATATGATCTAAGGATTATCAATCTTGATATCTTACACAGTCGACTTTATTGATTAGATTGTTTGAGTTGGTAGCTCGAATCTTTGTGTTCATAAATTCAATTATCATGGAGAAAAATGCAGGGATAGAAGGTTGTTAAGATGGCCAGTAAACAAACTAACAAAGCATATTAATGAAAAAAATATAGGCAACTCCAGATTCTGAAACTTGCTATATGCCAAACTTTCAGGAGCACTCCTGCAATTATATTACATTAAGCCGAGATGTTTCAGTTTAAGCTCAGAGAAGAACAATGAAACTTATTTATGATGAAACACACAACTCACTCAAGGTACTGAGAAACCAAATTAAGGTTAAGAAATGAAAGCATGTACAAAGTGAATCTCCCTGGAAAGAAAACCCAGCACCATAGCCAAGAGAACTCCAATTCTCTGAAATCAGACATTTCTTTCTCTTTCTAGTTATTTTATAGAGAGAGGGGGACTACCAATCGGGTATCTTTGTCTCGGTGGACGTCTTGTCCTCTTCCCCCATCCTAATAGGCTTGCCTCCTCAAATGCCACTTCTTTACATTTAGGTGGCTCAGTCTGAGGTGGGCAAATGGTAGGTACATTTGGAGGAGAATCAGAACCCCCTGAACGCCGCCTTCTCTTTCCCCCACCATTCCTAGCAGCATTTTTCAGTGCCAAACTTGACTGCCAGGTGCCACCAGTGGCTTTTATCAGCCCTTCGATTGTCTGAAGATCCTCAGTCACCTCATTCTTTAACAGTGAAGCAAGAGTGGGTAGTACATCCCTTTGAAAGTCCTTCCTTTGCCTCCCTCTCCTTGCCTGACCTCTTCGTGGTCGTTTAAGCATTATGTTTTCAGTTTTTGAGTTTTCAAAAACCTGAGGCTCATAACAGCATTCTTCTACCTTAGTTTCTGTCAGATTTAATGTCATAAGCTCAAAGTAATCCATCCCATTAGGAAAACTATGTTCAGGATTAACACTTTCCCGATCCATTGAAACTGATCCAACCTCATTCTGAACATCACCCTTGTAACCAGAAGCAATGTCTGCAAACCAATCAAGGGGATCACTGAGAGAATCACCTGAGTCATGAGAATAGCTATCAACCTGATGAGGCACACAAGATGATGAAATGGCCACTAAAGCCTCAGCTGCAACCTGTTTTAGTCCTTCGTGCAGCTCTTTAGATACATCTTGAAGCAAGTTAACAGGTCCTTTAACTTTGCTGTCAAAATGTTCAAACCCAGGAGGCTTGCCGTCAAGAAGTTCAAACCCAGGAGTTTTGCTGTTAAAATGTTCAAACCCAGGAGGTTTGCTGCTGTTAAAATGTTCAAACCCAGGAGGCTTACTGCTGTCAAAATGTAGTTTGCTGCTTTTAAAATGTTCGAACCCAGGAGGCAAATCCATTTCTGTTTCAACTGCTGGTGCCTCCAAATCTATCTCAAGAGCAATCTTCCGACTGCTTCTTGAGGAAGAGAGGGTTGGTTGAGCCAGTTCTTCAACTTCTTCTTCAACAACACACAAATTCAAATCAATATGATGTCTGGAATCAGCACTGTGATTAACAAAGCCTTTCTCCATCAGACCATCCACTTTATGCTGCTCTCCAAATTCAGGTGATGTTGGATCATTGGCCTTGGTACCATCGACAGTAGCAAGATAGCTTGGTTTTGAGGGGGGACTAGGAGTGGCAAGATCCTTAGATTTATAAGGCTTTTCAAAAATGGAGAACCCCGGAATCTTCCTGTTGCTTGAACACTCACCAACTTCAGTTTTCCAGTGCTCAGCGTCAAGGGCACATGTAGCCGACAAAGAATCCTGAACAAAGGTTTGTAAGGAGCTCTTTCTCATCATTTCAGTTTTATCGAAAAATTGCTGAGAACAGTTTTGCAATGAATCTCCATTCATCTGAGAAGAGCCTTGCCTTTCTTCAGAAGAGTTTCCATTACATGAAGGAACTGCTTTAAGCCAAGGCAATCCTCCATGAGGGTTCTGCTTCCTTGTCCCATTGATAGAAACAATAGCAGGTTGAGTAATTGTTTCATTCTGATAACCATTTGGAGACACTGCATCGGCTTTCTTCTCCTCTGTAAATTTGGCATCCATAATGGAGCCTAAATCCCTAAAGTTGTTTCTAGGACCACGTTCAGCAAAATGTTCAGAAGCAGAACTACTGTCACTGATGCCATTTGGGTGACCAAATCCATTCGATGAGTGGCAAACCCATGATTCTTTGGATTCCAACTGAGAACCAAAGCACAAATCATTTTGGTACAATGCTTCAGCTCTAGTATTTGGGGCAGATCTAGAACTGCTACTAAGAACCAATTTGTCTCCCACAACATCAGGGCTGTGCATCAATGTCACTGAACTCTTATTTGATTGAGTTAAGGTGCTAACAGAAGGTTGTCCTTGAACCATTATCATATTACGGCTTGAGCCAGGATAAAGTTTCTTCCAAGAAGAAATGGAGGATGAGTCAGAATTGGCCACATTAGATTGAGGAACATGTGGGTGCTGAATAGGAGTTCGGAAGGCCTCAGTGGATGCACCATGGTCACTTTCACAAATTTCAACACCAAAAAGTTTCTTCTTCTGATGTGATTCCCTGTTCTTTTGTTCAGACAAGATAAAATTTGAAAAGCTGGAGTTCCTAGGTTCAACTTGCTGTGACTTAGAAGTTGCAGGTAAATCTTCATGACAAAAACTTGCATGAAGTGGACCTCCATTACTTCCAGTTTGCCCTATAGGGAGCCAAATCAAACAATCAGTTAACATTAACCAACTCTTTGATACTACTTATCCTGTCTTTAGTGACAGCTACAGAATAAAACAGGCAAGCAAAATGGCAGCTTTTAACACAAAAAATAAAGCCATATTTGGATTATACTTGCACACAAAGAACATTTAGTCACCTTTCAGTCAGGTAACAAAAATGCAGAAATGAGAATTCGGTATTTATTTTTCTCCAAAAGATAGAAAATTGAATTTCCTTGAAACAGATAGCCTTTGTTCAAGTCTTGGTATGTTTTTCCTTAATTTCCTATATGATAACTCTTTATTTGTATGAACATATTCACTTCAGTTTGGGAGTAGATTTCCCTTAAAGGTAAATGCATGTTGTAGAAATGGCATTTGGAAAATCATTCTCCTACTTCATTGGAATATATGTAGACATTTTTTTAGGTTTTAGTTTTGTACACATTATTCTTCACAGTTGCCTTTTCTCTGCACTTCCATTAAAATATAATTTCTTTTAGACGTATATGGAGATGAAAAACCAATTGGTTCTTTGTCAGCCAATTCATTATTTTAAAAGGTATAGGCACTTGTGATTGAAACTGAAAAAAGGAAAGAAGCACTTTTATTACGAACTCAAGCAAATTTAGACGGCAATAAATTTAAGCCAACAGTGAATTTAAGGCCTTACCAGCTTCAAGGTTACACCCTGACCACCCATTTTGTTGCCTTTCAGTCTCTACATGCAAATTGCTAAAGCTGATTCCTCTTTCCTTTCCTTTTCGGGGATCTTGAGAAAATTTATTGTCCAAGCAGTGAAAACCGGAATGTGAATACGGAGATGGAAAGTGTCTTTCCAGCTCCTCTTTGGAGCAGATAATATTTCCCAAAACATTGGTGGAAGCTGAGACAGATGCTTCTTTAACTTTGACATGTTCATTTAAATTACTCAGTCCGTGGGGTTTCCTCATATACGAACTGGAACTCAGCCCATCATTTTTACAGCCAGAGATAACACCAGGGTAAAAAGATGAATTTCCAACTCTCTCACGAGTCATCTCATGGTCCCTGCTAAGAAAATAACTACCCACTGACACTCCAGAAACCCCTTGACCTTCCTTTTCATCATTAACGTATTCTTCAGCAGGAAGTTCAAGATCAATTAACCTTCTTTGCTGCTTCTTGCAGTCGGATTCCGAAGTCTCGTAGTCCTTCAATCTTAATCCAGTTTGGTTAGGACCATAACTGGACTGCATGGCATTCTCTTTCATGGATCCAAACTGACATTGGAAGCTGTCAGCACCAGACATAGACAGTCTACCATGATTTAAATCCACTGTGGACAAACTGGAAATATGCTGCCTCCCCTTGTCATCTGTGAATGAAAATCCAGATGAATAAAGACTAGACTGTGATAGTCTTTCCGGTATCAGATGTTTGTTTAATTCTCTGATTCTCATTTCATTCATCATGCCCCTCTGTATGTGGTAAATACGATGAAGTTCATGGAGCTGAAAAAAGAACCACACACCAATAAGTTCAGAAGTCAGGCAACTGCAGCGCCTCAAGTAGTAAGCTTTCACGACAAACGAGAGCCTTTAGGGGTTCATTGTTCATATTAAAAATTCAGTCTTAATAAGCATACCTGATGCCTGAACATAGATTCATGCTTCAATATAGTTTGCCGCAAGTGTTGCTTGTCATGTTCCTCATTAACATCTATTGCTTGCCTCGTCAAGAAAAAATCATGGTACTGGCCAAACATATTGCTTTGCTGACATAAAGACCAGCTACCACTGCCAGTATTGTCATTTAGATCTCTCAAGGAATAGTAACCCGGTAGATACATCTTAGACTGTACTTCAGTTCCCATTCCTGCAAAAAACTCAATAGAAGCAGTAAATAAACTTGACGGAGAAACATAGTCAATGTCACACCAAGAAAATTAAACAAGCTAATTCTCAGCTTTGTGAACTCGATGCAGCTTCAAATATAGGAAAAGATTATGAAGCTGGAAAAAAACATCAGCTAACCCGTCAAAAACTAGTCCCTAGAATCACTCAGAAGAAATTGCCGCTTCAAAATTAAACTTATTTTTAATGGACTCAGAAATAGAACCAGAGAGAGATGTGTTACTCATTTTGATGGAGAGATTCAAGATAACAAAATGCTTAACCAAACATTTGCTTCTGGATGTCAAACAATGAACAGAGAGGCGCAAAACTGAACTTTTACTAATTCCCACGATGATCACCAGATCTTACAGTAGATCTTCCAAAATGGAACATATGATCAGAATGAGAATGAACTCTACATCCCATAAGTATTGAATTCGGAAGTCGTAAGCAATGCAATAAAGTAGAAGATCACAAAGAAAATCTAGCAGTAAATTAGCAATGAGAAACACAATGGGTATCAGTGAAATCACAATTTAACTCAATTCCCAAACCACATTCAAGATGTTCAGATAAGGAATGAAAAATCTAACTAAAAACTAGCAATAGACGCCAAACACCCAACAAAAGAAACAATTAAACAAATACCATGAAACCCTTATTAACGACAAAATGCATTACACAAATTACCCAAATCATAATTTAGAGTAACACAACTCACTCATCTATGATCAAACACAAAACATCACAAACGATCAACCCAAAAGAAATAAAATTTCACCTCATAACTATATCCTCCACCACCCCTTTTATCAACAACTCATCATGGTCATCATGAGCCAAAACACCTGAAGAAGCCATAAAATAAGCTTAGATCATCATCACAATCATCATCATCATCACCAAACAAAAGAATAAAAGCAAACTAAGATCTTCTGGGCCAGTACCTGATAACAAGATAGAGAGATCCCACATACCCAGATGCTAAAAATGAGATCTTCCTTCTCCACAAAAACAGAAAAGCAAAAAGAAAAAAAAAAAAGAACCCCCTGAACAACAACCAAAAAAATGAGTTGAATGACTTCAATTTTGTCAACTTGTAGTCTCTCTCTATTATTCTATATACTTTGCTTCACCTTTGGCTCAAGTTCAATGATATCTTTAACAAAACAAAATGGATTAAATTAATAAAGGGGGCTGATTGAGGATGTGAAAGATATGGGCAATTTTTTTTTCACATTTTCTAGATTCTCTCTACCTTCCATGCTTTTTGGGTACACATATTTTAAGTACTTAGGAAATATGCAGACGCCTGGCTGTACTCAGACAACAGCCAAACAGTTTCCAAAAGTCGCTGACCCCTCCTCAATGGATCTTACTAGGATTACTTTACCCACGCGCATCAACAGCGTTTGGATTCTCTCTCTCTCTCTCTCTCTCTCTAACATCACAAGTACACTACAACAGAATCTTAAATACTGTTTTCTGTCGTCATTGTTGTTTCTTTCTTGACTTCACTTTGCTTCATCAATAATGGTCTGTCAATTATTTCATTTGATTTTATTTGCTTTCACCTTAATTTCATTTTCAACATGTTAAAAGAAAGACATGTTTTGTAATTACATAATTATTCACTTATCACGTCACGGTTTAGTTAATCTTCCGACTGTAATTTAATAATTCACATAAAAAACAGTGATACCTTTGTTATTGTATTCTCTTATCAATCATTATATAACGATTCAGTCAACAGTAAAAAAATTATTATTAATAATTACTGATAATCAATAAAATTACTAATTGAATAATGTTCTTTCTTCTTAATGTGTAAAATTGTTTAATTTCTCTTGAATATGATTTTGGTTTTTTTTTTTTTTTTGGGTTATAAAAAATAGTGTTTAAAAAAGGATCTATATATTTATTTTGAATTTCTATTATAATAAAAAGAGTCATATTACAGTATAGAGTAACAATATATCTGTTATTAACTCTTGGATTATGATTTAAGAATTGACCAAAATTCAATCAAGTCGGACAGGACTAACGACACGTTACTCCAACTATAAGTAAATATTAATTTATATAGGATTTGATTATAATTAAACTATAGTAATAGTAATCGTTGTTCATTCCTATTTAATATTATAAATTCATAGTAAAAAAAAAAAAATTGTCATTAATTTTTTAATGACAAATTTACCCCTATGATCTTATTACATTGAATGATTATCTTAAAAAAGTGCACTATACCCATATAAAAAAAAAAATGTTATATTGATAATCTTAGTAGACATCAATTGTTGAATGGAATTGGTGGGATTTGTGAAACACAGACCCAAAGGCGCGTGGGAGATATGAGAAAGGTGTATATTTTACTAAGAAATAAAATAATATAAAAGGTATTATTTATATTTATATATATAAAGGGAATTGAATTGAATAGATAGATGGATTATTTGTTTTTGTTTGTTTCTTTATTCTTTAATTCTCCTTATAGCATTCAATTTTTCTTATAATGTGACAATTTTTGGTGGGTAAAGAGCATTACACATTTAATGTTTTTTTACATACATTTTATTTTTTAATATTTAATATAATTTTAGAAGATGTTAACCAATTACATTTTGTTAAAAAAAAAAAAAAGGTTTCTAAAAACAAAAAATTGTATTTAAATTCTAAATTAAATGGGCCTACCAAGTACCAACCCACCTTCTTCCTTTGCAAGAATATTTCATTTTCTTGTTCTGCTCAATCATAATGCTTTATTTATTTTATTGAAAATGCTTGAAATTACAAAATCTTCTTCTAATCCATAATTTAGATCATAATACGATTAATATTATTTCTTAATCATTGTTGGAGGAAAAAATACAAACGTCTCATTAGAAGTGTCAAAAATTAAGTCATAGGATCACAAAAAAATCTTCTATTATCAAAACGCTCGTTATTCTCTTCTGTAGATATCCTAAAATAAGGATAAGACAAACCTAACACCAAGGATAATAAAAGATTTCTTTTCATCAAACATTCAGAACGTTCGTCATTCTCTCGTTCAGATATCCGAAGTTTTAAGTTGAAAGCAATCTTAGTTTAGTTTTAAAACTTTGTTTAATCAAATCAAAAATTTGTAAAAGTAGAAAAGCAATTAGCAAGCAAGGTAGCCAAAAGTGAAAAAGGAACATTGGAATAAAATCCTCCTTTTGTTAAATCTAGTAATTAAGATCTCCTAATTCACTTACTTTTTTTTGACAAAGGGGGGCGCCAATAAACTCTTGTAACTTCAATAGAAATTAGAAAGATTTGAATACAAATAATGTAATGGCAAAAGCTGCTTTTTCAAAAGCCTGTCAATATGAAGAACAATGAATGACCCTAAACCCTAAAGCATTACAAAGAACCCATTAAAAGAGGTAGAAAAAGTGTCACCGACACCATTACAATTTACGAAACATTATATCTCAAGGCATCTTCACTCTCAACGTAATGCTTTAGAGTTAAACCCTAAATCTTAAATCCTAAGATCACATCAGTTAAAATTTAAGAGAGTTTAGATGACGAGAAGTTTGCAATTTGTTAATTTTGGATTAGTTTTATTTCATAACCTTAATATATCATATTTATCTTACTAAAATATGAAACTATAATAGGTAATTGTTGGAATCCCAACTAGGCACGCTCAAGCCTATTGGTTTATAAGAGAGGGTAATTCTCTCATTTAACAAGACCTTATTAGGTGAAGAGTCAAACCCACCTCAAATTCTATTATGGTATTAGAGTCAGACCAAATTGAGATGGGTACTTGACCAGTGGGTGAGGAGTTAGAACCAACAACTACATCCAGTAGCGGATCTATGAATTTTTTTTATGGTGGGCCAAAATAAAAATTTAATATACATTACTATTTTTGTCCATTAATATTTTTGTTTGGGTGGGCCAAAATATATAAATTATACATATTAATATTAAAAAAAAAAATTGAGGGTGGGCAAAAGTGGCTGGATCCGCCACTGACTAAATCTATCAACAGGCATGACCTAACATATAGGCTTGAGCGTGGTTTCACACCGATCAGATATGTTCAAGCCTACTCGTTTCTCAAATTCTATTTGTAATTAATAAAACAAATAAAAACAGCAAGAGTGATCAGATTGGTTATGGTATAAAGTCTTCTAAGATGGTATCAAGTGCTTGTTTCATTAAATTCAATCCTTTTCTCTTGTCAATTTTCTATGAATATTAGCCAACATATATTTCTAATTTAAATAGATAGATGGGGACAGAAATGGATGTTACTCGATTCAAGTTAAGGTTTGGTAAGCCATTGAAGAGTCTCAACTATTTCAATTGTGGTTGTAATAAATTATGTGGGAACTCAATGTCGAAATGCGTGAAGCCCTCGTCCACTTGTGAGGAACACAATTTTTTAAATTGTCTATTTCATGATATAGTGCATTTGTAATGAACCATTATTTAATTTTATTTATTTATTATTATTATTATTTTTTTTATGACTGAGGTTTTTGAAACCCCATTTTCCTCAAGATCCACTTCAAGCCGAACATGAGAAACGTCAAATCTGTCTAATACTCAAAGTTTATTGAATACCTTACAAATTCAAATAAAACAAAGAAATCACAAATATGATAAGTGGTCAACTCCTCTAATGAGTTGAACAATACAAATTCTCTAGGTCCATTGACAAGCCGAACCTAATGGTCTACCATAAACACTAGGAAGTAGGTTAACCATTATATAATTAATATGCCATTATTTAAAGAATTTAGTATCATTATATTATAATTATATATTTTTTTAATAAAAGTTTAGAAATACTCAATCTTCATACCCATTCCTTTAATTATATATATATATAAAATCAACTGTGCGTTACACACTCGACTTATAATTGGTTGGTTATATCATACATTTATTGTATTTAAATTAATTTTTGAAACATTAAATATAATTTAAAGAACCTAATAATGAGGAAAAGACTATTTATGGGGCCATTTTTACCCTTTTTTTTTAATCTTGAATTTTGAGATTTTACATAATTAACATGAGTTTGACATTTTTCAAATTTGGAATAGTAACAAGCATGACCCATGTCCCATGTGCCCCATATTCAAGAATATTGAACTTTTTTTTTTTTTTTTTTTTTTGGTTTTTGTTTTTAACATCATTTGACCAAAATAATTTAATTAATTTACTACTCACATGATCCAAACGCTAGCCATTTCACATGTCTATGAATAAACTAAGCTAGCATAGGATCCCTATAACCAAATGTTGGGGGATTTTGGATAATGTTACATAGTATAAAATAAAAGCAACAGGATTCGTATGATCATTGTTTTAAATATTTAAAACATGATCATGTTTTGGTTCAACCCAACATTTAATGTAATATATATTATATTTTATTATAATAATCGTGTTAGATTTATTCAACATAAACATTTACGAATTTTAAACACGATAACAAAACGTTTCACGAGTTAAACTTTTAATTCAACCTGTATATAAAGGTTTATACTGATTGTGATGTTTCGTTACTCGAAAGTGTTTCTTGAAAAAAGAGACAAACGTGAAGAAACTAACCGCCTCTATGTGTTGATGCTATTATGGTAGCATTTTGAAGCGTTATGTCAACGTACTTATTAGTGTGAGGCTCTATGCTACCTCAGAAGGATTAGATTGTACATTCTCCCAAATAGTTTACAGCAGTGCTAGTCTTACAAAGAAGTCTACAAAGAAAACATATAAAGACAACCTCCACCCTTCATATTCATCATTTCTCTCACTCTCTTTCTCTTTTTCCGTTTTTTCTTTGTTTTTTTTCTTCACTTTGTAAGCTTCTTTGTAAGGATAGATTTATTCAATAGTTTAAGCTTTTAAGAGAGTCAATTAGTACCATTTCTTAGAGATATTTTATGTGCAAAAGGGAAAGATCAAACACTAATCACTTAAACCCAAAAAAATAGAAACATTGCAATTATAGATCATAATATACATAACTTTGCATGTGAGGTATAAACTCATTTTACAAACCTCACTTTTTTTTTTTTTTTTCTGAAAGCCTCAAGATGTCCCCACAGGCCACACCTAAAGGTATAAGATTAATTCCTGATCGGGGCTCTGGTAAATGCCCTTGACCACGAGCTGCTTCCAAAGAAATTCGAACCCTTAACATTGTAGGTAAAATTCGCAATCTCACCGTTTAATTAAGGATCTAAAAAGCTTCACAAAGTTAGACCTCACCAAACTTTTCTTGGGCCCATAAGCCCAAGGATCTCATCCCAAAGCCCAATACTCCCTACACAATCTAGCCCAATAACTCTTGGGCTACAAGCGGCAACGGTCCAATAACCAGCCCGTATTTCCTCGTTCAATTGCTCTTTCTCCCACCCACAACACCCATCAAAAAACCTAAAATCTTCAGGCCCTACTACATTTCTCTTCACCATTTCAGCTGCGCATCCCACACTCTCTTTGGTCCCAAAATACAATCCTTTCATTACTTCATCAAAAACCCCACTCTTCCCCACCCCATCACCCACTTTTGGGCTCACCAAAAACAACCCTTCCTCCAAAGGACCACCAAAGAACAATGGCCTATCCGAGAACGTCCCCGCTACGTCTAGGGTTGTCGATCTCATCTCCTTGATCGACATAAGCGACGGTCGATTGAGTATGATCCCAGACGGGCCTATGGGCTCAGTCGATAAGAGTAGGATCACCGTCCGTTCGAAAATATGGACCCCGTCGAGCTTTTCTGTTGCAATAAGCAAACAACCCTTTTCGGGCTCATGAATTTCGTGGGCCCATCTGTCTCCGATATTGATTTGCGGTGGTGGAGAATCCGCCACCGTATCAAGATCAACAAATGCAGAAGGCTCTTGAGCTTGGGTTCTTGATGCTGCTTGTTCTCCAGCTACTAATCTTGCTCTAAACGATCTCCAATCAGCATCACCAAAGCCTTTCTTTTTGTCATCGGACGGTGATGACGACTCCGAGTGGCAACCTGTGATTAACAGCGGTAACTTAACTAAACAACGTGAAATAAACCAAACCCAGATGAAAAAAAAAGGTACCTACATGAAATAGAAGAAGGGGCAGCAACCCTTTTGAGAACAAATTGATTAGAACATCTCTTGGGGTTGAACAGAGTTCTTGCTTTGATTGATGGAGCAAATTCTATAGTTTTTGTAAAAGAATTTGATGTAAGACAGCAAGCTTCCATGCCTAATTGATTCTAAGTTTTGATCTTCTTCTTTCTAGTTGTGTAAATGAAATCTGCAGTGACAGGAGGCTTTTAGTAATAAATACAATACTGAAACTTAGAAGAAAGGTGTGGCTCAATATGCACCGCAAGCGTTAGTTTCAATCCCATCGCATCATCCAAGTTGAGTTTTATTGTTTTTTCCAAGTATGGGCCACTGGATATGAATGACAGGTGGCAGAAGAGTACAAGTATGACTATCTATCTAGAAAAAAGCTGATGTGGGAACCAGATTAAGTTTAAGTGAAGTTTTTTTCAACCCTGTTTGGTGATATGGCAGAATTGTGACCAGTTATTGGTTGCTTTTTTAGCACTGAAGTTGAACCACTAAATTGTGAAGGAAATGGGAAGTTGCCTACCCAGTGGTACCATTCTCTCAGGATGAGATAAGCAGTCTCGATATAATAATTGGTTTTTTTCTGTGCAATGATGCCCGTTCCCAATAAGTAATCTCAGGATGAGATAAGCAGTCTCGATATAATAATTATAATTGATTTTTTTCTTTCACAGTCTCAATATAATAATTATAATTGATTAGTTCACAATAAATTTTATTTATCTAATCATAGATTCTATTTGTCAAATTACGAACTGACCAATTACGAGCCACCATATCAAGATTATGAAAGAAAATTTATCAGATTAGGGTTATGAACCAATCTTAGAAGATGACGACATTTTGTAACTTCGTTATCTAAACACGAAAAAACAAAAAGGATATGTTTGGTGGGTTACCATTATTTTTTATTATTTAGCAAATATCAAATTTATATGCGAACATATACTAGATAACATAATGCGTCTATCTTATTCAAAACTTCTTGCTTGTCTCAATCTTATGCATTTTCTCTCAATTTCAAAATCAAAAGGAATAAGGTCTAAGCTTCTAGTATATGCACGATCCAGGACCTGAGAACAAGAAGAAAACAAGAAAAATCTAGATTCAAATTGAAAATTTAGAAGAAAAACTTAAATTGCCCAAATTCAGCAAAACTGCACGCGAAAGCAAGAAAACTGTTGTAACCTAAAAATTCTAAAATTAAACCAAAAATTAAAGCTAAACCTAAACTAACACAAAGAACAAAGAGAATCAAAAACAAGGAAAAAAAAAAATCAAATTAGCAATGAAATAACTCATAGTGATATTGGTTAAAAAAAAAAAAAAAAAAATTCCTGACAACAGAGCCAAAAACTTGACAAGAATTTTTGCAAATGAACGAATATGTAATGAACCGTAGAGAATTATTAATTACCAAAATTAATTATTCCTACCACTAATTGATTAATTGAAATTTGATTGAATGAGAGAACTAAAAATAACAATTTTTAAACATAACAAAGAAATAAAGAAAACAAATAAAATATGGGAAAGGAAGCAAGTTGTAAAACAACATGGCAAAGCCTAGATAGACATCATATCAATATACTCTTATGTCTTGACAAATCATTGTTAAGCCTTTATTAAAGACCAAATTCTGTTAAATTGTAGTATTTTCTCTCGAACAATTATCGGATTAACCCTTAATTACCAACTCAAAATATCTCTAAATTGAATTTAGATCTTAAAGGTTTATCAAACCTTTTAAAATTTAATACAAGTCTCACAAATCATGTCCAGTATCTCTACTATTCATCTAACTTAAGGTGTTTATTATTTAAACTAACTGGATTTTATCTCTCGATCTCAACCTAGTTCATTATATCAATCAATTCTCGGCACCAAAAAAATTCAAAGCAATAAAAACAATAACAAAAACCTAGAAAAGAATTGCTTAGCAAAGTTTAACATTAATCCATCAAAACATAATCATAAATTGGGTTACATTTTAGCTCTAGAAAATTAATTCAGTTGATAATTAAATGAAAAGAAATAACAATTGAGAAATTGAAAGACATGACTCATGTGCACATGTGCGAGCTGGCTGGACTTGACTTGGCTCAAATCTGTCCAGATTTTTTAGTCTTCAAAGATATCCAAAATAGATCATGATAAATCCCGAATCTGACAAAGTTGTGAACTTATGAATTGTAGCCGTTCGAGTTAGGTTTCCAATGCTCAAAGAATCGTTCAAATTCGAGATTTACAACTCAAGTTATCATGAAAATACTAAAACATGTTCTAAAAGTCACGATTTGTACTCAAATCTTCTTGTTTTATTCAAAACCTAATAAAATCACCAAAAAAAAAAAAAAAAAAAAATGACAATAATCCATTGAAATTAATACCTGAGGAGCAAATATGTAAGTAATAAGGGCATGAAATAAATATACAAATCTAAGCCTATCAAAGGCCGTTTGGTCAAATAGTCTTTGAGGCTCTGAAATGCGGCTTCACAATTAACAGTCCACTAATTTTGCTCAGGATTTAACTTTATCTGGTGGGTGTTTAGGATCTCGAATGTTTCTCTAATTTTGCTCTTTATTAAGTGATCGACTGTAATCAAGATCTATATATCATAAGCTAATTAACTTATTATGTTCTCTATTAATAGGCGAGCAAGTTGAAAAAATATTTATTCCGGTGAGAAGAATTGGTTATATGTATCGTGTACGAAGATGCTATATTGTTTTATGATAATACTGAAACTATAATCTTAAGTTCTCATTTATTAATTATCTACTTTTAAATTAGAGAACTACTTAGAATATTAAAACATGTATATTGTCATTTTTGGATATTATTTGCAAACATTGTCTTAATTCATTCATGTTATTGGATCCAAATGTTATAGATATTTATTATAAGCTAGAAAGAAGTAAATTGTTTAAGGAAAGAGATAACAAATTAAGTTAAAACCAAGTAAGAATTTTTAAACTTTGGAAATGATTTAAAGGAAATTAATAGAGGCCAACTAATATATTGTCTTGAGGACGAAAAATCAAAATCCGAATTAAATCCAATGGTTTGTTAATTGAAAGAGAGTAAGGGACTTATTGTTATTTCTAATCTTCTACCATCATTATTTTAATGGGTATGAAACTCGGTTTTTCTTCTGCCAATATAAGATTTAGAATTAATTACTTTGTTGAGGTTGTGATTTCATAAACAAATTAATCTTTATTTGTGTGATAATGATATTGATTGGTTTGTCTCATGCTTTATTGTTGATTTTGATTAATTTAATTTTACTTTTAATTTTGAGAGCTGTAAATATAAATTTTGAAGCGAAGAAATGGAGAAAAAAGAATATTTTTTTATTACAATTATACCCTCACTTAAAATTAGTAAATTGCATAAGGCCCATATCTGACCAAATTTAACACAACTTTGCAAGATCCATGGCCCATTATATTAGGTCTATGCCAATAGGTTTTTTTTTTTTTTTTTTTAATGACCCTGGTGTCCGTGCTAACTTATGTGCACCTCAATTAATCCTTGGAATTTATTGTATACCTTACAAGTCCAATAAATTAGGTAAGTCTTAAGTGATCAACTAGAAATACGTGATTGGACAACTTTTGATAAGGTAGAAAACTAGAAATAATGGAGGGAGACCAAGAAAAAAAACCAGTTGACTGACACTGGTAATGAAATTTCCACCAAATTTCTGGTACTTTCTCTGCAATTTACTCCGCAATTTTCTTTCAAGAGAGAGTGAAGAAGAGATAAATATAGGAGAAATCATTCATAACATCAAAGTTTTATGGTTTCCGTCGCTTCAACATCCTCATTGATCTTTCCATACTTTCTCTCGAGCAATTCAAATCTGCCTCCATTTGTTATTTGGGTAACATATTATGATTTTTTATATCCATTATTTTTCTCAGATTTTATTTCAATTTTTATATAATTTTATGAAAGTACTGATGCGTTTATGTTTCCAACAAGCTGAATATATAGTGAAAATTAGCATAAAATTTTGTTGAAGATTCTCCATATTTATAGTCTCCAAAGTTGTCCATCTTCAGTTTCCTAACCGTTAGATCTGAACTTCCAAGGCTAATTAAAAGGTAAGTGCCTCTATTGTTCTTGGATTTGTTTTAATTTTAATTTTAATTTTACTTTTTGTTTTCTCTCCTATAAATTACTTGTTCATGTGTCTTAAATGCAACTTAACGTATATCCTACTCTTTTCAATATTACTAGTATATATTTATTAGTATTGTTCTAGAAATATAAATTTAATTTTACTTTGACAAACAATTTTACGGTTCATATCTAGCTTCACAAGAGCAATTACATCTCACTACAAAACATTCAGATCTAGATCCATTTGTTAGTTCGGTAACATATATACTTTGGATTTTTATGTATTCTATTTTTCTTTGATATTATCTTAATTTTATAATTGTATGAAAAATTAGCATCTATGTTTTAAACAAGCCGAACATGTAGACAAATTTAGTTGAAGATTTACTGATATTTATAGTGTTCCAAAGTTGTTTCCAGCGACTGGAGTGTCAGATCTAAACTTTCAAAGCTAATTAAAAGGTAAGTAGTGCCTCTATTGTAATTGTTATTTTTATTAATTGATTATATATCATTTTAATTATATATTTAGAATTTCTAGGAATATTAATGAATTATTTAATAATTATATATTAAATCATAATTTTTTATTTTTCAATTACTTAAATTTATTTTCTAATGAAGTGTTTTTTTGATTGATGAAGAATGTCATTAATATTTTGTCTACTTAAACAGAACTAAAAAGCATTTCACCAATTGATGTCGATGGCTGGTTCTTCATCTTTCACCAACAATCATTCATAGAAGCATGACGTTTTTCTTAGTTTCAGAGGTGAGGAAACCCGCAATGGTTTCACAAGCCATCTCTATGCAGCTTTGTGCCGCAAATAGATTAATACTTTCATTGATGACCAAATTGTGAGAGGAGATGACATTTCATCATTTCTTTTGAATACCATCAAAGAATCAAAGATTTCAGTCATCATCTTCTCAAAAAATTATGCATCTTCTAAATGGTGCCTCCAAGAACTCGAACAAATCCTTCACTGCAAGAAAATAGAGGAGCAGATTGTTATACCAGTTTTCTATCATGTAGATCCATCAGATGTAAGGAATCAAATTGGGAAGTTCGGAGATGGATTCGCTAAGCTTGAAAAAGGTACTAAGGAGAAGTTAGAGATGCTGCAAAGATGGAAGATTGCTTTGAATGAAGCAGCTAGTCTAGCTGGTTGGACTATAAATGGTCAAAAGTAAGTTTTAATTCCATAATAGTTCGCTTTTTGTAATTCTGTTATGTCTTAAACATTTCCTAACACTTGAATTGAATGAAACATAAATCAACATAATTAATTTGTAATTAACTAAAGTTTGTTTTGTTGTTTATTTTTAGGTTTGAATCTAAACTTGTAGATGAGATTTCATGGGCTATATTGAAAAGACTAAATAAATTGTCTCCAAGTGATTATAAAGGTCTGGTTGGAGTAAAATTTTCAATAAACAAAATAGAGTCTCTGTTGCACAAGGGATCAAATGGTGTTTCCAAAATAGGAATTTGGGGCATAGGTGGTGTTGGCAAGACAACTATTACTCGTGTTGTATTCAATAAAATCTTGCATGATTTTGAAGGATCCTATTTTGCTGAAAATATTAGGGAAGAGTCGGAGAACAATAGTGGATTAAGCCGACTTGAGCATCAATAGTCGAGGATTAACTGACTTGCGAGAAAAACTTATTTCCATAATATTAGAGGATAAAGATCCCAATATAGGGCTCACCTTCCCAAGAAAAAGACTTGAAGATAAGAAGGTTCTCATCGTTTTTGATGATGTGACATCTTTACAACAAATAGAAAATTTGATTGGAAATCTTAATTGGTTGAGCCCGGAAAGTCAAATTATCATAACAACAAGGGACAAACAAGTGTTGAGAAATTGTGGAGTAGATGATGCTTATATATACAAGGTTAAGGGATTAAGAGAGAAGGAAGCTCATATACTTTTTAATCAGTATGCCTTTAAACAAGACTGTCCTATTGAGGATTACATGGAGCTATCGAACAAAGCAATTTCATATACCAAATGTCTTCCTCTGGCTCTTAAAGTGTTGGGTTCCTATTTGTTTTCCCATAACAAAGAATTTTGGGAAAGTGCAATAAATAAACTAGAAAAAGGTCCTCCTTTGGATATTCATAAGGTATTAAGAGTTAGTTATGATGGACTTGATAAAGAGGAGAAGGATTTATTATTAGATATTGCATGTTTTTTCAAAGGGGAAGATATAGATCCAGTGATAGAAGCCCTAAATGCTTGTGACATCTCTGCAAAACAAGGAATACAAGTTCTTATTGATAAGTGTCTCGTGCTTGTGACATACAACAATAAAATAACAATGCATGATTTGCTTCAAGAAGTGGGAAAGAAAATTGCTCGAGATGATGCTTGCAAAGACATTCGATTATGGTATCACATGGATATCTTGAAAGTATTTAAAAATTATAAGGTAAGGGTTAGCTATATGTATTTATAAATAGATAGATATCTTCAAGAGTAAGCTTACATTTTTATTCAAATTTTAAATTAATGTTTGGTTTAAGGATATCTAATAAGAGATCATGGTATCTTTTTTATTATTATTTTTTTTCTAATAAGGTCTTCCTCGTACGAGAGGCTCGCCAAAAAAGAAAAATGTTTTATACTATTAGATTATATTTTTATTTTCCTTAAAACTCACTCAAGCTTCTATATTTACATATTTTCTTTTTGCAAATTGTTTAGTGCTATTCAATTAATTATTTCCTTTCATGTATTGTCTCAGTCTCCTAGTTTAGATTTTATATAAAAATAATATGCCTTTGATTTAAAGAAAACATAAATACATCAAGAAGAAATATATCATATATACGATCTATCTTTGTATACATAGTCTTACTTTTCAAGCACTTTTATTGCTATTGTTATCCTATTTATTTTTCCCTGCTACTAAAATCCGTAATCTTTATTTGTTTAAGTCAGCTCAATGTTTCTATTCACTAGAGTATTTATTGGTGATTGATTCATAATTTATTTTTAATAAATTTTCTCTTAATTTACATATTAAGCTTAAATTAATTTGATTAGGCTAACATTGCTGGTTAATAAACATTAGCTAATTAAATAGTTTGATTTAATGGGAGTATCTTGTATGCCAACTAATCATCTCTTTTGATTGTTAGGGATCTGAAGCAATACGAAGCATAAACTTGGACATATCTAAAATAAGCAACACAGGCTTAATTTTTCATGTTTTGTCAAAGATGGATAACTTAAGATTCTTCAGAGTATACAACTCAGAACACCGATTTAATTATCCATTTTTAAGTTTATACGACGGATTTAACTTCCCAGGCGAAGATGATTATGGTTTTGAAGAACCTGAATCCTTTCCCAATGACATAACATTCTTCTGTTGGAATAATTACCCATTTAAATCATTGCCATTATTTTTTCCTTCAGTGAGTCTTGTTAAACTTGAGATGCGTCACAACAAAGTTAAACATTGGAATGGTTTTCAGGTATGAATTTTTGTATTTATACGGTTGTCTTTCTGTTGAAAATTATAAAAATACAAGGCACTAATTTCAATTTTTTCTTACAGAATGTCGTAAATTTGAAATATGTTGATCTTTGTTTCTCCCAACACATGAAAGAGATTCCAAATCTCTCAAGAGCCTCAAATATGCAAGAATAGGTTGTACGAGTTTGTTGGAGATTGCTCCCTCATCTATTCAAAATCTCAATAAGCTTGTCAACTTGGATGTAGGCTTTTGCACAAGGCTTATTAGTCTACCAGATTACATTCAATCAAAATCTATTACTCTCAGTGGTTGCTTTAATCTCAAGATAGCTCCAAAGATCTCATGTAAGGTGGAAAAATTAAAATTAACTGTAACTGCAATAGAAGAATTACCCTTCATCGAACATCCATTTATACTAGTTGAGTTGACTCTTCAAAATTGTCCATTGCTTGACAGTCTCTCAAGTAGCATTTTTAGGTTGAAATCTCTCAAAAAGCTTAATCTTCAGAGTTGCTCCAAATTGGCAAGTTCATCCAATGGCATTAAAGATTTAGAAGCTTTGGAGAATCTCCTTTCTAGCTGCTACAATCATGAAAGAAGTACCATCATCCATCTTGGACTTGTGAAAAATTACAAAATTATTCCTATGTCAACCTTCTTGTAAACTAGAACCCTTTGATTGGGTATTTGATTTTTCATTAGATTTAAGCTCTCTAGTAACAGTTTATTTGGAAAACTGTCAAATCACCGAATTACCTGACAATCTTGGACAATTTTCCTCTTTGGAAATGTTACATCTATGTGGAAATAATTTTGAGAGCCTACTAGAAAGCATCAAAGGGCTTTCTAACTTGTACTTCCTAGACATAAGTAATTGTCGGAGACTTCGACTTTTGCCAGAGCTTTCGTTCGGTGTAAGTGTGAATGCATCTTGTTGAAGTGGAAGCTTGAAAACGATGTCGTTTTGAGTAAGCAGAACGACATCGTTTCATACATGCTATCAGATGAATCCTGACCGTAGATTAATCTTCAGATTCAACGGCCAAAATCCAGCCACTAGGTTAACCATATATAAACTCAACTTTTCGTTCAAAAGAGAGAATCACTGTTGGCTTCTTTACGTGATTGAGAAGTTAGGGTTTGTAAAAGTTTTTACTCTTGCTTTGTGTAATCAATTAGGTTAGAGTGATTAGGGGTTTAATCATTCTGGTGAGGGTGCTGTTCTTTCAGATTAGAGTTACCAGGTGAGTTTCTCTAAGGGCTGATATGGGATATTTTGTATCAGGGTGAGTGATTCTGTGTTAGCTTGTTTTGAGGTGTTGTAATCGTGATTCTTGAGATAACAGTAAGTGCAACGAGCTCATCTCTTTCTTAAGCTCAACGTGGATGTAGCTTATCCTATAAGGATAAGTGAACCATGGTAAATCTTCGTGTTCTTGCTGTTCTTGATTTGATTATGTGTGTGATTGGTATGTTATAGAATCTTGTTAAGTTGCATAACACATCTGACTGCTCATCCTTGCAATCAATATCAGATCCATCATTTGTATTGTTACCTGATTGGAGATCACGGGGAACAACTTTTGCCAATTGTTTTAAATTGGATTTATCTAAAATTCTTCATGAGGTATCTTTTTTTACCCTTTCTCCATTTTTATGATGTTAGTTGTTTTTTTTAAAGTAATAGAAAAGAAAAAAAAAAATCTAAAGCTAAAAGCCTAAAACTATGTCATGATGTGATGATTTTCATTTTCATTGGTACATGAATCTTGTCTAGAATTTTGTTCTAATTGGAAATGAAATTCTAGAGTGGTTTACCTCTCAAAATACTGGATCTTATATAACTCTTGATCAGCCACTAGATTGGCATAATAAAAATTTTCTAGGTTATTTTACATCTGCTGTTGTTTGTCCAGAAGCAATAGTGTTCAGTATTGATCCAGAAGAAGAAGAAGAGTTCAATATTCTTCGAGATTACAGTGTTACTTGTTACTCCTTAAGTGAAGATGGTAAGAAGCAAATTTATAAAAGTTGCTTTGGACCTTGGAAAGATGATTATTTTGTCTCCAGTCAGTTTTATTCATATCATGTATTATTCAATTTTTATTCTATAACGGATAACGCTTTTCAAAAGTGCGATAGGGAATATCATGAAATTTCTTGTGAGATGGAGTCATTAGATTGTAAAGTGCTCATCAAATTTCATTCTAAAGATACAAAGGTGAAAAAGAGTGGGATCAATTTCTTGTATGTTGAAGATTATGGAGAACCATTGGAAACATCCAGAAGTAGTGTTGACAATGCTAAAAAGAAAGGGAAAGCTAAAGAGAAAGATGAACTACAATGCAGTAAATTGCAAATTTCAAATTCCTTTGATGGTATATCTGGCTTAAGGTAAATAATAAAGATTTATTTTCAGCTCAATAATGTTTTTTGGTTCTTTTAATTTATTTTGTCTAATAAAAAGTAATTATATATCTCAAGTAGTACTAAAATTTTTCATCTCATGTGGTACATAATTTTATGTGACATTCTAAAGTCACTTAACAGATCAACACATCATCTATAAAGTCTTACTAAGAACACAAAATAAAAATCATTTGAGATCAAATTTTATATCAAATTTCATGTCAAATGCTGTTTTTGTTGTTTGCTTGACTTAACCCGTTGTTAACATGCCTCGTTTCATGTCAACAAGTCAACTTGCTCTAGAGTGTGTAGAAGCACGGTATTGGAAATTGAAAAGCAATGCACTCAGAGAAATTGTGAAAAATGCTCTACTGAATTTTCAGCAAAATATAATTTTGTGCTCAGAAGTTGAAGAGGTCTCTCTTATATTATACAAATTCAAATCTTATTTTTATTTTTTGTTGAATAAAAAATTTGATGTTAAATTAACAATGCTAGATTTTCTTATTGCAGATGAACTGTGTGAATCCAAAAGGTTGTATGAGTTTCCCAAAAAGTAAAATTCCAGAGTGGTTTAGCTTTCAAAATGCTAATGATTATGTAGGACTTACCACCGGGCTCATTCCTTTATAAATTTGCCAGTTTGGCTTTCGGCACCATTGTAGAATTCCCTAGATTTGTTAGATTTGGGCCAACCTTTCTTCGTTAAATGTGAGTTGTTTTTTGAAGAACATGATCATTCGATTGTTGCAATTGGGTCTATACAAGGTTGGTTCGAAGGTGATAGAACTCACTACATCAAATCAGATCATGTATTCTTGGGATATGATTGTGTTATGTATACTCATGAAGGGCCTATGTTAGATATATATTATACTAATGCAAAGGCCATCATCAATTTCTATGTTACTAATCATGATGGAGTACTGATAGAAGGTTGTAAGGTGAAAAAGTGTGGAGTTCGTTTATTGTGCCCTGAAGATTTTGAGAACAAATGGAAGAATCCAATAGATCTTTCATCTTTAAAGAAAAGGCTAAAACTCAATGTAAATGACCGCTGTAATGATGAACCACCATCCTATGGCCTTTTCACCGCACGTGATTGGCAATCTACGAGTTTTGCTGCTTCTCCGGATTTGAATTTAATGGTTGGATCAACAGTGATCGATACAACTGAACCACACTCCAAGAGATTGAAAACATGCAACTGTAAAAATAAGTAAGTTTTCCTTCTACACCTCATTTTAATTAAATGATTAGTTTTTATTTTCCTAATTCATTTTTCTGGAAGCTCTTGTTCACCTAATGGGAATATGATTATGAGATTCTTATAGAAATATAAAATTTAAATATATTTTCAATTTTAGCGTTTCACTTTCTTTTCAGGCAAAAAAGTATAATATAAAGAAATATGATTATGGGCACATGAATACATCATAAGATGATCTATGAATACGTCACAATAATGAAAATGTTGTTGAAGAGTAAAGTGGCCAAGGAAACTTTCAAAAAACTTTGAAGAGTATTAATTAGCTGTTTGGTTGGGGGTTATCCCCATTACTCAAGTAATGTCATTTTATATTACTGACAATACTATGTTTGATTGTCAAATATTATAAGATTTCGGTAATCTTTCAAAACTAATAGTAATTACTGTTGGTTATATAGATGGTATGAATACCATTATTTTCTTAGGTATTTTGAGATTACTTGGAAATCTTATTTTTGTTACAATTTTACCCTTTACTAATAAAATTTTAGGACAGTAATGTCTTTGTTATATAAACAATTTACAAGAATTTTCATGGACAATTTTAGCCTTATACAAAAAAATTTAAGCCATTTATACTCTTGAACTTGAACCACATTACTCATGATAGATGGTCGGATCTAGCCACCACCACCTGCTGCCGACCAATGTCATCAGAATGATGCATGACTAGCTAGATCTCGTCGTTTCTAGCTAGATCCATGACAATCTAGCCATTTTTCCTGAATGGCGCATGACCAGCTAGATCTGACCGGTGGCAGTGGCCGATGGTCGGCAATGGCTTGGGTGGATGGGGGTGATTTTGTTAAAATTTAAACTTTTATTAGCTGAGGTGTTTTCACAAAATCTCAAATGTAGAGAGTTAAAAGAAATAATTCAAATATATTATTATTACTGTAATAACAATTCAATAATCTATATAACATTCTCACCAACTTATTCCTCCCAATCAAACATATCAATATCCATCAATTTATTCCAATCTAATCACACACATTTAATATACCATTTTCAGTAATCTTTAAGGTAATCTATCTTTCCATTAATATAACATTCCCAATAATACAACATTTTCTGAACCAAACGCATTTAACAAAATTTTTTTGAACATATAAATGTCCTCAAAATTAAAGTTAAATAAAAAACATTTAAAAATAAAAAATTAACAATATTTTAGATTAGGAATTATTAAACCTTGATTCAAACGACACTGTTGGCTTATATATATTTTTTAAATTATTTATCTTAGTTATTGGTTTGTTTGGGCTTTTCAATATTTTTTATAACTTGTGCCATTTTCAATAAATTTTGAAAAAGTTGTCCTCAAACTAAGAATAGCCATTGACTGCTGTTTCACTGGTGTTGACCAGCATTTGGCTAGTGTGGGTGTTTGGCCGGTGTTTTGACTTTTGTTGACTAGCATTGTCTGTTATCTCGTTCAACTTTTAACTTTTTCTTTTAAATTTATTAGTTAAATAATAATTGAAAAATATATTAATTTTTAATAAATGAATTTTTGTTAGAGAAAAAAAAGTAATATTATGCAATCTAATTCATACACCAAATATAATACAGTATAAAAATAATACAATGCAATGTTCTACAGAACATTATAAAATACAATGTAATGTTATGCTATATAATTTGCTTAATGTTATGCTCGATCGCTTGCCAAACATGACCTCAAAAGGACATTATATTTGTTTAATTTATGTTCTAACAACATTATAATTAATTCAAATATGCCGAAATAAATTGAAAATTTTCATTAAACCTCTTTCACATAATTTTGTTCTTAAAGTGCACTCATATGGACCTAGAGAGTTGATTATGATTATTATCTTTTTTGCTAACTCAAAGTTCTAATATAATTTTGTTGTTAATCATAAAGCATTACTGATTTCATATAATTTTGTTCTCAACCATAAAATGTATATATTGATCAAATAAATATATTTAATTTACATTTAGTTTTTTGTTAATTGCTTATTTTAAAATATGATTGCGTTTAAAGTAATCATTTATAAAATCAAATAGGTTCTTTGAATTGCATAGATTTATTTCATATATTAATTGTTTTTGGTCATGATGATATGCTTTTGTTGTATTAATAATTGTGATGCCAAAAGGTGTGAGGATGATAAAGAAGTGGAAGAGTTGAATCCAAGTATAAGTCAACCCATTGGCTTTTTTGATTTTGATTGGGTTGAGGTCTATATCGAAGATGAAGATGAACCGCAACCTAAAAGACTTAAGAATTCAAATTCTTTCAAAGGGTAAGGAAGTCCAAATCTCTATTCCTAATCCATTTCTATCTAATTAATTTTGCTCTCAATTTCTAGTCTATTTTAGTGTTTAGATTGATTACAATCAAGATGCAACATAAAATAATTATGTAGAAGCTTATTTTATTAGGATGGAGAAGGTGAAGAACACATCTAATTTGAAGAAAAGACATGAAGCAGAGCAAACAATTAGTGAGTAAAACATTGCTATATTAATAGGAAGCTGTAGTTATTTCAAGAAAAATTCTAGTCTAATATAGTTTAGTTAACCATTGTTACTCTTCTTTTATCCATCAATGAAATTCAGTTCTGATTTGTCTCTGTTCTTAGTGTAAATTGACTTGGTATTAGAGCACAAGAGTCAAGATGGCAAAATTTCCCGCATTTTCTATCTTTCTTGACAGTCCAGATAAGACTTCAAGTTCTGGTTTCTAATTTCTGGTTCAAACCCTGAAGCTTTTAATCCTTTCCCTTTGACAACAACAGTTTGTGGTTAGTTAATGAACCACAGAGTTTTACAAAAATATATATGGTTATTTCTTTAATGCCATAATATTGATTTCTTCACGTATACAGGGCAGGATCTGTTGATGATCATGCGGAGCTTATTGAAGTAAGTAGCTTGGAGAAAGTAGTTGTAGAAAGGAAGTTAAATTGCCATTATTCACTTTTGCAAGTGTTTCTGCTGCAACAGATAGTTCCTCATTCACAAATATGCTTGGTGAAAGGGGGTTTTGGACCTGTTTACAAGGTAAGATTTTTAAGTCCTTGGGAGCAAGGCTAAAGCTGATTAGTAATTGGTGCCAGAGTTTCAAAGTAAAACTTTATCAAGTCAATGAAGAAAGTAATATTTCAGGGAACAGTATTGAAAGGGGATCAAATAACTGTGAAAAGGCTCTCAAAAAGATCTGGACAAGGATGGGAGGAATCAAAAAATGAAGCAGTTCTCATAGCCAAGCTCCAACACAGGAATCTTGTTCGACTTTTGGGCTGCTTTATCGAACAAGATGAAAAGGTACTGATCTATGAGTACATGCCAAAAATAAGAGCTTCGGTATCTTTTTCTTTGATCTGTAAATCTCACAGTTTCATATCTTTATTTGATTGTACATAATGGGTGTTTTCCTTCTTGGGTCTACTTACTTCTTGGCTCGTATCTTTTTCATTTGCTTATCAGATCTTGAGAAGTGTAAGTTGTTAGATTGGACTACACGTGTTCGAATTATTAAAGGGATTGCTCGAGAACTTCTCTACCTTCATGAATATTCTAGGGATTTAAAAGCTAGTAATATTTTGTTGGATAAAGACATGAATCCTAAAATTTCTGATTTTGGAATGGCAAGAATATTTGGAGGGGATGAGTTACAAGCGAACACAAAGAGAATCGTTGGAACTGAATAAGTAAATGATGCAACTAAATTTAAGACTACTATGTGCCACATTAAAATCCTCTTTACTTAAGTTTATGCATTAAGTTATTATCATGAATTTACTAATTATCCCAATGATTTTTGAATTGTAGTGGATATATGTCCCCAGAATATGTCCTTGAAGCTGTATTCTCAATAAAATCTAATGTGTTTAGCTTTGGGGTGTTGTTACTGGAGATTATTAGCGGCAAGAAGAATAATGGTTTTTATCAGGCAATAAGTGGACAAGTGACAGCGGATTGGACTTGATGGGTACAGTATTAGCAGAAGTAGCTTCCAAGCATATATGTTAACATAGGGCTGCTTTGTGTTCAAGAAACTGCAGAAGATAGACCCTCCATGTGTGATGCAGTCTCCATGCTTATGAATGTTACTGCAACATTATCTTCTCCGAAACAACCTGCTTTTGCGCACATAAGAAGTAATGCCGATTCAAGGTCGTCTACTAGTAGGCCATAGAACTGTTCTGTCAACGATACAACTACTACAATTACGGAAGCCCGTTAGCGTTAAGTACTTCCATGATTGATAGAGAGTGTATATATTTTCCTGTGTATGTCTTGAGTTGAGTTAAATTTACACTATTCTGTACATCTTCAAAACTCAAGCATCAACAGAAAGAAGAGGATGTTGCAGCAACTCTTCGGAAGTCCATCTGTCTTCAAAATCTCTGATCATACACTGCTCAAGAAATCTCTGATCATGAGTTGTGTGCACACATCGTAAAATTAAAACTTGATCAGCCATTCTCTTGAGGTTTCTAGCTCCATAATAGAGTCTCACATCAGGTCTTGAGGTTTGTACTAAATCCTGCTTCTACAAGCGACTGAACTAGACAGCACATACGAAATAACAAGTCATGAGCAAATTCACAAAATAGCCATATATCAAATGGTGCAATTGGCAGTCCTACTCTACTGTCAAAAGCTGTTTTTTCAGAAGTAATAAATAATAGAGCCCAAGTTAATATGAAAAATAACACTAACAATCCAAATATCATATACTGCAGTTTCAGCATTAACATAAAGCATCAGCATATTGATTCATTTAATTGCATACCATTCAAGAGACGTACATATAAAATAACCAAATAGAATCCATTGCTTCAAATCAATAACTTAATCATAATTCTGCAGCAAAATTTCTTAACTTTTTGGATGGAAGGTCAAACCTGTAAGGCCAATGGCTACTAATCCAAGGTACTTGGTAATGGGGAAGAGATGCGTGACAAACGTATGATCCAAAAGCTTGTTCTGCTCATTATTTAAAAAGAAAAAAAACCAACGATAACCCAAATTTAAAGAAAAATATCCACATTCCCGATATAAATAGAGTAAAAAAAATGTAAACTACTGACCGGAACTTTCCTCTGTGTGACAACACAGGGCGGTCTCTTCACCACGGACACCAAAGGAAGTGATGGAAGCCAACTTTATAGCCTTTGAAAGCATATTCTACTCAATTGAATGATATAAAAGTAAAAAATTAAAATTAAAATTAAATGAGTAAAAGAGAAAAGTGCAATAGAAGTAAATATGATAACAGAGAGTTACTCACTTGGTAGCAAATGTGACAGTTGAACCAACTATACTCTTTACAAGGAACTCAACCGTGAAATGATGCAGTGAGGCAATAGTGAGAATGGTTGGTTTGGCTACATCGGTGAAATTGGAGTGCGGTGGTGGAGCGTGCGTGGAGTGCGACTGAAACCGTTTTTTGTGGTGGTTAGGATTCCTAAAATTGGAAATGACGTGGGGCAAATTTTAGGGTTTAAAAATTTGGGGAAATTTGAATTTGGGATTCTTCCGATTTTGCTAATCATGATTGTTGAAATAGTTTTTTTTATTTTTTATTTTTTTTCACTTCTCTGGGTGTTGTGACGTGGTAAGAAACTTATGCGACAGATGAGGTGACACCTGCCACATTAGTCAAGGGTCAATAAAAAACTGAGGTAGCATTATTGTTAAAAAAAAAAAAAGATATGATTGGTGGGTTGCAATTATATTTTATCATTTAAAAAATACCAAATTTACGTGCCAAGATATATAGATAAAATACATCCATCTTATTCAAAACTTTTTAATAATTGGCAGTTTGCCAAATTTTATTGGAGAATAAATTTGAGTCTTTGACACATGTTATTAGTGTACACAAAAAAATAAACCGTAGAATTTCTTCCCTCTTTGGCTTTGTCAGTTAACAACTATATGTACCGCACAGAAAAACAATTCTGAGGAACTTCTTCTCTGCAGAATCCGCCAGTACAAGATTCTTTGTTAGTGTCCCTTCCACTTCAAACAAGTAGAAGCTAGCACCATAAGCAACAATTTAACAGCCCGTTCCATCTAAATAAACCGCCTTCGGGACATACCTGGCCTCATTAAGATCTTGACCCAATGTTTCAATCATCTCATATATCTTTTCCGATTTAGGGTGCAATCTATCGTATACTGTAAATTCATGGACCTCATTATCCACTTCAATAGAACTAGCCCCCGATGGCTTTTGAATTCCAGTGCTTCTCATAAGTAGCCTTACACTAGCAACGTTGTCCCAGTCTTCTGCTGCTGCAGCAAAAATGTTTGACAACATAGAGTAATTCCCAGGATCTGCCGGTTCCAATTTAACCAGGTGATCAACTACCTCCTCAGCTAGTTCTACAGCATTATGCATTCGGCACACCCCCAAAAGGGCACCCCAAATAACAGCATTCGGTTCAAAAGGCATGCTGTGCACAAGTCTAAAAGCCTCCTTAAGACGTCCACCCCGGCCCAAAAGGTCAATCATGCAACCATAATGCTTAACTCGAGGAAGAATCCCATAATCTCTTTCCATTGAATAGAAATACTGTACACCCTCGTCAATGAAGCCTGCATGTGTACAAGCACATAAGACACCAATGAAAGTAATTTTATTAGGCTTAAACCCTTCTTGTTTCATCGTTGAGAAAAGCTCCAGTGCTTTCTCACCATGACCATGCATCGCAAATCCTTGTAGCATAGCATTCCAAGACCCCAAATCTTTCTTTGGTGTCTCATTAAAGACTCTCACAGCCTTGTCCAAGCTACCACACTTTGCATACATATCAATTAAGGCATTGGACACATTCGTACTACATTTAAACCTATTCCTCTCAATAGAAGTATGAACTTTCGTCCCCAAACTAAGCAAACCTGACTCAGCGCAAGCAGCCAATATTTTAATAACAGTCCCAGCACCCGGCTTCAGTCCAACCTCCTCCCTTTCATCATACAATCTCATTGCCTCCTTCGTCATCCCCTTTTCAGCGAACCCAGATATTAATATAGTCCACGGAATCAACTTCTTAACTGGCATCCTATCGAACAACAATTTTGCCATCTCCATATCTCCATCTTTACTATACCCCCAAATCATCGTCGACCACGAAACAACATCTCTCGCTGGAATTTTTTCAAAAAATTCAAACGCCAAGGTCATTTCTCCAGCCTTTGCATACCCATCTAACATCGTATTCCAAGTAATCCTATCTCTCTCAGGCATTTCATCAAACAGCCTTTGAGCTTCAGTCAACTCCCCGCTTTTCACCAACCCATAAATCGTTAAATTCCACGTCACGATATCTTTCTCACCCAGAACCATAAACAACTTCTTAGCTGCACCAACACCAACCACACCACACTTTGAGTAACTATCAATTAACGCATTAATCACAGGAATAACACTCAAAAACCCACATTTCTCTATCAGGGTATGTATCATTTGTACAACTTTTAACCCATTTTGCCCACCACACGCCTTTAAAATAAAGGGGTACGTATAATTATCAGCAAAAACACCATCCTTTTGCATTTCAAAGAAGACCCTAAAAGCGTGAACATCCTTAGAGTTTTGTACACAAGCGCTTATCAAAGTATTGTACAATTGAACATTAGGGTCTTGAACATAATTAAAAACCTTAATAGCCAACCCCAATTGGCGGCAAAGGGACAAAGAAGAAACGAGTTTCGGTGCGATATACAAGTCATTGTGGAGGTCCTGCTTGATGATTTGTGCGTAAAGTTGTTTAATATGGTTAAGGTTGGTGCGTTTGTGAAGGATTTGAAGCTTTTCTTCCAAGAGTCCCCGTGTGGAGATCAAAGTCGCAGCTCGAATTGGGACATACATTCGAGCCTTAGCGGTGTAAGGTGGCATTGAAGAAGCGATTTTTCGTCGTGTAATGAAGAATTGGAGATGGGTTTCAGTGAATTTTGGCTCAAGGATTTGAAAGTCCTAACCTTTGGTGTGCGTTTAAACCATGAGTTGCCCTGTGGTATCGCTGCTTGGGCTTACCCACAAGAGAACATATAATTATAGTGTAATATTTACAAGAAAAATTCTTTCATATATTTAACAATTAATCTTCTTTATAATACGAATTGAGGATATCACAAAGATTCAAAACTTGAGTAATGACAGAAACCAGAGGAAATTTAACTTGCCAGACCTCCCAAGTTTGCATTTAGAAAAATAACTAAATTTTTTTTGCAATTTTGTTTAAGTTAGAAAAACTGACGTGACACACTTAGGATTCATTAAACATGTAAAACGGGTTAAACTGAAAAGATTTAAACATATATGGGTAATATTAATAATTAATGGAAGTTTGTTTAAATTTTAAAATTAAAAAACAACCCCCTCCCTTCAAAATTGCTTAACTGAACAATATACCCAAAAAAGACTGACGAAACACCTTCAATTTCTCTACAATTTCCGATGATAAAAGTTCTCTATTTCCGGCCAATATTTGATTCTAAAGATTCATTACACAAAATCATGGTTGATATTCACAAGGGGAGGAGGAAAACCCAACCCCACTCCAAATCCTAGACTCCGGCGGTGGCAACTATTCAAAGGTTGTCGAAGAAGATGCTCTAGTGGATCATCCGATGAGTCAAGGTGGTCCAGAGGCAGAGGAGACAATGGCGGCACAAGAATAAAGAGAAGAATCGAAAAATAGTTTTGAAGAGGAGGACGCGAATTGAGGCGAGGAGGAGGACATCGGTGAAGAAATGGTACTTTTTTACTGGTGGTTTTGAATTTGATGAATAATTTGATTGGTTTGTGCGAATTTGGGGGATATTTAGTTGGTTTTATTGTTATGGTGGTTGTGCCGTTTTGTCGAGCAGTAGGCATTAAGGGAGTCGCTTTGTTTGGGTTCTAGAGGATGAGGGAAGGCAAGGGAGGTTGTTTGTGGGAGGTTGGAGGGATGGGGACGGGGATGGCGTGGCAAGGTGGCTGGAATAGGGGCCGGAGGGTCACCCGCAATATCTCTGTCCTCGGCCATCTCCAGTCATGGAACTCCTGCCACAACAGCCTCTGTAGAGCTTGCATTGGCTTCCCTAGTCCTCTCGAAGCCAAAAACACCCACTCCCTGATGCCCTCGAAGCCCATATCCCCCAAATTGACAGCCTATTAGTTGTTTTGGTTTCTTTTTTTGGTTGATGTTTAGTTTATATCAATGGTGTAGATTTTTCTAAGTGTAAATTATAAAGACTATGGGTTGGAGTTTGTAAGCGATAAGGTACCATACTTCCCAATAAGGGCGACAATTAGGTCAAGTTGGCAAGTTCTTATAAGAATAATAGAGATTTTACAGGAACAAAAGAAGGATATGGACCGATTCAAAAAAGAATTGTTTCGGTCATTTTGCAAACATCGGAGAAAATTGGAAAAAGACGTTATGGGGGCAAAGAGTGCATTATATGTTGCTGCACTTAGTTAAAAGCCAAAAAAAAAGGGAAATGTGGTTGGTGGTGGATAGGAAGTCATTACGTTTTGGGATGATGGAATTTGCCTTGATGACAAGCTTAAGATGTGAGGCATTTCTAGATACGGAAGAGCAAGAGAGAATTACGAAGAGTAGAGCAACTGATAACTTGGCTACAAAGGTTTTGGGAAGGAAGGCGTCAATTACAAGACGCGATTTAGAGGAGAGGTTAGGAGAATATGGGTATACCTCTTCAAAAATTTCAAGATGTGCCTGGTATGGTTCGTGCATTCAATCCTAATGGCTTCTGACTCAATAAAAGTCGTTAATATGGAATTGGGTGAAGTTTGCAAGCAACATGAACTTCGTTAATGCTCATCCGTAGGGACGGGTATCATTTCAACCTACCATATACTCTCTGTGTGGAAAAAACATGGCGATAAAGCATCATCGAGCTGTCGAGAAGGATAAACCGAGCACGTACAATTTGTTTGGCTTCCCATGGGCAATGCAGGTAAATATTAATAGCTTTTTGTTATATTTTTTGTATTATATGTATTTTAATTATGATATGGGCTGTTTTTTTACAATGTAGGCCTTAGATGTATGAGGTCGTCCCTGTCCTGGCTAAGACGGGGGGCGGAAGAAGACTTCGGATGAGCGACCACAATTTCCTAGGATGTTGCTATGGCACATCGAGAAGTATACCCATTGGGATTACGACAAAATAGAAATGGAAATTCAAGCGGCTCGGGTAAGATTAAAGGATTAATTTTTTGAATATGCACTTACTTTTAAATATGGGCTTAAATTTGATTGATTTTTTTTCTTATTGCAAGGAGTCGTCCGTCCCTTCCTTCACCCCTACAATGGTGAAGCGGGAAAGGAGTATGTTACATCGTTCAGAGCACTAAATGATGTAGCAGATGAAGGGATAGATTGCCTAATGCGGGACCTAGAAGGGTAGCGCATGTGAGTAGAGCTATAGGGCCACTGCTTGAGAATGTTGTTGAGGCCAAGGATAATAAAGCCCCAATCAATGGGAAGGAAGAGAAGGAGGAGGATGAAGAGGTTTGTATGCCTCCACCCAATTGACAAACTGGTATAACAAATACTGCTTTGCTGAGACATCGAGGTCGGGAGAATAAGGTGGTTGACCTCATAAACAGTCTGTTTGAGAGTTTTACAATGGCCATTTATAAGGGAGGTTTGAGAAGATGGAAGAGCGGATGAAAAAGGTGGCAGAGAAAGTTGGTAGGGTGGAGGAGGAAGTTGGTGGGGTATTGAGAGTGGTTGAAGTGCAACCTGAACATAAAAGAGAGAGTTGAAAGAGTAAGCACGTAAAATCTCCTTACACGGTAGTAACGTATGGAAAGAAAAGGAAAATGAGGAAGTCCGTGAAAGTGGAGAAGCAAAAATGAAGGAGGGTAAAGGAAGAAGGTAGAGGAAGTGGGGAAGCGAAAAATGAAGAAGGGTGAGGCAAGACGCGAAGGAAGTGGGGAAAGTGAAAATGGAGGAGGGTGAGGTGGGACACGAAGGAAGTGAGGAAGTGAAAATGGAGGAGGGTGAGGAGGAAGGCGGAAGAAAGTAGGCAAGTGAAAACGAAGGAGTTAAAGGTCAATTTGTTTAGGCCAATAGATGAGGAAAAGAAAAAACTATTTTATGCCTATTACAATGATTCTGGAAGTGATAGGGTGTGTGAAGTGCAAGATTGAGGATTATCCCAGAGTGGTTTGAAAAGATGTTGACAATGGGTAGGTGGCTTGACAACTCGATGAGTTATTTTCCCTTATTTTTACTTATGTTTTCCATGAGATATTGTATACTTATCATGTTGTTTTAATTTGATGCAACACATTGATGAGGTATTGGCACTTATGAGGCTACGACAGAGCAATAATGGTGATATTTTATATCCACACTGTGCCATCATTGATGTGGCCTTGGCGAAAGGCTAGTAACTACATATGACACTTTAATGGAAAATACCAATGGTGGAGGTGCAACAAGAGGAGGCAAGCAGAAAAGATTGGTCGCAGATGACTTTGATGGTGTCCTTGATGATTTTCGGTTTGATGAGAGGATGATGCAGTATGTATGTGGGGAAAGACCCAAATATGGCAACAGTTGGGCAAACATTAAAAAAGTATATTACATCATAAACATCAAGGATATGCATTGGATAACCATCGTTTAGATACTAGAAGGAAGGCTTGCTGCAGATCCTTGATTGTAACCCGAGTATTTGTTGAGAGAGACAACTAGAGACGAAGTTGCAACCTCTGTGTATATTGTTCTCACAGCTATTACGTGACAACGGGATGTTTCAACACTTGGGTGATGAACTACTGACGGGAAAGTGGCCACTCAAACGCCTTCCTGTCCCAATAAATAACTCGAGGTAAATTTTGTATAAAACTTACATAATATAATTGTTCTATAAGCTGATTCTAATGCTAATGTATTCCTCCTATTATAATGCTGATTGCGGGGCATATGCACTAAAATTTATTGAGTTCGACATGACCAACACCCTAATGGACAAGTTGAATGATGAAACAATGAGCAACTTTCCGGAGCGGTTGGCTATTGAGTGCTTCCATGGGCATATGGATCCTTTTTCTTGACTAGAACCCAATCTAAGTTATTGTTGATGTTGTCATCAAAAGGTATGGAAGTTGGACTTAGAGTTTTGTAGTTTATGTGAAATGCATTTCTTATTGGGTTGTCTTGAATAATTGAATTGTCTTGAATTGGATCAGCTGATGTTGTTAGGCGTCAGGCTGTTAATACTTGGGTTTTGGTGTTATGTATACTTTGTGGCCAAGGCCAAGGTTGGATAATGTTGGAAGGGGTGTTGTAGAAGAAGACGAACAAGATGTTGTTGATCTGAAGGTGTGCTGGATAATTGTGCAGAATGGGGAAGTGATTGAAGAGGGAGAATGGAGGCTATCGACACTGCTTTTTATTTTGGGTGTATATAGGACATTTATTTGTTGTATATAATGTTGTAATTTAATGTAATTGACACATTTTAGATATGTACAAAAGCAATTCAGTATTTCTTTCCCTCTTTTGAGTTTGAGTTTGTTTAGTATTCTTGTTAAAGGGCATTAATGTGTTGATGCAATTAGGTTGTCAAATTCAGTAGAAAATATGAAATTAATATGTGTTGGTGATTTTAGTTTTTCAAAATTCAAGAGAAAAGCTGGAAAAAATAAGTGTTGCCCATGATCGCTTAAGCGATTATATATATTGCTTAAGCGGTAAAGGGTTTTCTATATAGGATCGCGTAAGTGAGACCATAAATCGCTTAAGCCACCGTGCACCTAGGATGATCTTGATTCTGCCTTGGAGGCTAAAAGTGAAGAATTGCTTAAGCGAGACCGTAAATCACTTAAGCGATTGTGCATATGAGATAATCTTGATTCTGCCTTGATTTAATCACTTAAGCGACCAAGGCTGAAAGTGAAGAATCGCTGACCCTAAATTGTTTAAGCGATTGTTTATCTAGGATGATTTTGATTCTGTCTTGGACTTGATCGCTTAAGCGACCAAGGCTAAACGTGAAGAATCGCTTAAATGATAAATAAATCGCTTAAGCGATTGTGCATCTAGGATGATCTTGATTTTGCCTTCGACTTGATCACTTAAGCAATCGTAAATCGCTTAAGTAACCCAGGCTAAATGTGAAAAATCGCTTAAGTGATACATAAATCGCTTAAGCGATCATGCATCTGAGATCTTGATTTTGCCTTGCACTTCATCGCTTAAGAGATCCTGAATGTGTCCGTGCTAACTTACGTGCATCTCAATTAATCCTTGGGATTTATTAAATACCCTACAAGTCCAATAAATTAGGTAAGTTATAAATGTGTTAGGTGACCACTTGATAGGATTCAAATACAAGACCTCTTGATCACCTAAAGTCTTTGCCACAAGCCAAGTGGTTTATGCTAATAGGGTTGCCCTCCATCAGCGTGGATAAATTAGAAATTAATATAGAGAAATTAATTTAAAATTAACATATATATAAAATTTAAAGTAAATCCGATTGAGAATCATCATTTTTTTAATGCAATAAATTATTTATAAATAAAAATCTTGTTAATTGCTATTTACTTATTTTTATTCATGAACTTAATAGCAATAAATTAAAAGTAAAGAAAAAAACCCGTCCCTAACATTCTCACTGTAGAATACGTGATTGGACAACTTTTGATAAGGTAGAAAACTAGAAATAATGGAGGGGGACCAAGAAAAAGAAACCAGTTCACTGACACTGGTAATGAAATTTCCACCAAATTTCTGGTACTTTCTCTGCAATTTACTCCGCAATTTTCTTTCAAGAGAGAGTGAAGAAGAGATAAATATAGGAGAAATCATTCATAACATCAAAGTTTTATGGTTTCCGTCGCTTCAACATCCTCATTGATCTTTCCATACTTTCTCTCGAGCAATTCAGATCTGCCTCCATTTGTTATTTGGGTAACATATTATGATTTTTTATATCCATTATTTTTCTCAGATTTTATTTCAATTTTTATATAATTTTATGAAAGTACTGATGCGTTTATGTTTCCAACAAGCTGAATATATAGTGAAAATTAGCATCAAATTTTGTTGAAGATTCTCCATATTTATAGTCTCCAAAGTTGTCCATCTTCAGTTTCCTAACCGTTAGATCTGAACTTCCAAGGCTAATTAAAAGGTAAGTGCCTCTATTGTTCTTGGATTTGTTTTAATTTTAATTTTAATTTTACTTTTTGTTTTCTCTCCTATAAATTACTTGTTCATGTGTCTTAAATGCAACTTAACGTATATCGTACTCTTTTCAATATTACTAGTATATATTTATTAGTATTGTTCTAGAAATATAAATTTAATTTTACTTTGACGAACAATTTTACGGTTCATATCTAGCTTCACAAGAGCAATTACATCTCACTACAAAACATTCAGATCTAGATCCATTTGTTAGTTCGGTAACATATATACTTGGATTTTTATGTATTCTATTTTTCTTTGATATTATCTTAATTTTATAATTGTATGAAAAATTAGCATCTATGTTTTAAACAAGCCGAACATGTAGACAAATTTAGTTGAAGATTTACTGATATTTATAGTGTTCCAAATTTGTTTCCAGAGACTGGAGTGTCAGATCTAAACTTTCAAAGCTAATTAAAAGGTAAGTAGTGCCTCTATTGTAATTGTTATTTTTATTAATTGATTATATATCATTTTAATTATATATTTAGAATTTCTAGGAATATTAATGAATTATTTAATAATTATATATTAAATCATAATTTTTTATTTTTCAATTACTTAAATTTATTTTCTAATGAAGTGTTTTTTGATTGATAAAGAATGTCATTAATATTTTGTCTACTTAAACAGAACTAAAAAGCATTTCACCAATTGATGTCGATGGCTGGTTCTTCATCTTTCACCAACAATCATTCAGAGAAGCATGATGTTTTTCTTAGTTTCAGAGGCGAGGAAACCCGCAATGGTTTCACGAGCCATCTCTATGCAGCTTTGTGCCGTAAATGATTAATACTTTCATTGATGACCAAATTGTGAGGAGATGACATTTCATTTCTTTTGAATACCATCATTTTCTCAAAAAATTATGCATCTTCTAAATGGTGCCTCCAAGAACTCGAACAAATCCTTCAGGCGAAGAAAATAGAGGAGATTGTTATACCAGTTTTCTATCATGTAGATCCATCATATGTAAGGAATCAAATTGGGAAGTTCGGAGATGGATTCGCTAAGCTTGAAAAAGGTACTAAGGAGAAGTTATAGATGCTGCAAAGATGGAAGATTGCTTTGAATGAAGCATAGTCAAGCTGGTTAGACTATAAATGGTCAAAAGTAAGTTTTAATTCCATAATAGTTCGCTTTTTGTAATTATGTTATGTCTTAAACATTTCCTAACACTTGAATTGAATAAACATAAATCAACATAATTAATTTGTAACTAACTAAAGTTTGTTTTGTTGTTTATTTTTAGGTCGAATCCTAAACTTGTAGATGAGATTTCATGGGCTATATTGAAAAGACTAAATAAATTGTCTCAAAGTGATTATAAAGGTCTGGTTGGAGTAAAATTTTCAATAAACAAAATAGAGCCTTTGTTGCACAAGGGATCAAATGGTGTTTCCAAAATAGGAATTTGGGGCATAGGTGGTGTTGGCAAGACAACTATTACTCGTGTTGTATTCAATAAAATCTTGCATGATTTTGAAGGATCCTATTTTGCTTGAAAATATTAGGGAAGAGTCGGAGAAAAATAGTGGATTAACTGACTTGCGAGAAAAACTTATTTCCATAATATTAGAGGATAAAGATCCCTAATATAGGGCTCACCTTCCCAAGAAAAAGACTTGAAGGTAAAAAGGTTCTCATCGTTTTTGATGATGTGACATCTTTACAACAAATAAAAAATTTGATTGGAAATCTTAATTGGTTGAGCTCAGAAAGTCAAATTATCATAACAACAAGGGACAAACAAGTGTTGAGAAATTGTGGAGTAGATGATGCTTATATATACAAGGTTGAGGGTTAAGATTGCTCATATACTTTTTAATCAAGATGCCTTTAAATTGTTAAATGGATAGATGATGCTTATATACAAGGTTGAGGGATTAAGAGAGAAGGAAGCTCATATACTTTTTAATCAGTATGCCTTTAAACAAGACTGTCCTATTGAGGATTACATGGAGCTATCGAACAAAGAAATTTCATATACCAAATGTCTTCTTGTGGCTCTTAAATTGTTGGGTTCCTATTTGTTTTTCCCATAACAAAGAATTTTGGGAAAGTGCAATAAATAAACTAGAAAAAGGTCCTCCTTTGGATATTCATAAGGTATTAAGAGTTAGTTATGATGGACTTGATAAAGAGGAGAAGGATTTGTTATTAGATATTGCATGTTTTTTCAAAGGATAGAAGCCCTAAATGCTTGTGACATCTCTGCAAAACAAGGAATACAAGTTCTTATTGATAAGTGTCTCGTGCTTGTGACATACAACAATAAAATAACAATGCATGATTTGCTTCAAGAAGTGGGAAAGAAAATTGCTCGAGATGATGCTTGCAAAGACATTCGATTATGGTATCACGTGGATATCTTGAAAGTATTTAAAAATTATAAGGTAAGGGTTAGCTATACGTATTTATAAATAGATAGATATCTTCGAGAGTAAGCTTACATTTTTATTCAAATTTTAAATTAATGTCTGGTTTAAGGATATCTAAAAATCTTTTTTATTATTATTTTTTTCTAATAAGGTCTTCCTCGTACCAGAGGCTCGCCAAAAAAGAAAAATGTTTTATACTATTAGATTATATTTTTATTTTCCTTAAAACTCACTCAAGCTTCTATATTTACATATTTTCTTTTTTTAAATTTTTTAGTGTTATACAATTAATTTTTTCCTTTCATGCACTGTCTTAGTCTCCTAGTTCAGATTTTATATTAAAATTATATGCCTTTGATTCAAAGAAAGCATAAATACATCATATATACGATCTATATTTGTATACATAGTCTTACTTTTCAAGCACTTTTATTGCTATTGTTATCCTATTTATTTTTTCTCTGCTACTAAAATCCGTAATCTTTATTTGTTTAAGTCAGCTCAATGTTTCTATTCACTAGAGTATTTATTGGTGATTGATTCATAATTTATTTTTAATAAATTTTGTATCTTAATTTACATATGAAGCTTAAATTAATTTGATTAGGCTAACATTGTTGGTTAATAAACATTAGCTAATTAATTAGTTTGATTTAATGGGAGTATCTTGTATGCCAACTGATCATCTCTTTTGACTGTTAGGGATCTAAGCAATACGAAGCATAAACTTGGACATATCTAAAATAAGCAACACAGGCTTAATTTTTCATGTTTTGTCAAAGATGGATAACTTAAGATTCTTCAGAGTATACAACTCAGAACATCGATTTAATTATCCATTTTTAAGATTATATGACGGATTTAACTTCCCAGGCGAAGATGATTATGGTTTTGAAGAACCTGAATCCTTTCACAATGACATAACATTCTTGTTGGAGTTGTCAACTACTTCAGCATTAATAGGTAACGGAGACGCACTGGGGTCCTCGCTCCCGGCGAGCTAGTGGGGTAGCTGAGTCCCGTAGGCGGTTTTGGGCTTTTCCATGTATAACCGCTGTAGGATTTCTTTTAAGTTAGTAATTCCTTTTTGGGTTGGGCTTAGGAATAAGAATGCTTGTAAAACTAGGTTTAATCTCTTAAACCTAGTATATAAACATACTTTTCTCTTGTTATGTGTGAGAGCAATTCATTCATTGTAAATGAGGGAGGTGAGGCATATTACAATAATATTGACTCAGCTGGACGTAGCCCACATTGGGTGAACCAGGGTAAATGGCGCGTATTATTTTTCTTTGTTTACTGTTTGTTTTGTTTTACTATTATATTTTGTTCGATTGTTATCTCTATTTCGTTCAATTCTTTTGTTGGAATAATTACCCATTTAAATCATTGCCATTATTTTTTCCTTCAGAGAGTCTTGTTAAACTTGAGATGCGTCACAGCAAAGTTAAACATTGGAATGGTTTTCAGGTATGAATTTTTGTATTTATACGGTGGTCTTTCTGTTGAAAATTATAAAAATACAAGGCACTAATTTCGATTTTTTCTTACAGAATGTCGTAAATTTGAAATATGTTGATCTTAGTTTCTCCCAACACATGAAAGAGATTCCAAATCTCTCAAGAGCCTCAAATATGCAAGAATTGATTCTAATAGGTTGTACGAGTTTGTTGGAGATTGCTCCCTCATCTATTCAAAGTCTCAATAAGCTTGTCAACTTGGATCTAGGCTTTTGCACAAGGCCTTATTAGTATACCGATTACATTCAATCAAAATCTATTACTCTTGGTGGTTGCTTTATAATCTCAAGATAGCTCCCAAAGTTCTCATGTAAGGTGGAAAAATTAAAATTAAGCTTGCAATTGCTTGTTTAAGTACAAGAATTACCCTTCATCGAACATCCATTTATACTAGTTGAGTTGACTCTTCAAAATTATCCATTGCTTGAGAGTTCCTCAAGTAGCATTTTTAGGTTGAAATCTCTCAAAAAGCTTAATCTTCAGAGTTGCTCCAAATTGTTAAGTTTATCCGATGGCATTGTAGATTTAGAAGCTTTGGAGAATCTCGTTCTAGCTGCTACAATCATGAAAGAAGTACCATCATCCATCTTGGACTTGCGAAAAATTACAAAATTATTCCTATGTCAACCTTCTTATAAACTAGAACCCTTTGATTGAGTATTTGATTTTTCATTAGATTTAAGCTCTCTGGTAACAGTTTATTTGGAAAACTGTCAAATCACCGAATTACCTGACAATCTTGGACAATTTTCCTCTTTGGAAATGTTACATCTATGTGGAAATAATTTTGAGAGCCTACTAGAAAGCATCAAAGGGCTTTCTAACTTGTACTTCCTAGACATAAGTAATTGTCGGAGACTTTGACTTTTGCCAGAGCTTTCGTTCGGTGTAAGTGTGAATGCATCTTGTTGAAGTGGAAGCTTGAAAACGATGTCATTTTGAGTAAGTAGAACGACATCGTTTCATACATGCTATCAGATGAATCCTGACTGTAGATTAATCTTCAGATTCAATGGCCAAAATCCAGCCACTAGGTTAACCATATATAAACTCAACTTTTCGTTCAAAAGAGAGAATCACTGTTGGCTTCTTTACGTGATTGAGAAGTTAGGGTTGTAAAAGTTTTTACTCTTGCTTTGTGTAATCAGTTAGGTTAGAGTGATTGGGGGTTTAATCATTCTGGTGAGGGTGCTGTTCTTTCAGATTAGAGTTACCAGGTGAGTTTCTCTAAGGGCTGATATGGGATATTTTGTATCAGGGTGAGTGATTCTGTGTTAGCTTGTTTTGAGGTGTTGTAATCGTGATTCTTGAGATAATAGTAAGTGCAACGAGCTCATCTCTTTCTTGAGCTCAACGTGGATGTAGCTTATCCTATAAGGATAAGTGAACCATGGTAAATCTTCGTGTTCTTGTTGTTCTTGATTTGATTATGTGTGTGATTGGTATGTTGTAGAATCTTGTTAAGTTGCATAACACATCTGATTGCTCATCCTTGCAATCAATATCAGATCCATCATTTGTATTGTTACCTGATTGGAGACACGGGGAACAACTTTTGCCAATTGTTTTAAATTGGATTTATCTAAAATTCTTCATGAGGTATCTCTTTTTACCCTTTCTCCATTTTTATGATGTTAGTTGTTTTTTTAAAGTAATAGAAAAGAAAAAAAATCTAAAGCTGAAAGCCTAAAACTATGTCATGATGTGATGATTTTCATTTTCATTGGTACAGGAATCTTGTCTAGAATTTTGTTCTGATTGGAAATAAAATTCTAGAGTGGTTTACCTTTCAAAATACTGGATCTTATATAACTCTTGATCAGCCACTAGATTGGCATAATAAAAATTTTCTAGGTTATTTTACATCTGCTGCTGTTTGTCCAGAAGCAATAATGTTCAGTATTGATCCAGAAGAAGAAGAAGAGTTCAATATTCTTCGAGATTACAGTGTTACTTGTTACTCCTTAAGTGAAGATGGTAAGAAGCAAATTTATAAAAGTTGCTTTGGACCTTGGAAAGATGATGATTTTGTCTCTAGTCAGTTTTATTCAGATCATGTATTATTCAATTTTTATTCTATAACGGATAACGTGTTTCAAAAGTGCGATAGGGAATATCATGAAATTTCTTGTGAGATGGAGTCATTAGATTGTAAAGTGCTCATCAAATTTCATTCTAAAGATACAAAGGTGAAAAAGAGTGGGATCAATTTCTTGTATGTTGAAGATTATGGAGAACCATTGGAAACATCCAGAAGTAGTGTTGACAATGCTAAAAAGAAAGGGAAAGAGAAAGAGAAAGATGAACTACAATGTAATAAATTGCAAATTTCAAATTCCTTTGATGGTATATCTGGCTTAAGGTAAATAATAAAGATTTATTTTCAGCTCAATAATGTTTTTTGGTTCTTTTAATTTATTTTGTCTAATAAAAAGTAATTATATATCTCAAGTAGTACTAAATTTTTTCATCTCATGTGGTACATAATTTTATGTGACATTCTAAAGTCACTTAATAGATCAACACATCATCTATAGAGTCCTACTAAGAACACAAAATAAAAATCATTTGAGATCAAATTTTATATCAAATTTCATGTCAAATGTTGTTTTTGTTGTTTGCTTGACTTAGCCCGTTGTTAACAGGCCTCGTTTCATGTCAACATGTCAACTTGGTCTAGAGTGTGTGGAAGCACGGTATTGGAAATTGAAAAGGAATGCACTCAGAGAAATTGTGAAAAATGCTCTACTGAATTTTCAGCAAAATATAATTTTGTGCTCAGAAGTTGAAGAGGTCTTTCTCATATTATACAAATTCAAATTTTATTTTTATTTTTTGTTGAATAAAAAATTTGATGTTAAATTAACAATGCCTAGATTTTCTTATTGCAGATGAATTGTGTGAATCCAAAAGGTTGTATGAGTTTCCCAGGAAGTGAAATTCCAAAGTGGTTTCACTTTCAAAATGCTAGTGATTATGTAGAACTACCATCGGGCTCATTCCTTTATAAATTTGCGGTTTGGCTTTCGTCACCATTGTAGAATTCCCAGATTTGTTAGATTTGGGCCAACCTTTCTTCGTTAAATGTGAGTTGTTTTTTGAAGAACATGATCATTCGATTGTTGCAATTGGGTCTATACAAGGTTGGTTTGAAGGTGATAGAATTCACTACATCAAATCAAATCATGTATTCTTGGGATATGATTGTGTTATGTATACTCATGAAGGTCCTATGTTAGATGTATATTATACTAATGCAAAGGCCATCATCAATTTCTATGTTACCAATCACGATGGAGTACTGATAGAAGGTTGCAAGGTGAAAAAGTGTGGAGTTCGTTTATTGTACCCTGAAGATTTTGAGAACAGATGGAAGAATCCAATAGATCTTTCATCTTTAAAGAGAAGGCTAAAACTCAATGCAAATGGCCGCTATAATGATGAACCACCATCCTATAGCCTTTCCATCGCACGTGATTGGCAATCTACAAGTTTTGCTACTTCTTCGAATTTGAATTTAATGGTTGGGTCAATAGTGATCGATACAACTGAACCACACTCCAAAAGCTTGAAAACAAGCAACTATAAAAATAAGTTTTCCTTCTGCACCTCGTTTTAATTATATGATTAGTTTTTATTTTCCTAATTCATTTTTCTGGAAGCTCTTGTTCACCTAATTGAAATATGATTATGAGATTCTTATAGAAATATAAAATTTAAATATATTTTCTATTTTAGCGTTTCACTTTCTTTTTCAGGTGAAAAAGTTTAATATAAAGAAATATGCATGATTATGGGCACATGAATACATCATAAGATGATCTATGAATAAGTCACAATAATGAAAATGTTGTTTAAGGTAGCGTTTGGTTCAGAGTGATATAAGATTAATCCTGTAATCTTTGTTTAATTTTCAAGATTCCCTCATTTGGTTGTCAAGTAATAAAATATTACGTAATCTTTTATTGTAGATAGTGTTTACTGTTGGTAATATTGGAGGTAATCAGATTACCTTCCCAAGGGGTGTTATAATAAGATTACCGAGGTAATCTTAATTTTGACCCTATTTTGCCCTTAATAATTTATCATTTCGGACATATTTGCCCTCATATGTCTACCAAATAACAATTACCTAGACCCCTTACATTTGAGAATTTAGCTAAAATACCCCGGCCACAAAAAAGTTTAAAAGTTAACAAAATACCCCCAACCATCAAAGACCACAACTGGCCGCTATCCACCACCGTTGGCCGCCAGCGAAATTCATCATATCGGCATAAGACCGATAGGATCTTACTGGTCATGTGCCGATAAGGACGTTTCTGACCATGGATTTGTGATCCATGGCTGGAAATGACCAGATCTGGCCGTGAAATGGCCATATTAACGGCCAGATCTAGCCGTGAAACAACCATATTCACGGCTAGATCTGGCCGGATTAGGCCTTATCGACGTATGACCAACCTAGATCCGGCTGGTTGTGCGCCATTACGACGGCTTTCAGTGGTGGTGGCGGCTGCTGGCGGTGACTTAGGGGTGAGTGGGGGTGATTTTGTTATAAATTAAAGTTGTATATGGTTGGGGTGTTTTAGTAAAATTTCAAATATAGGGGGGTTAAAAGAAATAATTTAAAAAATAATAGAATAAAATAATAATAAAAATAATATTATATTATTATTTAAAAATGAGGGCAATTTAGTAATCTACATAACATACCCACTCATTTATCCTCCCAACCAAACATATTATTATAACATACCCATCAATTTATTCCAACCCACCAAACACATTTCTCTAAAGATTCCCTAGTAATCTATCTTTCCAATAATACAACATTTCTCAATAATATAACATTTCTGAACTAAACGCACTTTAAGAGTAAAGTGGCCAAGGAAACTTATAAAAAACTTTGAAGAGTATTAATTGGCTGTTTGGTTGGGGGTTATCCCCATTACTCAAGTAATGACATCTTATAATATTGACAATACTACGTTTGATTGTCGAGTAATATAAAATTCCGGTAATCTTTCAAAACCAATAATAATCACTGTTAGTTATATACGTGGTATGAATACCATTATTTTCTTAGGTATTTTGAAATTATGTAGTAATCTTATTTTTGTTACAATTTTACCCCTTACTAATAAAATTTTAGGACAGTAATGTCTTTGTCATATAAACAATTTACAAGAATTTTCATGGAAAATTTTAGCCTTATACAAAAAAATTTAAGATATTTATACCCTTGAACTTGAAGCACATTACCCATGATAGATGGTCGGATCTGGCTACCAACATCGACCATTGACCAATGTCACTGGGATGATGCATGACTAGCCAGATCTCGTCGTTTTTGGCTAGATCCACGATGATCTAGCCATTTTTGGCCATCACTCGGGCAAAAAAGAGCTTGAATGGCGCATGGTCGACCAAATATGATCGATAGAGATGGTCGGCGGCCGACAATGGCTTGGGTGGATAGGGTGATTTTGTTAAAATTTAAACTTTTATTATAGCTGATGTGTTTTTACAAAATCTCAAATGTAGGGGGTTAAAACAAATAATTCAAATAATAATAATAATTATTATTATTACTGTAATAATATTAAAAAGAATGACAATTCAATAATCTATATAACATTCCCACCAACTTTTTCCTCTCAACCAAGCATATCAATATAACATATCCATCAATTTATTTCAATCTAACCAAACACATTTAATATAGTATTCTCAGTAATCTTCAAGGCAATTTATCTTTCCATTAATATAACATTCCTAATAATACAACATTTCCTGAACCAAACGCATTTAACAAAATTTTTTTGAAGATATAAATGTCCTTAAACATAAAGTTAAGGAAAAAACATTTAAAAATGAAAAATTAACAATATTTTAAATTAGGAATTATTAAACTTTGATTCAAAGTTTCAAACGACATTGTTGGCTTTTATATATATATATTTTTTAAAATTATTTATCTTAGTTATTGGTTTGTTTGGGCTTTTAAATATTTTTTATAACTTGTGCCATTTTCAATAAATTTTGAAAAACTAGTCCTCAAACTAAGAATAGCCATTGACTATTGTTTCACTGGTGTTGACCATCATTTGACCAGCATTTGGCTAGTGTGGGTGTTTGGCCTGTGTTTTGATTTTTGTTGACTAGCATTGACCGTTACCTCGTTCAACTTTTGACTTTTTGTTTTAAATTTATTGTCAAATAATAATTGAAAAATATATTAATTTTTAATAAATGAATTTTTGTTAGAGAAAAAAAAAGTATATTATGCAATCTAATTCATACACCAAATATAATATAGTATAAAAATAATACAATGCAATGTTCTACCGAATATTATACAACATTTAGCCTCTGTTTTAAAACCCGGACTAGATCGGCCGGTCCGACTGGTTCGACTGGGAGCTAGCCTTTACTTTGGTTCGGGTTAACATAAAACCGAGAATGTTAATAAACCCATTTTAGATCGATAATGGACCGATGGAACAATACAAAATCGTCGATCTGACTGGCCCGGAGCTTCAAACGGTTCACTATTTTTGGTATCTAATCCAAAAAAAATCCTATTCCTAATTCCTAAATCAATTTGTAGCACCGTTTCATTCTCCATTTCATTTGAATAAAAAAACCAAATTGTATCTTCTATTTTCATCTTCAATTCTTCTTTATATCTTCCATTTTCATCTTCAATTCTTCTTTACTTACTCTAAAATCTACTGGTAAAGAAGAAGAAGGGGAGGGGAAGGAAGAAGAAAGAGAAGACGAGACACGAGAAAGAGTAAGGAAGAAGATTAGAAGAAAGAAAAATGAGATGAAGAGAAAGAAAAGGAAGAAGAAAGAGAAGAGGAGAGAAAAATTACAGTAGAGGAAGAAGAAAGAGACGATGAAGAAAGAGGAAGAAGAAAGAGAGAAAGAGAAGAAAGAGGAAGAAGAAAGTGAGGGGAGTGATGGGGAGAGAGATAGGAAAAAGCAGAAAGAATAAAGTGAGGGGAGTGATGGGGAGAGAGATAGAAAAAAGCAGAAAGAAGAAAGTGATGGAACAGTGATGGCTTGATGGGGAGAGAGAAAAAAAGGTGAAAGATGGAAGTGATGGGAAGAGAGAAAAAAATAATTAATAATAAAATCTGAGAGTGTATTTACTTTATTTTAAACTTACAGTGGTTTATAGGTAAATTTTAGATATGTATTTGCTAGTTTTCAAACTTATAACAATTAATAAAATTATTTAAAAATGTGACTGCTATATACCGGTCAGATCGACCGGTCTAATTAGTTGGACCGGTTAACCCACAAACCGGCCCCTTATTAGGTAGTCAACCAAGCGGTGATTTTTAAAACAATGCATTTAGCATAACATTATAAAATACAATGTAATGTTATGCTCTGTCGCATGCCAAACATGACCTCAAAAGGACATTATATTTGTTTAATTTATGTTCTAACAACATTATAATTAATTCAAATATGCTGAAATAAATTGAAAATAAAAAGGCCAAGAAATTTTTCATTAAACCTCTTTCATATAATTTTGTTCTTAAAGTGCACTCATATGGACCTGGAGAGTTGATTATGATTATGATTATTATCTTTTTTACTAACTTAAAGTTCTAATATAATTTTGTTGTTAATCATAAAGTATTACTGATTTCATATAATTTTGTTCTTAACCATAAAATATAAAAATATATATATTGATCAAATAAATATATTTAATTTACATGTAGTTGTTTGTTAATTGCTTATTTTAAGATATAATTGCCTTTAAAGTAATCCTTTATAGAATCAAATAGGTTTTTTGAATTGCATAAATTTATTTCATATAGTAATTGTTGTTGGTCATGATGATATGCTTTTGTTGTATTAGTAATCCTTGAAGCTGTATTCTCAATAAAATCTAATGTGTTTAGCTTTGGGGTGTTGTTACTGGAGATTATTAGCGGCAAGAAGAATAATGGTTTTTATCAGGCAATAAGTGGACAAGTGACAGCGGATTGGACTTGATGGGTACAGTATTAGCAGAAGTAGCTTCCAAGCATATATGTTAACATAGGGCTGCTTTGTGTTCAAGAAAATGCAGAAGAGAGACCCTCCATGTGTGATGTAGTCTCCGTGCTTATGAATGAAACTGCAACACTATCTTCTCCGAAACAACCTGCTTTTGCGCACATAAGAAGTAATGCCGATTCAAGGTCGTCTACTAGTAGGCCAGAGAACTGTTCTGTCAACGATACAACTACTACAATTACGGAAGCCCGTTAGCGTTAAGTACTTCCATGATTGATAGAGAGTGTATATATTTTCCTGTGTATGTCTTGAGTTGAGTTAAATGTACACTATTCTGTACATCTTCAAAACTCAAGCATCAACAGAAAGAAAAGGATGTTGCAGCAACTCTTCGGAAGTCCATCTGTCTTCAAAATCTCTGATCATACACTGCTCAAGAAATCTCTGATCATGAGTTGTGTGCACGCATCGTAAAATTAAAACTTGATCAGCCATTCTCTTGAGGTTTCTAGCTCCATAATAGAGTCTCACATCAGGTCTTGAGGTTTGTACTAAATCCTGCTTCTACAAGCGACTGAATTGGACAGCACATACGAAATAACAAGTCATGAGCAAATTCACAAAATAGCCATATATCAAATGGTGCAATTGGCAGTCCTACTCTACTGTCAAAAGCTGTTTTTTCAGAAGTAATAAATAATAGAGCCCAAGCTAATATAAAAAATAACACTAACAATCCAAATATCATATACTGCAGTTTCAGCATTAACATAAAGCATCAGCATATTGATTCATTTAATTGCATACCATTCAAGAGACGTACATATAAAATAACCAAATAGAATCCATTGCTTCAAATCAATAACTTAATCACAATTCTGCAGCAAAATTTCTTAACTTTTTGGATGGAAGGTCAAACCTGTAAGGCCAATGGTACTTGGTAATGGGGAAGAGATGCGTGACAAACGTATGATCCAAAAGCTTGTTCTGCTCATTATTTAAAAAGAAAAAAAACCAACGATAACCCAAATTTAAAGAAAAATATCCAAATTCCCGATATAATAGAGTAAAAAAAATACAAACTACTAGACCAGAACTTTCCTCTTGTGTGACAATACAGGTAGACTCTTCACCACGGACACCAAAGGAAGTGATGGAAGCCAACTTTATAGCCATCAAAGCATATTTTACTCAATTGAATGATATAAAAGTAAAAAATTAAAATTAAAATTAAATGAGTAAAAGAGAAAAGTGGAATAAAAGTAAATGTGATATCAGAGAGTTACTCACTTGGTAGTAAATGTGGCAGCCAAACCAGCTATACTCTTCACAAGGAACTCAACTGTGAAATGATGCAGAGAGGCAATAGTGGGAATGGTCGGTTTGGCTACATCGGTGAAATTGGAGTGTGGTGGTGGTGCGTGCGTAGAGTGCAACTGAAACCCTTTTTTGTGGTGGTTAGGATTCCTGAAATTAGAAATGATTTGGGGCAAATTTTAGGGTTTAAAAATTTGGAGAAAATGAATTTTGGGAGGGAAATTTGAATTTGGGATTCTTCTGATTTTGCTAATCACGATTGCTGAAACAAGTTTTTTTTTTTTTCCAATTTTATGGGTGTTGTGACGTTGTAAAAAGCGTATACGATAGATGAAGTGACACCTACCACGTCAACTGCCACATCAGTTAGGGAGTCGATAAAAAGCTAAGGTAGCATTATTGTTAAAAAAAAAAAAAAAAAAGATATGATTGGTGGGTTACAATTATATTTTATCATGTAAAAAATACTAAATTTACATGCTAAGATATATATATAAAATACATCCATCTTATTCAAAACTTTTTATTAATTGGCAGTTTGCCAAATTTTATTGAAGAATAAATTTGAGTCTTTTGACACATGTTATTAGTGTACAGAAAAAAATAAACCGTAGAATTCTTCCCTCTATGGCTTTGTCAGTTAACAACTATATGTACCGCACAGAAAAACAATTCTGAGGAACTTCTTCTCTGCAGAATCCGCCAGTACAAGATTCTTTGTTAGTGTCCCTTCCACTTCAAACAAGTAGAAGCTAGCACCATAAGCAACAATTTAACAGCCCGTTCCATCTAAATAAACCGCCTCACCAACATCTACTGGTACCTTTGGGACATACCTGGCCTCATTAAGATCTTGACCCAATGTTTCAATCATCTCATATATCTTTTCCGATTTAGGGTGCAATCTATCGTATACTGTAAATTCATGGACCTCGTTATCCACTTCAATAGAACTAGCCCCCGATGGCTTTTGAATTCCAGTGCTTCTCATAAGTAGCCTTACACTAGCAACGTTGTCCCAGTCTTCTGCTGCTGCAGCAAAAATGTTTGACAACATAGAGTAATTCCCAGGATCTGCCGGTTCCAATTTAACCAGGTGATCAACTACCTCCTCAGCTAGTTCTACAGCATTATGCATTCGGCACGCTCCCAAAAGGGTACGCCAAATAACAGCATTCGGTTCAAATGGCATGCTGTGCACAAGTCTAAAAGCCTCCTTAAGACGTCCACCCCGGCCCAAAAGGTCAATCATGCAACCATAATGCTTAATTCGAGGAAGAATCCCATAATCTCTTTCCATTGAATAGAAATACTGTACACCCTCGTCAATGAAGCCTGCATGTGTACAAGCACATAAGACACCAATGAAAGTAATTTTATTAGGCTTAAACCCTTCTTGTTTCATCGTTGAGAAAAGCTCCAGTGCTTTCTCACCATGACCATGCATCGCAAATCCTTGTAGCATAGCATTCCAAGACCCCACATCTTTCTTTGGTGTCTCATTAAAGACTCTCACAGCCTTGTCCAAGCTACCACACTTTGCATACATATCAATTAAGGCATTGGACACATTCGTACTACACTTAAACCTATTCCTCTCAATAGAAGTATGAACTTTCGTCCCCAAACTAAGCAAACCTGACTCAGCGCAAGCAGCCAATATTCTAATAACAGTCCAAGCACCCGGCTTCAATCCAACCTCCTCCCTTTCATCATACAATCTCATTGCCTCCTTCGTCATCCCCTTTTCAGCGAACCCAGATATTAATATAGTCCAAGGAATCAACTTCTTAACTGGCATCCTATCGAACAACAATTTTGCCATCTCCATATCTCCATCTTTACCATACCCCCAAATCATCGTCGACCACGAAAGAACATCTCTCGCTGGAATTTTTTCAAACAATTGAAACGCCAAGTTCATTTCTCCAGCCTTTGCATACCCATCTAACATCGTATTCCAAGTAATCCTATCTCTCTCAGGCATTTCATCAAACAGCCTTTGAGCTTCAGTCAACTCCCCGCTTTTCACCAACCCATAAATCGTTAAATTCCACGTCACGATATCTTTCTCACCCAGAACCATAAACAACTTCTTAGCTGCACCAACACCAACCACACCACACTTTGAGTAACTATCAATTAACGCATTAATCACAGGAATAACACTCAAAAACCCACATTTCTCTATCAGGGTATGTATCATTTGTACAACTTTTAACCCATTTTGCCCACCACACGCCTTTAAAATAAAGGGGTACGTATAATTATCAGCAAAAACACCATCCTTTTGCATTTCAAAGAAGACCCTAAAAGCGTGAACATCCTTAGAGTTTTGCACACAAGCGCTTATCAAAGTATTGTACAAATGAACATTAGGGTCTTGAACATAATTAAAAACCTTAATAGCCAACCCCAATTGGCGGCAAAGGGACAAAGAAGAAACGAGTTTCGGTGCGATATACAAGTCATTGTGGAGGTCCTGCTTGATGATTTGTGCGTAAAGTTGTTTAATATGGTTAAGGTTGGTGCGTTTGTGAAGGATTTGAAGCTTTTCTTCCAAGAGTCCCCGTGTGGAGATCAAAGTCGCAGCTCGAATTGGGACATACATTCGAGCCTTAGCGGTGTAAGGTGGCATTGAAGAAGCGATTTTTCGTCGTGTAATGAAGAATTGGAGATGGGTTTCAGTGAATTTTGGCTCAAGGATTTGAAAGTCCTAACCTTTGGTGTGCGTTTAAACCATGAGTTGCCTGTGGTATCGCTGCTTGGGCTTACCCACAAGAGAACATATAATTATAGTGTAATATTTACAAGAAAAATTCTTTCATATATTAAACTATTAATCTTCTTTATAATACGAATTGAGGATATCACAAAGATTCAAAACTTGAGTAATGACAGAAACCAGAGGAAATTTAACTTGCCAGACCTCCCAAGTTTGCATTTAGAAAAATAACTCTAAATTTTTTTTGCAATTTTGTTTAAGTTAGAAAAACTGACGTGACACACTTAGGATTCATTAAACATGTAAAACGGGTTAAACTAAAAAGATTTAAACATATATGGGTAATATTATAATTAATGGAAGTTTGTTTAAATTTTAAAAATAAAAAACGACCCCCTCCCTTCAAAATTGCTTAACTGAACAATATACCCAAAAAAGCCTGATGAAACACCTTCAATTTCTCTACAATTTCCGACGATAAAAGTTCTCTATTTCCGGCCAATATTTGATTCTAAAGATTCATTACACAAAATCATGGTTGATATTCACAAGGAGGAGGAAAACCCAACCCCACTCCAAATCCTAGACTCCGGCGGTGGCAACTATTCAAAGGTTGTCGAAGAAGATGCTCTAGTGGATCATCCGATGAGTCAAGGTGGTCCAGAGGTAGAGGAGACAATGGCGGCACAAGAATAAAGAGAAGAATCAAAAAATAGTTTTGAAGAGGAGGACGCCGGCGAGAATTCAGGCGAGGAGGAGGACACCGGTGAAGAAATGGTACTTTTTTACTGGTGGTTTTGAATTTGATGAATAATTTGATTGGTTTGTGTGAATTTGGGGGATATGTAGTTGGTTTTATTGTTATGGTGGTTGTGCCGTTTTGTCGAGCAGTAGGCATTAGGGGAGTCGCTTTGTTTGGGTTCTAGAGGATGAGGGAAGGCAAGGGAGGTTGTTTGTGGGAGGTTGGAGGGATGGGGATGGCAGAAGGTGGCGGAATAGGGGGGCTGGAGGGTTGCCCTGCAATATCTGTCATCCTCAGCCATCTCCAGTCATGGAACCTGCCACAACAGCCTCTGTAGAGCTTGCATTGGCTTCCCTAGTCCTCTCGAAGCCAAAAACACCCACTCCCTGATGCCCTCGAAGCCCATATCCCCCAAATTGACAGCCTATTAGTTGTTTTGGTTTCTTTTTTTGGTTGATGTTTAGTTTATATCAATGGTGTAGATTTTTCTAAGTGTAAATTATAAAGACTATGGGTTGGAGTTTGTAAGCGATAAGGTACCATACTTCCCAATAAGGGCGACAATTAGGTCAAGTTGGCAAGTTCTTATAAGAATAATAGAAATTTTACAGGAACAAAAGAAGGATATGGACCGATTCAAAAAGAATTGTTTTGGTCATTTTGCAAACATCGGAGAAAATTGGAAAAAGACGTTATGGGGGCACAGAGTGCATTATATGTTGCTGCACTTAGTTAAAAGCCAAAAAAAAAAAAAAAAAAAAGGGAAATGTGGTTGGTGGTGGATAGGAAGTCATTACGTTTTGGGATGATGGAATATGCCCTAATGACAAGGTTAAGATGTGAGGCATTTCTAGATACGGAAGAGCAAGAGAGAATTACGAAGAGTAGAGCAACTGATAACTTGGCTACAAAGGTTTTGGGAAGGAAGGCGTCGATTACAAGACGCGATTTAGAGGAGAGGTTAGGAGAATATGGGTATACCTCTTCAAAAATTTCAAGATGTGCCTGGTATGGTTCATGCATTCAATCCTAATGGCTTCTGACTCAACAAAAGTCGTTAATATGGATTGGGTGAAGTTTGCAAGCAACATGAACTTCTTCAATGCTCATCCGTAGGGACGGGTATCATTTCAGCCTACCATTGACTCTCTGTGTGGAAAAAACATGGCGATAAAGCATCATCGAGCTATCGAGAAGGATAAACCGAGCACGTACAATTTGTTTGGTTTCCCATGGGCAATGCAGGTAAATATTAATAGCTTTTTGTTATATTTTTTGTATTATATGTATTTTAATTATGATATGGGCTGTTTTTTTACAATGTAGGCTTAGATGTATGAGGTCGTCCCTGTCTTGGCTAAGACGGGGGAGGAAGAAGACTTCGGATGAGCGACCACAATTTCCTAGGATGTTGCGGTGGCACATCGAGAAGTATACCCATTGGGATTACGATAAAATAGAAATGGAAATTCAAGCGGCTCGGGTAAGATTAAAGGATTAATCTTTTGAATATGCACTTACTTTTAAATATAGCTTAAATTTGATTGATTTTTTTTCTTATTGCAAGGAGTCGTCCGTCCCTTCCTCACCCCTACAATGGTGAAGCGGGAAAGGAGTATGTTACATCGTTCAGAGCACTAAATGATGTAGTAGATGAAGGGATAGACTGCCTAATGCGGGACCTAGAAGGGTAGCGCATGTGAGTAGAGCTATAGGGCCACTGCTTGAGGATGTTGTTGAGGCCAAGGATAATAAAGCCCCAATCAATGGGAAGGAAGAGAAGGAGGAGGATGAAGAGGTTTGTATGCCTCCACCCAATTGGCAAACTGGTATAACAAATACTGCTTTGCTTTGAGACATCGGGGTCGGGAGAATAAGGTGGTTGACCTCATAAACGGTCTGTTTGAGAGTTTTACATTGGCCATTTATGAGAGGTTTGAGAAGATGAAAGAGCGGATGAAAAAGGTGGCAGAGAAAGTTGGTAGGGTGGAGGAGGAAGTTGGTGGGGTATTGAGAGTGGTTGAAGTGAAACCTGAACATAAAAGAGAGAGTTGAAAGAGTAAGCACGTAAAATCTCCTTACACGGTAGTAACGTATGGAAAGAAAAGGAAAATGAGGAAGTCCGTGAAAGTGGAGAAGCAAAAATGAAGGAGGGTAAGGAAGAAGGTAGAGGAAGTGGGGAAGCGAAAAATGAAGGAGGGTGAGGCAGGACGCGAAGGAAGTGGGGAAGTGAAAATAGAGGAGGGTGAGGTGGGACACGAACGAAGTGAGGAAGTGAAAATGGAGAAGGGTGAGGAGGAAGGCGGAGAAAGTAGGCAAGTGAAAACGAAGGAGGTTAAAGGTCAATTTGTATAGGCCAATAGATGAGGAAAAGAAAAAACTATTTTATGTCTATTACAATGATTCTGGAAGTGATGGGTGTGTGAAGTGCAAGAAGGAGTTAAAGGTCAATTTGTATAGGCCAATAGATGAGGAAAAGAAAAAACTATTTTATGTCTATTACAATGATTCTGGAAGTGATGGGTGTGTGAAGTGCAAGATTGAGGATTATCCCAGGAGTGGTTTGAAAAGATGTTGACAATGGGCAGGTGGCTTGACGACTCGGTGAGTTATTTTCCCTTATTTTTACTTATGTTTTCCATGAGATATTGTATACTTATCATGTTGTTTTAATTTGATACAACACATTGATGAGGTATTGGCACTTATGAGGCTACGACAGAGCAATAATGGTGATATTTTGTATCCACACTGTGCCATCACTGATGTGGCCTTGGCGAAAGGCTAGTAACTACATATGACACTTTAATGGAAAAGACCAATGGTGGAGGTGCAACAAGGGGAGGCAAGCAGAAAAGATTGGTCGCAGATGACTTTGATGGTGTCCTTGATGATTTTTGGTTTGATGAGAGGATGATGCAGTATGTATGTGGGGAAAGACCCAAATATGGCAACAGTTGGGCAAGCATTAAAAAAGTATATTACATCACAAACATCAAGGATATGCATTGGATAACCATCGTTTAGATACTAGAAGAAGGCTTGCTGCAGATCCTTGATTGTAACCCGAGTATTTGTTGAGAGAGACAACTAGAGACGAAGTTGCAACCGCTGTGTATATTGTTCTCACAGCTATTACGTGACAACGGGATGTTTCAACACTTGGGTGATGAACTACTAACGGAAAAGTGGCCACTCAAACGCCTTCCTGTCCCAATAAATAACTCGAGGTAAATTTTGTATAAAACTTACATAATATAATTGTTCTATAAGCTGATTCTAATGCTAATGTATTCCTCCTATTATAATGCTGATTGCGGGGCATATGCACTAAAATTTATTGAGTTCGACATGACCAACACCCTAATGGACAAGTTGAATGATGAAACAATGAGCAACTTTCCGGAGCGGTTGGCTATTGAGTGCTTCCATGGGCATATGGATCCTTTTTGACGGCCCAGAACCCAATCTAAGTTATTGTTGATTTTGTCATAAAAAGGTATGGAAGTTGGACTTAAAGTTTTGTAGTTTATGTGAAATGCATTTCTTATTGGGTTGTCTTGAATAACTGAATTGTCTTGAATTGGATCAGCTGATGTTGTTAGGCGTCAGGCAGTTAATACTTGGGTTTTGGTGTTATGTATACTTTGTGGCCAAGGCCAAGGCTGGATAATGTTGGAAGGGGTGTTGTAGAAGAAGACGAACAAGCTGATGTTGCTGCTGTTGATGCTGAAGGTGTGCTTTGGATAATTGTGCAGAATAGGGAAGTGATTGAAGAGAGTGATGAAGAGGGAGAATGGAGGCTACCGGCTCTGCTTTTATTTTGGGTGTATATAGGACATTTATTTGTTGTATATAATGTTGTAATTTAATGTAATTGACACATTTTAGATATGTACAAAAGCAATTCAGTATTTCTTTCCCTCTTTTGAGTTTGAGTTTGTTTAGTATTCTTGTTAAAGGGCATTAATGTGTTGATGTAATTAGGTTGTCAAATTCAGTAGAAAATATGAAATTAATATGTGTTGGTGATTTTAGTTTTTTAAAATTCAAGAGAAAAGCTGAAAAAAGTAAGTGTTGCCCATGATCGCTTAAGCGATTATATATATTGCTTAAGCGGTAAACGGTTTTCTATATAGGATCGCGTAAGTGAGACCATAAATCGCTTAAGCCATCGTGCACCTAGGATGATCTTGATTCTGCCTTGGAGGCTAAAAGTGAAGAATTGCTAAAGCGAGACCGTAAATCACTTAAGCGATTGTGCATATGAGATAATCTTGATTCTGCCTTGGACTTAATCGCTTAAGCGACCAAGGCTGAAAGTGAAGAATCGCTGACCCTAAATTGCTTAAGCGATTGTTTATCTAGGATGATTTTGATTCTGTCTTGGACTTGATCGCTTAAGCGACCAAGGCTAAACGTGAAGAATCGCTTAAATAATAAATAAATCGCTTAAGCGATCATGCATCTAGGATGATCTTGATTTTGCCTTCGACTTGATCGCTTAAGCAATCGTAAATCGCTTAAGTAACCATGGCTAAATGTGAAGAATCGCTTAAGTGATACATAAATCGCTTAAGCGATCATGCATCTGAGATCTTGATTTTGCCTTGCACTTCATCGCTTAAGCGATCTTGAATGTGTCCGTGCTAACTTACGTGCATCTCAATTAATCCTTGGGATTTATTAAATACCATACAAGTCCAATAAATTAGGTAAGTTATAAATGTGTTAGGTGACCACTTGATAGGATTCAAATACAAGACCTCTTGATCACCTAAAGTCTTTGCCACAAGCCAAGTGGTTTAAGCTAATAGGGTTGCCCTCCATCAGCGTGGATAAATTAGAAATTAATATAGAGAAATTAATTTAAAATTAACATATATATATATATATATATATATATATATATATATATATATATATATATATATATATATATATATATATATATATATAATTTAAAGTAAATCCGATTGAGAATCATCATTTTTTTAATGCAATAAATTATTTATAAATAAAAATCTTGTTAATTGCTATTTACTTATTTTTATTCATGAACTTAATAGCAATAAATTAAAAGTAAAGAAAAAAACCCGTCCCTAACATTCTCACTGTAGAATACGTGATTGGACAACTTTTGATAAGGTAGAAAACTAGAAATAATGGAGGGAGACCAAGAAAAAGAAACCAGTTTACTGACACTGGTAATGAAATTTCCACCAAATTTCTGGTACTTTCTCTGCAATTTACTCCGCAATTTTCTTTCAAGAGAGAGTGAAGAAGAGATAAATATAGGAGAAATCATTCATAACATCAAAGTTTTATGGTTTCCGTTGCTTCAACATCCTCATTGATCTTTCCATACTTTCTCTCGAGCAATTCAAATCTACCTCCATTTGTTATTTGGGTAACATATTATGATTTTTTATATCCATTATTTTTTCTCGATTTTATTTCAATTTTTTATATAATTTTATGAAAGTACTGATGCGTTTATGTTTCCAACAAGCTGAATATATAGTGAAAATTAGCATAAAATTTTGTTGAAGATTCTCCATATTTATAGTCTCCAAAGTTGTCCATCTTCAGTTTCCTAACCGTTAGTAAAGGTGGAAAAGTAACCCGCCCGGCCCGGCCGGCCGGCCACTGGCGGGTTACTTGTTTTAGCGGTAGGGCTCAACCCGCCCGCCCGCCAACAAAGGCGGGCGGGTTAGGCCCGCCAATTAAAGGGAAAGATCTTGGCCCGGACTCGGCCTCACCCTAACCCGCCAAGGGTTAGGCACGGTCGGCGGGCAGGTTAGCCCGATTTTATTATTTTTTTTGTTTTTTTTGTTTTTTGTTTTTTTAATTTACCTTTTCAAATAAATAATTATAAATATAATTATTTTTAGTTAACTTTTCAAATATCAATAATTCAATTCAATTCAATTTTTTTTTGTTAACATTTCAAATATTAATTCAATTTTAATACAATAAAATTGTAATATAAGAAAAAATTAGACTTATTCATTTATCAAAAAAATAAAATAAGAAATTACAACAATTATTGCCTCGTTAAAAACCTCACCAAGAAAAAACCCAATGGGAGAAAAAACTTAGTAAAGAAAAAAAGAGTGCAATAATTGACAATTAATTTACAAATTACATTTTACAAAACAACTAAATTGGGGGTGGTTCACTAGGACCTCCCTCATCTGTATCATCTATATTACAAAATTGAAATGATTCTATTAAAGCATTGTCGATAACCTCGTATTGATCTTGATGGCGCGATCGTTCCCAATCTCGAAGACATGTGAGGACTTCAATCATTTTTGGAGCAAGTTTAGTCCTCCTTTTATTTAAAATCCTTCCACTTGCACTAAATGTTTGTTCGGATGAGACGGTTGAGGCAGGGAACAGCGAAAACATCCAAGGCAAGTCTTGATAATACCGGAAAAATACATTTTACGGCTCTCCAATACTCTAAGAGATCAAAGTGACTGTTGAAAACATTTAGGGGGTTGCCAAATATTGTTGAAGTTCATTACTCTGCGACTCCATGGAGGACAACATATTAGTTGTTGTTGTTGGTGGTGGTGGTGCGATCGAAGGAGGTGTAGCGGACTACGGGTCCTCCCGGCCTATTCGTGCATTCCAAGAGAATAAGTCTTCATTTGTTTCTTCTCTCTGACTTCTCTGGATATTTCGCCTCTTTGCATGCGGGTTCCCATACTGTTTTCATATTGGAAATATACTTGAAAAGACTATTTTTTACCTCTCCTATTTGATTGATATATGATTCGTTTTGTAAATTTTCACTTAAATTGTCAAGACCATTTTCTAAACGTGCTAATTTAATTCTAGGATCAAATATAACACCTAAACAATAAAGAAAAGGACGGGTCTCCAATATTTCAAAAAAAATTTTTCCATTGCCTTTATTGGTGCATGTAAAATTTCATCATCTTTGTTTTTTGTAAATAACTCGGAAATTTTTATAATTGCATGTATTACCAATGGACTAGTAGGGTAATACACACCGAGAAAGTTGTAAAGTGGCTTGGTAAAAACATTTGAGAAAAGAATGAAATACTTTAGCTATCTTCCAATCATTTTCTACCAAATGATGAGGACCTCTATTATTTGCTACAAAATAACTAATTATATTAGCATAAGGTAAACATGAATCAAGCATTAAATAAGTACTATTCCATCTAACAGGCATATCTAATGCAAAAGTTCTAGGAGACATATTTGATTTTATACAAGCTTCTTGAAATTCAGCATTTCTTTTATTACTACTAGTAATCCAAGCTAAAGATTCCCTAATTCTATCAATATTTTTTTTAATTGTTTTCATACCACTTTTCACAATTAAATTAATAACATGACATGCACAACGTTGGTGAAAAAAACTTCAAATTATTATATAAAAGATAATTATTTTGAAAAAAATTCTATAGCTTTACTATTAGAACTTGCATTATCTAAAGTTAAACTTATCACTTTATCAATAATATCATAATCTTCTAAAACTTCAATAATTTTATTATAGATTTCTAAACCACTATGATCCACATCCATTAATCTAAATCCTAATAAAGATTTATTTAATTTAAATTCATTATCAAAATAATGACTAGTCACACAAATATAATCTTGTTTAGCTCTACCACTCCAAATATCGGTGATTAAAGCCACACTAATATGACAAGTATGAAATTTATTTTTTAATTCTAATTTCATTTTTTTAAAACAATTTTATTAAATCATTTCTAGTTGCGTTTTAGAATAACTTTTAAATCCTGGAAAAAAATGAATTTTGAACAAATCTTTCAAAATATTTATCTTACGCCATATTAATAGGTTGATCGATGCGGCAATATATAAAGCTAACTGTTCCCTATAAACATCAATTATAACGCCAAGTAGTACCCATATTAGTTATTTGAGTTTGATTGGTTTCTCTATTTCCATGTTGATTAATATGTTTATTAGCATGCCTTTTTAAAGTACTAGTACCATTACGAATCACTTTATAAACATTTGCACAATATTTGCATCTTGCTTTCTTGACTTGAACGCCATTTTCTGTCTCATAAAACTTGTCGAAATGCGCCCAAGCGTCGATGTGTGTCTGTTTTTCGCTTTCGGCGGAGTTGATGATCCCGCCTCGGCTTGAGATGAAGTTGGGACGAGGGCGGCGATTACGAGGGCGACTTCTAGAACCATTGTTGGAATCGCCATATTTTGAGGTGTATCGGATTGAGAGGCCGGGATTGGGGACAACGGGACTATTTGAATCTCCTGCATTCATAGTAAAATCAACGGGACTAGGACTAGGATAATAGTTTTCTTCCTCATTGAAATTGATGGGAGAGAAATATCTATCCATTGTAGACTTGTAGTTGAAAAAAAATGATGTAGAAGAAATAAAAAATTAAAGAAAGAGATTTGGAATATGGAAATTGGAAATATGAATTGAAAATTGCAAAACCTAATAAAAATTAAAATAAGAGCAAATTGATAACAAAAAATATTAAGAGAATAAATGAATAATTGAGACTTGAGAGTTGAGAGAATAGAGAATATGAGAAAATGAGAGAATTTGAGTTGTGAGAAAAATATGAGAGTTTAGGTCCAATTTATAGAAAAAAATAGGGAAAGAAAATGACGAAAAAGACCCCTCCAACGGCTATAAAAGCGGCTAGATTTCAAGGGTAAAAGTGTAATTGAAAAAAATAAAAAATATTAATAATTTTTTTTTTTTTTTTTTGGGCCAACCCGCGGGTTGGCCGTTGGCAACAGCCAACCCGCCGGGTTGCGGGCCTCTTTGAAAGAGGCCAAAATAGCAACCAACGGGCGGGCGCATGAGCCTTAGTGTAACCCGGCCCGCCGAGGGTGGCGGAGGCGGGTTGGGCTCAACCCGGCCCGCCATGAAGGCGGGCGGTTTGAGCCCTCTTTTTTGCGGGCCGGGTTAGGGTTGGCCCGCCTAACCCGGCCCATATGTTCCACCTCTAACCGTTAGATCTGAACTTCCAAGGCTAATTAAAAGGTAAGTGCCTCTATTGTTCTTGGATTTGTTTTAATTTTAATTTTAATTTTACTTTTTGTTTTCTCTCCTATAAATTACTTGTTCATGTGTCTTAAATGCAACTTAACGTATATCCTACTCTTTTCAATATTACTAGTATATATTTATTAGTATTGTTCTAGAAATATAAATTTAATTTTACTTTGACAAACAATTTTACGGTTCATATCTAGCTTCACAAGAGCAATTACATCTCACTACAAAACATTCAGATCTAGATCCATTTGTTAGTTCGGTAACATATATACTTTGGATTTTTATGTATTCTATTTTTCTTTGATATTATCTTAATTTTATAATTGTATGAAAAATTAGCATCTATGTTTTAAACAAGCCGAACATGTAGACAAATTTAGTTGAAGATTTACTGATATTTATAGTGTTCCAAAGTTGTTTCCAGCGACTGGAGTGTCAGATCTAAACTTTCAAAGGCTAATTAAAAGGTAAGTAGTGCCTCTATTGTAATTGTTATTTTTATTAATTGATTATATATCATTTTAATTATATATTTAGAATTTCTAGGAATATTAATGAATTATTTAATAATTATATATTAAATCATAATTTTTTATTTTTCAATTACTTAAATTTATTTTCTAATGAAGTGTTTTTTGATTGATGAAGAATGTCATTAATATTTTGTCTACTTAAACAGAACTAAAAAGCATTTCACCAATTGATGTCGATGGCTGGTTCTTCATCTTTCACCAACAATCATTCAGAGAAGCATGATGTTTTTCTTAGTTTCAGAGGCGAGGAAACCCGCAATGGTTTCACGAGTCATCTCTATGCAGCTTTGTGCCGTAAACAGATTAATACTTTCATTGATGACCAAATTGTGAGAGGAGATGACATTTCATCATTTCTTTTGAATACCATCAAAGCATCAAAGATTGTAGTCATCATCTTCTCAAAAAATTATGCATCTTCTAATTGGTGCCTCCAAGAACTCGAACAAATCCTTCAATGCAAGAAAATAGAGGAGCAGATTGTTATACCAGTTTTCTATCATGTAGATCCATCAGATGTAAGGAATCAAATTGGGAAGTTCGGAGATGGCTTCGTTAAGCTTGAAAAAGGTATTAAGGAAAAGTTATAGATGCTGCAGAGATGGAAGATTGCTTTGAATGAAGCAGCTAGTCTAGCTGGTTGGACTATAAATTGTCAAAAGTAAGTTTTAATTCCATAATAGTTCGCTTTTTGTAATTCTGTTATGTCTTAAACATTTCCTAACACTTGAATTGAATAAACATAAATCAACATAATTAATTTGTAACTAACTAAAGTTTGTTTTGTTGTTTATTTTTAGGTCGAATCCTAAGCTTGTAGATGAGATTTCATGGGCTATATTGAAAAGACTAAATAAATTGTCACCAAGTGATTATAAAGGTCTGGTTGGAGTAAAATTTTCAATAAACAAAATAGAGCCTTTGTTGCACAAGGGATCAAATGGTGTTTCCAAAATAGGAATTTGGGGCATAGGTGGTGTTGGCAAGACAACTATTACTCGTGTTGTATTCAATAAAATCTTGCATGATTTTGAAGGATCCTATTTTGCTGAAAATATTAGGGAAGAGTCGGAGAAAAATAGTGGATTAACTTACTTGCGAGAAAAACTTATTTCCATAATATTAGAGGATAAAGATCCCAATATAGGGCTCACCTTCCCAAGAAAAAGACTTGAAGGTAAAAAGGTTCTCATCGTTTTTGATGATGTGACATCTTTACAACAAATAAAAAATTTGATTGGAAATCTTAATTGGTTGAGCTCAGAAAGTCAAATTATCATAACAACAAGGGACAAACAAGTGTTGAGAAATTGTGGAGTAGATGATGCTTATATATACAAGGTTGAGGGATTAAGAGAGAAGGAAGCTCATATACTTTTTAATCAGTATGCCTTTAAACAAGACTGTCCTATTGAGGATTACATGGAGCTATCGAACAAAGAAATTTCATATACCAAATGTCTTCTTGTGGCTCTTAAAGTGTTGGGTTCCTATTTGTTCTCCCATAACAAAGAATTTTGGGAAAGTGCAATAAATAAACTAGAAAAAGGTCCTCCTTTGGATATTCATAAGGTATTAAGAGTTAGTTATGATGGACTTGATAAAGAGGAGAAGGATTTATTATTAGATATTGCATGTTTTTTCAAAGGGGAAGATATAGATCCAGTGATAGAAGCCCTAAATGCTTGTGACATCTCTGCAAAACAAGGAATACAAGTTCTTATTGATAAGTGTCTCGTGCTTGTGACATACAACAATAAAATAACAATGCATGATTTGCTTCAAGAAGTGGGAAAGAAAATTGCTCGAGATGATGCTTGCAAAGACATTCGATTATGGTATCACGTGGATATCTTGAAAGTATTTAAAAATTATAAGGTAAGGGTTAGCTATACGTATTTATAAATAGATAGATATCTTCGAGAGTAAGCTTACATTTTTATTCAAATTTTAAATTAATGTCTGGTTTAAGGATATCTAATAAGAGATCATGGTATCTTTTTTTTTATTATTTTTTTCTAATAAGGTCTTCCTCGTACCAGAGGCTCGCCAAAAAAGAAAAATGTTTTATACTATTAGATTATATTTTTATTTTCCTTAAAACTCACTCAAGCTTCTATATTTACATATTTCTTTTTGTAAATTGTTTAGCGTTATACAATTAATTTTTTCCTTTCATGCACTGTCTTAGTCTCCTAGTTCAGATTTTATATTAAAATTATATGCCTTTGATTCAAAGAAAGCATAAATACATCATATATACGATCTATATTTGTATACATAGTCTTACTTTTCAAGCACTTTTATTGCTATTGTTATCCTATTTATTTTTTCTCTGCTACTAAAATCCGTAATCTTTATTTGTTTAAGTCAGCTCAATGTTTCTATTCACTAGAGTATTTATTGGTGATTGATTCATAATTTATTTTTAATAAATTTTGTATCTTAATTTACATATGAAGCTTAAATTAATTTGATTAGGCTAACATTGTTGGTTAATAAACATTAGCTAATTAATTAGTTTGATTTAATGGGAGTATCTTGTATGCCAACTGATCATCTCTTTTGACTGTTAGGGATCTGAAGCAATACGAAGCATAAACTTGGACATATCTAAAATAAGCAACGCAGGCTTAATTTTTCATGTTTTGTCAAAGATGGATAACTTAAGATTCTTCAGAGTATATAACTCAGAATACCGATTTAATTATCCATTTTTAAGATTATACGACGATTTAACTTACCAAGCGAAGATGATTATGAAAATAAGTTGGATGGTTTTGAAGAACCTGAATCCTTTCCCAATGACATAACATTCTTCTGTTGGAATAATTACCCATTTAAATCATTGCCATTATTTTTTCCTTCAGAGAGTCTTGTCAAACTTGAGATGCGTCATATCAAAGTTAAACATTGGAATGGTTTTCAGGTATGTATTTTTGTATTTATACGGTGGCCTTTCTGTTGAAAATTATAAAAATACAAGGCTCTAATTTGAGTTGGTCGTTTTGTTTGTTTTCTTACAGAATGTCATAAATTTGAAATATGTTGATCTCAGTTTCTCCCAACACATGAAAGAGATTCCAAATCTCTCAAGAGCCTCAAATATTCGGGAATTGATTCTAGTAGGTTGTACGAGTTTGTTGGAGATTGCTCCCTCATCTATTCAAAATCTCAATAAGCTTGTCAACTTGGATCTAGGCTTTTGCACAAGCCTTAAGAGTATACCAGATTACATTCAATCAAAATCTATTACTCTTGGTGGTTGCTATAATCTCAAGATAGCTCCAAAGTTCTCATGTAAGGGTGGAAAAATTAAACTTAATTGCAACTTTAATACAAGAATCACCCTTCATCAGACATCCATCTATACTAGTTGAGTTGACTCTTCAAAATTATCCATTGCTTGAGAGTTCCTCAGGTAGCATTTTTATGTTGAAATCTTTCAAAATTCTTAATCTTCAGAGCTGCTCCAAATCGATAAGATTACCCGATGACATTGGAGATATAGAAGGTTTGGAGAATCTCTTTCTAGCTGCTACAGTCATAAAAGAAGTACCTGAAAGATGGATGCATGAAGAATCAAGCATATCATGCTATAACAAGTATAGTCATAGTTTAAAAAAAAAAATTTCAATCAAATTGAAATAAGTAAGGTAGAACATGTTACCTTAAGTCCTTAGCAACCTTGGAGACTCTTAATTTCAAGAAAACTAAGCAAAAGAGTATCCACACCAAGGGAAGAAGAGATTTGACCAAGAGGGAGATTTAGGGTTCTTAGAGATTTTTCTCTACACAAAAATTCATATATCATTTTCTTTATATAGGAATCCTTGTAAACAATTCAATAATTGTTTTGGACTTCCTTAAACAATTCCATAATTGTTATGAAGTTGTTAAACTTCTTTAAATTATAACATTGGATTAACATTTAATCACAATTAACAATTTAACTCTTAAATTGTTTACATAACAATTTAACCCTTAAATTGTTTACAATTACAACCCCTTGTAAAATCCAATTTAATATAAAGAAAATGATTAATATAAATAACTTTATTACCTTTGGTAGGTGCTAGCCAACCTTGGATAATCAACTCTCTTTGGCTATTTCTTCATTCTCCTTAGTTTTTATGTGTGACCTCTTAGGTTCACTGTGGCCTAGCCGTGGGCCCAATATCACAGACTATTTCGATATGTTTTGTCATAACTCTTTATGAACAAAACTCCCACTGATTATGGTAGGCATCTAGCAATGCTCCATAACCCCTAAGTCACAATGAAGATATACTCCAATGAACCTTTTACAATCATACATGTTGTATAATCAAATCCTTCCGTTGTCTAATCCCAATTAAGAATGGATTCATGGTATGTCAAAATCCTTATCTTAATTTTAATTCAATACATATGGAACGTGTCACCATGAAACAACCTTTCATGTAACATTTTATATACCCCGGCCGGAGATTTCCCTTTTACAATGTATCTTGACATTTGTCTAGGAACTTGATATCAATCTAAACCAAGTCAACGGATCCCATCTTGACTATCACTTGTCCTCACACATAAACAACACATGGCCAAATCGGCTTATTAACACATGGCATGATTAGCCTCATGTTTATACACCATATGAACCATATGCGTTTATGCAGAATCCAACCGTGATATCTCAGGTCTAAGGATTAAAAATACCCTAGTACGATCTTATGATAAATCATTGACTACATTTTAAATGTCCATGTGATTCATCATAAATGGCCATATTTGATAAACAGTTCACTAACCGCGTATCCATGCTAATGCCCTAGTGATATAACTTTTATAATCACCCATACCAATACCATCACATGATATTCTACGGAGGCATTCAGCATGCCTACTATGTAATATTATTGCCCAATTAATATTACCTATGTAGGGAATACTTTGATGATTTTGATCTTCTAAAGATTTGTATCATCCGGACATTTCACATGTAATACATATAAATAAATGAAGCAATAAACCACATGTGAAATAAGAACACTTTCTTCTATTGATAAGATAAAATGTATATACAAACTATATACATTCACATATATATACAAAACATAATGCCTTGGAACCGATGACACGATTTGGTTCCTAGGACATACACTAACAGTACCATCATCCATCTTAAACTTGCCAAAAATTACAAACTCATTCCTATGTCAACCTTCTTATGAATTGGAAACCTTGTATTGTGTATTCTTTCTTTCATTAATTTTAAGCTCTTTGGTAGAACTTTGTTTGGAAAATTGTCAAATCATCAAATTACCTAACAATCTTGGACAATTATCCTCTTTGGAAATTTTGTGTCTACGTGGAAATAATTTTGAGAGCCTACCAGAATGCATCAAAGGGCTTTCTAACTTGTACTCATAGACATAAGTGATTGTCGGAGACTTTGACTTTTGCCAGAGCTTTCGTTAGGTGTAAGTGTGAATGCATCTAACTGCTCATCCTTGCAATCAATATCAGATCCATCATTTTTATTGTTACCTGATTGGAGATCACGGGGAACAACTTTTGCCAATTGTTTTAAATTGGATTTATCTAAAATTCTTCATGAGGTATCTCTTTTTACCCTTTCTCCATTTTTATGATGTTAGTTGTTTTTTAAAAGTAATAGAAAAAAAATCTAAAGTTAAAGCCTAAAACTACGTCATGATGTGATGATTTTCATTTTCATTGGTACAGGAATCTTGTCCAGAATTTTGTTCTGATACTGTTTCCTTGGAAATGAAATTCTAGATGGTTTACCTTTCAAAATACTGGATCTTATATAACTCTTGATCAACCACTAGATTGGCATAATAAAAACTTTCTAGGTTATTTTACATCTGCTGTTGTCTATCCAGAAGCAATAGTGTCCAATATTGATCTAGAAGAAGAAGAAGAGTTCAATATTCTTCGAGATTATAGTGTTACCTGTTACTCCTTAAGTGAAGATGGTAAGGAGCAAATTTATAAAAGTTGCTTTGGACCTCGGAAAAGATGATGATTTTGTCTCTGGTCAGTTTTATTCGGATCATGTATTATTCAATTTTTATTCTATAACGGATAACGCGTTTCAAAAGTGCATAGAGAATATCATGAAATTTCTTGTGAGATGGAGTCATTAGATTGTAAAGTGCTCATCAAATTTCATGCTAAAGATACAAAGGTGAAAAAGTGTGGGATCCATTTCTTGTATGTTGAAGATTATGGAGAACCATTGGAAACATCCGGAAGAAGTGTTGACAATGCTAAAAAGAAAGGGAAAGAGAAAGAGAAAGATGAACTACAATGTAATAAATTGCAAATTTCAAATTCCTTTGATGGTATATCTGGCTTAAGGTAAATAATAAAGATTTATTTTCAGCTCAATAATGTTTTTTGGTTCTTTTAATTTATTTTGTGTAATGAAAAAGTAATTATATATATCTCAAGTAGTACTAAATTTTTTCATCTCATGTGGTACATAATTTTATGTGACATTCTAAAGTCACTTAATAGATCAACACATCATCTATAGAGTCCTACTAAGAACACAAAATAAAAATCATTTGAGATCAAATTTTATATCAAATTTCATGTCAAATGTTGTTTTTGTTGTTTGCTTGACTTAGCCCGTTGTTAACAGGCCTCGTTTCATGTCAACATGTCAACTTGGTCTAGATTGTGTGGAAGCACGGTATTGGAAATTGAAAAGGAATGCACTCAGAGAAATTGTGAAAAATGCTCTATTGTATTTTCAGCAAAATATAATTTTGTGCTCAGAAGTTGAAGAGGTCTTTCTCATATTATACAAATTCAAATTTTATTTTTATTTTTTGTTGAATAAAAAATTTGATGTTAAATTAACAATGCCAAATTTTCTTATTGCAGATGAATTGTGTGAATCCAAAAGGTTGTATGAGTTTCCCAGGAAGTGAAATTCCAAAGTGGTTTCGCTTTCAAAATGCTAGTGATTATATAGAACTACCATCAGGCTCATTCCTTTATAAATTTGCGGTTTGGCTTTCGTCACCATTGTAGAATTCCCAGATTTGTTAGATTTGGGCCAACCTTTCTTCGTTAAATGTGAGTTGTTTTTTGAAGAACATGATCATTCGATTATTGCAATTGGGTCTATATAAGGTTGGTTTGAAGGTGATAGAATTCACTACATCAAATCAGATCATGTATTCTTGGGATATGATTATGTTATGTATACTCATGAAGGTCCTATGTTAGATGTATATTATACTAATGCAAAGGCCATCATCAATTTCTATGTTACCAATCACGATGGAGTACTGATAGAAGGTTGCAAGGTGAAAAAGTGTGGAGTTCGTTTATTGTACCCTGAAGATTTTGAGAACAGATGGAAGAATCCAATAGATCTTTCATCTTTAAAGAGAAGGCTAAAACTCAATGCAAATGGCCGCTATAATGATGAACCACCATCCTATAGCCTTTCCATCGCACGTGATTGGCAATCTACAAGTTTTGCTACTTCTTCGAATTTGAATTTAATGGTTGGGTCAACAGTGATCGATACAACTGAACCACACTCCAAAAGCTTGAAAACATGCAACTATAAAAATAAGTAAGTTTTCCTTCTACACCTCGTTTTAATTATATGATTAGTTTTTATTTTCCTAATTCATTTTTCTGGAAGCTCTTGTTCACCTATTTGAAATATGATTATGAGATTCTTATAGAAATATAAAATTTAAATATATTTTCTATTTTAGCGTTTCACTTTCTTTTCAGGTGAAAAAGTTTAATATAAAGAAATATGCATGATTATGGGCACATGAATACATCATAAGATGATCTATGAATAAGTCACAATAATGAAAATGTTGTTTAAGGTAGCGTTTGGTTCAGGGTGATATAAGATTAATCTTGTAATCTTTGTTTAATTTTCAAGATTCCCTCATTTGGTTGTCAAGTAATAAAATATTACGTAATCTTTTATTGTAGATAGTGTTTACTGTTGGTAATATTGGAGGTAATCAGATTACCTTCCCAAGGGGTGTTATAATAAGATTACCGAGGTAATCTTAATTTTGACCCTATTTTGCCCTTAATAATTTATCATTTCGGACATATTTGCCCTCATATGTCTACCAAATAACAATTACCTAGACCCCTTACATTTGAGAATTTAGCTAAAACACCCCCGCCACAAAAAAGTTTAAAAGTTAACAAAATACCCCCAATCCATCAAAGACCATAGCTGGCCGCTATCCACCATCGCCGTCACGGAGAATTGTCATATCGGCATAAGACCGGCAGGATCTTGCCGGTCGTGTGCCGATAAGGGACGCCCTTTCGACCATGGATTTGTGATCCATGGCGAAATGACCTAAATGGCCATATTAATCGGCCGATCTATTGTGAAACGAACCATATTCACTACGTATCTCGGCCTCTGGATTAGGCCTTGACCAACCAAATCCAGCTAGGTTGTGCGCCATTACGGCGGCTTCCGGTGGTGGTGGTGGCTGCTGGCGGTGACTTGGGGTGAGTGAGGGTGATTTTATTATAAATTAAAGTTGTATATGGTTGGGGTGTTTTAGTAAAATTTCAAATATAGGGGGGTTAAAAGAAATAATTTAAAAAATAATAGAATAAAATAATAATAAAAATAATATTATATTATTATTTAAAAATGAGGGCAATTTAGTAATCTACATAACATACCCACTCATTTATCCTCCCAACCAAACATATTATTATAACATACCCATTAATTTATTCCAACCCACCAAACACATTTCTCTAAAGATTCCCTAGTAATCTATCTTTCCAATAATACAACATTTCTCAATAATATAACATTCCCTGAACTAAACACACCCTAAGAGTAAAGTGGCCAAGGAAACTTATAAAAAACTTTGAAGAGTATTAATTGGCTATTTGGTTGGGGGTTATCCCCATTATTCAAGTAATGACATCTTATAATACTGACAATACTACGTTTGATTGTCAAGTAATATAAAATTCGTAATCTTTCAAAATCAATAATAATCATTGTTAGTTATATAGGTGGTATGAATACCATTATTTTCTTAGGTATTTTGAAATTACGTAGTAATCTTATTTTTGTTACAATTTTACCCCTTACTAATAAAATTTTAGGACAGTAATGTCTTTGTTATATAAACAATTTACAAGAATTTTCATGGACAATTTTAGCCTTATACAAAAAAAATTTAAGACATTTATACCCTTGAACTTGAAGCACATTACCCATGATAGATGGTCGGATCTGGCTACCACCACCGACCATCGACCAATGTCACTGGAATGATGCATGACTACCCAGATCTCGTCGTTTCTGGCTAGATCCACGATGATCTAGCCATTTTTGGCCATCAATCTGGCCAAAAATAGCCTGAATGGCGCATGGTCAACCAAATATGATCGATGGCGATGGTCGGCGGCCGACAATGGCTTGGGTGGATAGGGTGATTTTGTTAAAATTTAAACTTTTATTATAGCTGATGTGTTTTTGCAAAATCTCAAATGTAGGGGGTTAAAATAAATAATTCAAATAATAATAATAATTATTATTATTACTGTAATAATATTAAAAAGAATGACAATTCAATAATCTATAAAACATTCCCACCAACTTTTTCCTTCTCAACCAAGCATATCAATATAACATATCCATCAATTTATTCCAATCTAACCAAACACATTTAATATAGTATTCTCAGTAATCTTCAAGGCAATCTATTTTTCCATTAATATAACATTCCTAATAATACAACATTTCCTGAACCAAACGCATTTAACAAAATTTTTTTTGAAGATATAAATGTCCTTAAACATAAAGTTAAGGAAAAAACATTTAAAAATGAAAAATTAACAATATTTTAAATTAGGAATTATTAAACTTTGATTCAAACGACATTGTTGGCTTTTATATATATATTTTTTAAATTATTTATCTTAGTTATTGGTTTGTTTGGGCTTTTAAATATTTTTTTATAACTTGTGCCATTTTCAATAAATTTTGAAAAACTAGTCCTCAAACTAAGAATAGCCATTGACTATTGTTTCACTGGTGTTGACCATCATTTGACCAGCATTTGGCTAGTGTGGGTGTTTGGCGGTTGTTTTGACTTTTGTTGACTAGCATTGACCGTTACCTCGTTCAACTTTTGACTTTTTGTTTTAAATTTATTGTCAAATAATAATTGAAAAATATATTAATTTTTAATAAATGAATTTTTGTTAGAGAAAAAAAAAGTAATATTATGTAATCTAATTCATACACCAAATATAATATAGTATAAAAATAATACAATGCAATGTTCTACCGAATATTATACAACATTTAGCCTCTGTTTTAAAACCTGGACCAGATCGGCCGGTCCGACTGGTTTGACTGGGAGCTAGCCTTTACTTTGGTCTGGGTTAACATAAAACCGAGAATGTTAATAAACCCATTTTAGATCGGTAATGGACCGATGGAACAATACAAAACCGTCGTCCTGACTGGCCCGGGGCTTCAAACGGTTCACTATTTTTGGTATCTAATCCAAAAAAATTCATATTCCTAATTCCTAAATCAATTTGTAGCACCGTTTCATTCTTTATTTCATTTGAATAAAAAAACCAAATTGTATCTTCCATTTTCATCTTCAATTCTTCTTTACTTACTCTAAAATCTACGGTAAAGAAGAAGAAGGGGAGGGGGAAGGAAGGAAGAAGAAAGAGAAGACGAGACACGAGAAAGAGTAAGGAAGAAGATTAGAAGAAAGAAAAAAGGAGATGAAGAGAAAGAAGAAGAAGAAGAAAGAGAAGAGGAGAGAAAAATTACAGTAGAGGAAGAAGAAAGAGACGAAAAAGAAAGAGGAAGAAGAAAGAGAGAAAGAGAAGAAAGAGGAAGAAGAAAGTGAGGGGAGTGATGGGGAGAGAGATAGAAAAAAGCATAAAGAAGAAAGTGATGGAAGAGTGATGGCTTGATGGGGAGAGAGAAAAAAAGGTGAAAGATGGAAGTGATGGGAAGAGAGAAAAAAATAATTAATAATAAAATTTGAGTGTATTTACTTTATTTTAAACTTACAGTGGTTTATAGGTAAGTTTTAGGGATGTATTTGCTAGTTTTTAAACTTATAACAATTAATAAAATTATTTAAAGATGTGACTACTATATACCGGTCAGATCGACCGGTCTAATTGGTTGGACCGGTCAACCCTCAAACCGGTCCCCTTGGACCGAGTCAACCAACGGTCCAATTTTTAAAACAATGCATTTAGCATAACATTATAAAATACAATGTAATGTTATGCTATGTAATTTGCTTAATGTTATGCTCTGTCGCATGCCAAACATGACCTCAAAAGGACATTATATTTGTTTAATTTATGTTCTAACAACATTATAATTAATTCAAATATGCTGAAATAAATTGAAAATAAAAAGGCCAAGAAATTTTTCATTAAACCTCTTTCATATAATTTTGTTCTTAAAGTGCACTCATATGGACCTGGAGAGTTGATTATGATTATGATTATGATTATTATCTTTTTTACTAACTTAAAGTTCTAATATAATTTTGTTGTTAATCATAAAGTATTACTGATTTCATATAATTTTGTTCTTAACCATAAAATATAAAAATATATATTGATCAAATAAATATATTTAATTTACATGTAGTTGTTTGTTAATTGCTTATTCTAAGATATGATTGCCTTTAAAGTAATCCTTTATAGAACCAAATAGGTTTTTTGAATTGCATAAATTTATTTCATATAGTAATTGTTTTTGGTCATGATGATATGCTTTTGTTGTATTAATAATTGTGATGCCAAAAGGTGTGAGGATGATAAAGAAGTGGAAGAGTTAAATCCAAGTTACAAGTCAACTCATTGGCTTTTTTGATGTTGATTGGGTTGAGGTCTATATCGAAGATGAAGATGAACCGCAACCTAAAAGACTTGAAGAATTCGGATTCTTATTAAAGGGTAAGGAAGTCCAAATCTCTATTCCTAATCCATTTCTATCTAACTAATTTTGCTCTCAATTTCTAGTCTATTTTAGTGTTTAGATTGATTACAATCAAGATGCAACATAAAATAATTATGTAGAAGCTTATTTTATTAGGATGGAGAAGGTGAAGAACACATCTAATTTGAAGAAAAGACATGAAGCAGAGCAAACAATTAGTGATTAAAACATTGCTATATTAATAGGAAGCTGTAGTTATTTCATGAAAAATTCTAGTCTAATATTAGTTTAGTTAACCATTGTTACTCTTCTTTCACCCATCAATGAAATTCAGTTCTGATTTGTCTCTGTTCTTAGTGTAAATTGACTTGGTATCAGAGCACAAGAGTCAAGATGGCAAAATTTCCCACATTTTCTATCTTTCTAAACAGTCCAGATAAGACTTCAATTCAGGTTTTAAATTTCTGGTTCAAACCCTGAAGCTTTTAATCCTTTCCCTTTGACAACAACTGTTTTTGGTTAGTTAAAGAACCCCAGAATTTTACAAAAATATATATGGTTATTTCTTTAATGCCATAATATTGATTTCTTCACGTATGCAGGGCAGGATGTGTTGATGGTCATGCGGAGCTTATTGAAGTAAGTAGCTTGGTGAAAGTAGTAGTAGAAAGGAAGTTAAATTGCCATTATTCACTTTTGCAAGTGTTTCTGCTGCAACAGATAGTTCCTCATTCACAAATATGCTTGGTGAAAGGGGGTTTTGGACCTGTTTACAAGGTAAGATTTTTAAGTCCTTGGGAGCAAGGCTAAAGCTGATTAGTAATTGGTGCCAGAGTTTCAAAGTAAAACTTTATCAAGTCAATGAAGAAAGTAATATTTCAGGGAACAGTATTGAAAGGGGATCAAATAACTGTGAAAAGGCTCTCAAAAAGATCTGGACAAGGATGGGAGGAATCAAAAAATGAAGCAGTTCTCATAGCCAAGCTCCAACACAGGAATCTTGTTAGACTTTTGGGCTGCTTTATCGAACAAGATGAAAAGGTACTGATCTATGAGTACATGCCAAAAATAAGAGCTTGGGTATCTTTTTCATATCTCACAGTTTCATATCTTTATTTGATTATACATAATGGGTGTTTTCCTTCTTGGGTCTACTTACTTCTTGGCTCGTATCTTTTTCATTTGCTTATCAGATCCTGAGAAGCGTAAGTTGTTAGATTGGACTACACGTGTTCGAATTATTAAAGGGATTGCTCGAAGACTTCTCTACCTTTATGAATATTCTAGGGATTTAAAAGCTAGTAATATTTTGTTGGATAAAGACATGAATCCTAAAATTTCCAATTTTGGAATGGCAAGAATATTTGGAGGTGATGAGTTACAAGCGAACACAAAGAGAATCGTTGGAACTTAATAAGTAAATGATGCAACTAAATTTAAGACTACTATTTGCCACATTAAAATCCTCTTTACTTAAGTTATGCATGAAGTTATTATCATGAATTTAATAATTATCCCAATGATTTTTGAATTGCAGTGGATATATGTCCCCAGAATATGCCCTTGCAGGTGTCTTCTCAGTAAAATCTAATGTGTTTAGCTTTGGGGTGTTGTTACTGCAGATTATTAGCGGCAAGAAGAATAATGGTTTTTATCAGGCAATAAGTGGACAAGTGACAGCGGATTGGACTTGATGGGTACAGTATTAGCAGAAGTAGCTTCCAATAATATATGTTAACATAGGGCTGCTTTGTGTTCAAGAAAATGCAGAAGATAGACCCTCCATGTGTGATGTAGTCTCCATGCTTATGAATGAAACTGCAACACTATCTTCTCCGAAACAACCTGCTTTTGCGCACATAAGAAGTAATGCCGATTCAAGGTCGTCTACTAGTAGGCCAGAGAACTGTTCTGTCAACGATACAACTACTACAATTACGGAAGCCCGTTAGCGTTAAGTACTTCCATGATTGATAGAGTGTATATATTTTCCTGTGTATGTCTTGAGTTGAGTTAAATGTACACTATTCTGTACATCTTCAAAACTCAAGCATCAACAGAAAGAAAAGGATGTTGCAGCAACGCTTCGGCAGTCCATCTGTCTTCAAAATCTCTGATCATACACTGCTCAGGAATCTCTGATCATGAGTTGTGTGCGCATCATCATAAAATTAAAACTTGATCAGCCATTCTCTTGAGGTTTCTAGCTCCATAATAGAGTCTCACATCAGGTCTTGAGGTTTGTACTAAATCCTGCTTCTACAAGCGACTGAATTGGACAGCGCATACAAAATAACAAGTCATGAGCAAATTCACAAAATAGACATATATCAAATGGTGCAATTAGCAGTCCTTCTCTACTGTCAGAAACTGTTTTTTCAGAAGTAATAAATAATAGAGCCCAAGTTAATATAAAAAATAACACTAACAATCCAAATATCATATACTGCAGTTTCAGCGTTAACATACAGCATCAGCATATTGATTCATTGAATTTTAATTGCATACCATTCAAGAGACATACATATAAAATAACCAAATAGAATCCATTGCTTCAAATCAATAACTTAATCACAATTCTGCAGCAAAATTCTTAACTTTTTGGATGAAAGATCAAACCTGCAAGGCCAATGGCTACTAATCCAAAGTACTTGGTAATGGCGAAGAGATGCGTGACAAACGTATGATCCAAAAGCTTGTTCTGCTCATTATTTAAAAAGGAAAAAAATCAACGATAACCCAAATTTAAAGAAAAATATCCAAATTCCCGATATAAATAGAGTAAAAAAAAATACAAACTACTAGACCAGAACTTTCCTCTTGTGTGACAATACAGCCAGACTCTTCACTACGGACACCAAAGGAAGTGATGGAAGCCAACTTTATAGCCTTCAAAGCATATTCTACTCAATTGAATGATATCAAGTAAAAAAATTAAAATTAAAATTAAATGAGTAAAAGAGAAAAGTGGAATAAAAGTAAATGTGATAACAGAGAGTTACTCACTTGGTAGTAAATGTGGCAGCCGAACCAGCTATACTCTTCACAAGGAACTCAATCGTGAAATGATGCAGAAAGGCAATAGTGAGAATGGTCGGTTTGGCTACATCAGTGAAATTGGAGTGCTGTGGTGACGCGTGCGTGGAGTGCGACTGAAACTGTTTTTTGTTGTGATTAGGATTCCTGAAATTGGAAATGATTCGGGGCAAATTTTAGGCTTTAAAAATTTGGGGGAAATGAATTTTGGGAGGGAAATTTGAATTTGAGATTCTTCTGATTTTGCTAATCACGATTGTTGAAACAAATTTTTTTTTTCCAATTTCCTGGGTGTTGTGACGTTGTAAAAAGCTTATACGATAGATGAAGTGACACCTATCACGCCACATTCGTCAGGGTCAATAAAAAAGTGAGGTAGCATTATTGTTAAAAAAAAAAAAAAGATATGATTGTGGGTTACAATTATATTTTATCATGTAAAAAGTACTAAACATGCGAAGATATATAGATAAAATATATCCATCTTATTCAAAACTTTTTATTAATTGGCAGTTTGCCAAATTTTATTGGAGAATAAATTTGAGTCTTTGACACATGTTATTAGTGTACACAAAAAAATAAACCGTAGAATTTCTTCCTTCTGTGGTTTTGTCAGTTAACAACTATGTATGCGTTTGGTTTATTATTTTGGGTAGGATTTTGAGGATAGTATTGGATAATTGAATATGGGAGTATTACGAGGTAAAATTTAAAAATTTATAGAAAAACCCCCTAAGTTTGCTAATTTCATAAATACCCCAACATGTAAATTGACAAAAATACCCCCACCACCTGCAGTGCCAAATTCTAGCCACCACCGCCGAAATCAGTCGTGCTACACACGAGATGCACCTCTGGATCTGTGTCTTAACGAGTCGTTATGGTCTTTTCCTGGCCATGTATCCACCACGATCGATTCAAAAAGGTGCATCTACTCGCCGTGGCCGCGACAATGAAAAAGGCCAAAACGACGGCCATCTTTGGTCAGCGCTGCATGCAACGGACGGTTTACTTTGACCTTTGACTGTTCACGGCCAGATCTGGCCTTTTCCGGCCAAACTTGTGGTGGATCGGCCTAAAAGGCCCCGGCACGGTGAACTTCCGCCATTTATGGTCTCAGGGTTGGCCGTTAGCAGTAGATTTCTGGCTACCACCGACTTAGGTGGTTGCCTAATCGCGAGTATAGGGTTAGTGGAGGTGTTTTTGATAATTTTTAAACTTTTTTTTAGGGCGTATTTGATGAAATTAATAACCTTATGGGGTCTAAAAGTAATTAAAAAAAATAAGGTAATATTCTTGGAATAATGTGCCAAACATTATTTGGAGAATAGGATCCTAAAAGTAATTAAAAAAAATAGGGATAATATTCTTGGAATAATGTGCCAAACATTATTTGGATAAAAATAGTAAGCCAAACATAGTGTATATGTACCGCACAGAAAAACAATTCTAGGAACTTCTTCTCTGCAGAATCCGCCAGTACAAGATTCTTTGTTAGTGTCCCTTCCACTTCAAACAAGTAGAAGCTAGCACCATAAGCAACAATTTAACAGCCCGTTCCATTTAAATAAACCGCCTCACCAACATCTACTGGTACCTTTGGGACATACCTGGCCTCATTAAGATCTTGACCCAATGTTTCAATCATCTCATATATCTTTTCCGATTTAGGGTGCAATCTATCGTATACTGTAAATTCATGGACCTCGTTATCCACTTCAATAGAACTAGCCCCCGATGGCTTTTGAATTCCAGTGCTTCTCATAAGTAGCCTTACACTAGCAACGTTGTCCCAGTCTTCTGCTGCTGCAGCAAAAATGTTTGACAACATAGAGTAATTCCCAGGATCTGCCGGTTCCAATTTAACCAGGTGATCAACTACCTCCTCAGCTAGTTCTACAGCATTATGCATTCGGCACGCTCCCAAAAGGGTACCCCAAATAACAGCATTCGGTTCAAATGGCATGCTGTGCACAAGTCTAAAAGCCTCCTTAAGATGTCCACCCCGGCCCAAAAGGTCAATCATGCAACCATAATGCTTAACTCGAGGAAGAATCCCATAATCTCTTTCCATTGAATAGAAATACTGTACACCCTCGTCAATGAAGCCTGCATGTGAACAAGCACATAAGACACCAATGAAAGTAATTTTATTAGGCTTAAACCCTTCTTGTTTCATCCTTGAGAAAAGCTCCAGTGCTTTCCCACCATGACCGTGCATCGCGAATCCTTGTAGCATAGCATTCCAAGACCCCACATCTTTCTTTGGTGTCACATTAAAGAGACTCACAGCCTTGTCCAAGCTACCACACTTTGCATACATATCAATTAAGGCATTGGACACATTCGTACTACATTTAAACCTATTCCTCTCAATAGAAGTATGAACTTTCGTCCCCAAACTAAGCAAACCTGACTCAGCACAAGCAGCCAATATTCTAATAACAGTCCCAAGCATCCCGGCTTCAATCCAACCTCCTCCCATTTCATCATACAATCTCATTGCCTCCTTCGTCATCCCCTTTTCGGCAAACCCAGATATTAATATAGTCCAAGGAATCAACTTCTTAACCGGCATCCTATCGAACAACAATTTTGCCATCTCCATCTTTACTATACCCCCAAATCATCGTCGACCACGAAACAACATCTCTCGCTGGAATTTTTTCAAACAATTCAAACGCCAAGTTCATTTCTCCAGCCTTTGCATACCCCTCTAACATCGTCTTCCAAGTAATCCTATCTCTCTCAGGCATTTCATCAAACAGCCTTTGAGCTTCAGTCAACTCCCCACTTTCCACCAACCCATAAATCGTTAAATTCCACGTCACGATATCTTTCTCACCCAGAACCATAAACAACTTCTTAGCTGCAATAACACCAACCACACCACACTTTGAGTAACTATCAATTAACGCATTAATCACAGGAATAACACTCAAAAACCCACATTTCTCTATCAGGGTATGTATCATTTGTACAACTTTTAACCCATTTTGCCCACCACACGCCTTTAAAATAAAGGGGTACGTATAATTATCAGCAAAAACACCATCCTTTTGCATTTCAAAGAAGACCCTAAAAGCGTGAACATTCTTAGAGTTTTGCACACAAGCGCTTATCAAAGTATTGTACAAATGAACATTAGGGTCTTGAACATAATTAAAAACCTTAATAGCCAACCCCAATTGGCGGCAAAGGGACAAAGAAGAAACCAGTTTCGTTGCGATATACAAGTCATTGTGGAGGTCCTGCTTGATGATTTGTGCGTAAAGTTGTTTAATGTGGTTAAGGTTGGCGCGTTTATGAAGGATTTGAAGCTTTTCTTCCAAGAGTCCCCGTGTGGAGATCAAAGTCGCAGCTCGAATTGGGACATACATTCGAGCCTTAGCGGTGCAAGGTGGCATTGAAGAAGCGATTTTTCGTCGTGTAATGAAGAATTGGAGATGGGTTTGAGTGAATTTTGACTCAAGGATTTGAAAGTCCCAACCTTTGGTGTGCGTTTAAACCAAGAGTTGCCTTACCCACAAGAGAACATATAATTATAGTGTAATATTTACAAGAAAAATTCTTTCATATATTTAACTATTAATCTTAACATATAATTATAGTGTAATATTTACAAGAAAAATTCTTTCATATATTTAACTATTAATCTCTTTTATAATACGAATTGAGGATCTCACAAAGATTCAAAACTTGAGTAATGACAAAAACCAGAGGAAATTTAACTCGCCAGACGTCCCAAGTTTGCATTTAGAAAAATAACTCAAAAAAAATTTTGCAATTTTTTTTAAGTTAGAAAAACTGACGTGACACACTTAGGATTCATTAAACATGTAAAACGGGTTAAACTGAAAAGATTTAAACATATATGGGTAATATTATAATTAATGGAAGTTTGTTTAAATTTTAAAAATAAAAAACAACCCCCTCCCTTCAAAATTGCTTAACTGAACAATATACTCCAAAAAAACTGACGAAACACCTTCAATTTCTCTACAATTTCCAACGATAAAAGTTCTCTATTTCCAGTCAATATTTGATCCTAAAGATTCGTTACACAAAATCATGGTTGATATTCACAAGGAGGAGGAAAACCCAACCCCATTCCAAATCATAGACTACGGCGGTGGCAACTATTCAAAGGTTGTCGAAGAAGATGCTCTAGTGGATCATCCGATGAGTCAAGGTAGTCCCGAGGTAGAAGAGACAATGGCAGCACAAGAATAAAGAGAAGAATCGAAAAATGGTTTTGAAGAGGAGGACGCCAACGAGAATTCAGGCGAGGAGGAGGACACCGGTGAAGAAATGATACTTTTTTACTGGTGATTTTGAATTTGATGAATAATTTGATTGGTTTGTGCGAATTTGGGGGATATATAGTTGGTTTTATTGTTATGGTGGTTCTGCCGTTTTGTCGAGCAAATGGCGGGCATTGGGAGAGTCGCTTTGTTTGGGTTCTAGAGGATGAGGGAAGGCAATGGAGGTTGTTTGTGGGAGGTTGGAGGAGGGTCAGGGGATGGCGTAAGATGGCAATGGAATAGGGGTGGCTGGAGGGCTGCCTTGCAATACAGAAGATGGCGGAATAGGGGGGCTGGAGGGCTGCCTTGCAATATCTGTCATCCTCAGCCATCTCCAGTCATGGAACCTGCCACAATAGCCTTTGTAGAGCTTGCATTGGCTTCCCCAGTCCTCTCGAAGCCAAAAACACCCACTCCCTGATGCCCTCGAAGCCCTTATCCCCAAAATTGACAGCCTATTAGTTGTTTTGGTTTCTTTTTTTGTTGTTGTTTAGTTTATATCAATTATGTAGATTTTTCTAAGTGTAAATTATAAAGACTATGGGTTGGAGGTTGTAAGCGATAAGGTACCGTACTTCCCAATAAGGGTGACAGTTAGGTCAAGTTGGCAAGTTTTTATAAGAATAATGGAGATTTTAGAGGAACAAAAGAAGGGTATGGACCAATTCAAAAATAGTTGTTTCGGTCATTTTGCAAACATCAGAGAAAATTGGAAAAAGAAGTTCTAGGGGCAAAGAGTGTATTATATGTTGCTGCACTTAGTTAAAAGCCAAAAAAAAAAAAAAAAAAAAGGGAAATGTGGTTGGTGGTGGATGGGAAGCCACTACGTTTTGGGATGATGGAATATGCCCTGGTGACAAGCTTAAGATGTGAGGCATTTCTAGATGCGGAAGAGCAAGAGCGAATTACGAAGAGTAGAGCAACCAATAACTTGGCTACAAAGGTTTTGGGAGGGAAGGCATCGATTACAGGACGCTATTTAGAGGAGAGGTTAGGAGAAGATGGGTATACCTCTTCAAAAATTTCAAGATGTGCCTGGTATGGTTCGTGCATTCGATCATAATGGCTTCTGACTCAATAAAAGTTGTTAATATGGATTGGGTGAAGTTTGCAAGCAACATGAACTTCTTTAATGCTCATCCGTAGGGACGGGTATCATTTCAGCCTACCATTGACTCTCTGCGTGGAAAAGACATGGCGATAAAGCATCGCCAAGCTGTTGAGAAGGATAAACCGAGCACGTACAATTTATTTGGCTTCCCATGGGCAGTGCAGGTAAATATTAATAGCTTTTTGTTATTTTTTTTGTATTATATGTGTTTTAATTATGATATGGGCTGTTTTTTTACAATGTAGGCTTGGATGTATGAGGTCGTCCCTATCCTGGCTAAGACGAGGAACGAAAGAAGACTTCGGATGAGCGACCGCAATTTCCTAGGATGTTGCGATGGCATATCGAGAAGTATACCCATTGGGATTACGACAAAATAGAAATGGAAATTTAAGCGGCTCCGATAAGATTAAAGGATTAATCTTTTGAATATGCACTTACTTTTAAATGTGGCTTAAATTTGATTGATTTTTTTTCTTATTGCAGGGAGTCCGTCCCTTCCTCACCCCTACAATGGTGAAGCGGGAGAGGAGTATGTTACATCGTTCAGAGCACTGAATGATGTAGCAGATGAAATGATAGACTGCCTAATGCGGGACCTAGAAGGGTAGCACATGTGAGTGGAGCTATAGGGCCACTGCTTGAGAATGTTGTTGAGGCCAAGGATAATAAAGCTCCAATCAATGGGAAGGAGGAGGAGGAGGAGGAGGATGAAGAGGTTTGTACGCCTCCACGCAATTGGCAAACTGGTATAACAAATACTGTTTTGTTGAGACATCGAGGTCGGGAGAATGAGGTGGTTGACCTCATAAACGGTCTGTTTGAGAGTTTTACAATAGCCATTTATGAGAGGTTTGAGAAGATGGAAGAGCGGATGAAAAAGGTGGTGGAGAAAGTTGGTAGGGTGGAGGAGGAAGTTGGTGGGGTATTGAGAGTGGTTGAAGTGCAACCTGAACATAAAAGAGAGAGTCGAAAGAGTAAGCACGTAAAATCTCCTTACACGATAGTAACGTATGGAAAGAAAAGGAAAATGAGGAAGTCCGTGAAAGTGGAGAAGCAAAAATGGAGGAGGGTAAGGAAGAAGGTTGAGGAAGTGGGGAAGCGAAAAATGAAGGAGGGTGAGGCAAGACGCGAAGGAAGTGGGGAAGTGAAAATGGAGGAGGATGAGGTGGGACATGAAGGAAGCGAGGAAGTGAAAATGGAGGAGGGTAAGAAGGAAGGCAGAGAAAGTAGGGAAGTGAAAACGAAGGAGTTAAAGGTCAATTTGTATAGGCCAATAGATAAGGAAAAGAAAAAACTCTTTTATGCCTATTACAATGATTCTGGAAGTGATGGGTGTGTGAAGTGCAAGATTGAGGATTATCCCAGGAGTGGTTTGAAAAGATATTGACAATGGGCAGGTGGCTTGACGACTCAGTGAGTTGTTTTCTCTTATTTTTGCTTATGTTTTCCATGAGATATTGTATACTTATCATGTTGTTTTAATTTGATGCAACACATTGATGAGGTATTGGCACTTATGAGGCTACGGCAGAGCAATAATGGTGATATTTTGTATCCACACTATGCCATCACTGATGTGGCCTTTGGCGAAAGGCTAGTAACTAAATATGATACTTTAATGGAAAAGACCAATGGTGGAGGTGCAACAAGGGGAGGCAAATAAAAAAGATTGGTCGCAGATGACTTCGATGGTGTCCTTGATGATTTTTGGTTTGATGAGAAGATGATGCAGTATGTACGTGAGAAAAGACCCAAATATGGCAACAGTTGGGCAAACATTAAAAAAGTATATTGCATCATGAACATCAAGGATATGCATTGGATAACCATCGTTTAGGTACTAGAGGAGGGTTTGCTGTAGATCCTTGATTGCAACCCGAGTATTTGTTGAGAGAGACAACTGGAGACAAAGTTGCAACCGCTGTGTATATTATTCTCGTGGCTATTACGTGACAACAGGATGTTTCAACACTTGGGTGATGAACTACTGATGAAGAAGTGGCCACTCAAACGCCTTCTCGTCTCAATAAATGACTCGAGGTAAATTTTGTATAAAACTTACATAATATAATTGTTCTATAAGCTGATTCTAATGCTAATGTATTCCTCCCATTATAATGCTGATTGCGGGGCATATGCACTAAAATTTATTGAGTTCGACATGACCAACACCCTAATGGACAAGTTGAATGATGAAACAATGAGCAACTTTCTAGAGCAGTTGGCTATTGAGTGCTTCCATGGGCATATGGATCCTTTTTTACTAACCAGAACCCAATCTAAGTTATTGTTGATGTTGTCATCAAAAGGTATGGAAGTTGGACTTAGAGTTTTGTAGTTTATGTGAAATGCATTTCTTATTGGGTTGTCTTGAATAATTGAATTGTCTTGAATTGGATCAGCTGATGTTGTTAGGCATCAGGCTGTTAATACTTGGGTTTTGGTGTTATGTATACTTTGTGGCCAAGGCCAAGGCTGAATAATGTTAGAAAAGGTGTTGTAGAAGAAGACGAACAAGCTAATGTTGTTGTTGTTGATGCTGAAGTTGTGCTGGATAATTGTGCAGAATGGGGAAGTGATTGAAGAGAATGATGAAAAGGGAAGATGGAGGCTACCGGCACTGCTTTTATTTTGGGTGTATATAGGACATTTATTTGTTGTATATAATGTTGTAATTTAATGTAATTGACACATTTTAGATTTGTACAAAAGCAATTCAGTATTTCTTTCTATCTTTTAAGTTTTAGTTCGAGTTTGTTTAGTATTCTTGTTAAAGGGCATTAATGTGTTGATGCAATTAGGTTGTCAAATTCAGGAGAAAAGATGAAATTAATATGTGTTGGTGATTTTAGTTTTTCAAAATTCAAGAGAAAAGCTGGAAAAAATAAGTGTTGCCCGTGATCGCTTAAGCGATTATATATATTGCTTAAGTGGTAAAGGGTTTTCTATATAGGATCGCGTAAGTGAGACCATAAATCTTTTAAGCCATCTTGCACCTAGGATGATCTTGATTCTGCCTTGGACTTGAAGGCTAAAAGTGAAGAATTGCTTAAGTGAGACCGTAAATCACTTAAGCGATTGTACATATGGGATAATCTTGATTCTGCCTTGGACTTGATCACTTAAGCGACCAAGGCTAAAAGTGAAGAATCGCTGACCCTAAATCACTTAAGCGATCGTTTATCTAGGATGATTTTGATTCTGTCTTGGACTTGATCGCTTAAGCGACCAAGGCTAAACGTGAAGAATCACTTAAACGATAAATAAATCGCTTAAGCGATCGTGCATCTAGGATGATCTTGATTTTGCCTTCGACTTGATTGCTTAAGCAATCGTAAACCGCTTAAGTAATCAAGGCTAAATGTGAAGAATCGCTTAAGTGATACATAAATCGCTTAAGTGATCATGCATCTAAGATCCTGATTTTGCCTTGCACTTGATCGCTTAAGCGATCCTGAATCGCTTAAGCGACCAAGGCTACAAGTGAAGAATCGCTTAAGTGATCTTGATTCTGCGTTAGACTTGATCGCTTAAACGACCAAGTGTAAAAGTAAATAATAGCTTAAACGAGACCTTAAATCGCTTAAGTGATTGTGCACCTAGGGTGACTTGATTCTACCTTGGACTTGATCGCTTAAACAGTCATGCATCACTTAAGCGACCCAGGGTAAAAGTGGAAAGTCGCTTAAGTGATCTTAATTATGGCTTGTACGTGATCGCTTAAGCAATTGCAGCTGAATATATTGAATCGCTTAAGTGATACATGAAATCGCTTAAGCGATCCAATATATTCAGATGATCTTTATAATGCCTTTGAAAAGATCGCTTAAGCAATAACATACATCACTTAAGCGACCAAGGCTAAATATATAGGATCGCTTAAGTGAAACCATACATCGCTTAAGCGATCAAGGCTAATTTACTTTGGTACTTTAAAAACATTAAAATTTACATTATATAGAATCATTCTGTACTTTAATATTTCTTTTCCATGTTTATCTACACATATAAAAAAAATTAGTTTAATTAAAATATAATTTAAAAAAAAAATCGATTAAGTGATATAAATAATCAAATCAGTTAATACAAGACGGATAATAGTCCACTGAACTAATCGTACTGTCAAAATTCAAGCTTATTTCAATCTATTCCCCCCACATCGTACAAGATTTGACTACATTTTGTTCAATAAAAAGAGCACAATAATCATTCTCAAATACAACATTCATATTTGTGAAATGAGGTACGTTTCCACTAACGTGTCACACTAGTGCGCTATTACATTCATCCCTATATCATACGGTTGTAAACTTAATATGTGTTGATGGAATTACGTTGCAAATAATCTTTCTTAATTGGCCTTAATACGCGTTAATAACCGATATTGCTTAACATTAATGTTAATAATCATGTGATGTTGTGAATGTCCAAAGTTCACATTAACGTCACTTAATATGGGGTTGACAACCTATTCCCAAAAAAAAAAAAAAAAAAAAAAAAGGGAATTGCTTAAGCGATTTGGTGTTTATAAGCCTTCGTCACTTAAACGATAATATAAATCGCTTAAGCGATCTTATGAAAGGCATAATAAAGATCATCCGAATATACTGGATCGCTTAAGCGATTTCAAGTCAAGATCATCCGAATATACTGGATCGCTTAAACGATTTCAAGTCAAGATCATCCGAATATACTAGATCGCTTAAGCGATTTCAGGTCTCGCTTAAGCGATCCAGTATATTTAGCCTTAGTCACTCAAGCGATGAATAGTCGCTTGCTAGAATCAAAATCACTTAAGCGATTCTTCACTTTTACCTTTGGTTGCTTAAGCAATCAAGTCCAAGGCAGAATGAATTCACCTCAAGTGCACGATCTCTTAAGCGATTTAAGGTGTCGCTAAGTGATTCTTCACTTTTACACTTGGTCGCTTAAGCGATTTATGATTGCTTAAGCAATTTATGATCGCTTTAGCAATCAAGTTCAAGACAGAATCAAGATCATCTCAGATGTACGATCGCTTAAGCGACTTTTAGCCTTGGTCGCTTAAGCGATTTATGACCCTTTAAGCGATCAAGTCCAAGGCAGAATCAAGATCATCCCAGATGTACGATCGCTTAAGCAATTTATGTATCGCTTAAGCGATTCTTCACGTTTAGCCTTGGTCGCTTAAGTGATTTAGGATCGCTTAAGCGATCAAGTCCAAGCCAGAATCAAGATCATCCCAGATGCACGATCGCTTAAGCGATTCTTCACTTTTAGCCTTGGTTGCTTAAGCAATTTAGGATCGCTTAAGCGATCAAGTCCAAGAAAAAATCAAAATCATCCCAAATGTATGATCGCTTAAGCGACCTTGATCGTTTAAGCAATATATATAGTTGCTTAAGCAATCATGGGCAACACTTATTTTTTCTAGCTTTTCTCCTTAATTTTGACAAACTAAAATCACCAACACATATTAATTTCATCTTTTCTCCTGAATTTGGCAATCTAATTGCATCAACACATTAATGTCATTTAATAAAATTACTAAACAAACTCAAACTCAAAAGAGGGAAAGAAATACTCAATTGCTTTTATACAAATCTAAAACGTGTCAATTATATTAAATTACAAAATTATATACAACAAATAAATGTCCTATATACACCCAAAATAAAAGCAGTGCGGGCAGCCTCTATCCTTCCTCTTCATCATTCTCTTCGGCCACTTTCCCATCTTCCACAATTATCCAACACACCTTCAGCATTAGCAGCAACAACAACAGCTTCTTCGTCTTTTTCTACAGCACCCCTTCCAACATTATCCAGCCTTGGCCTTGGCCACAAAGCATACATAACACCACAACCCAAGTATCAACAGCCTGACGCCTAACAACACCAGCTGATCCAATTCAAGACAACCCAATAAGAAATGCATTTCACATAAACTACCAAACTCTAAGTCCAACTTCCATACTGGATCTTATCTATAGATCTTATAGAAGGTTGCTTGTTTTCTTGCATCTGATCGATTCGAACCTAATTTTTAGGATTTGCATGTGATCGATTATGGAAATTGCTTCTCCTATGGCTAAGTTGCTTGCAAATAGAGCACTTATTCATCCTTCGGAGAACCTCACAAGCTGATGGAATATGCTTAACTATTTTTCTCCCCTTTTCTGTCTTCTTGAATGGCATATGGATGATAATGTCAACCAACTTTAGCGGCACCACACACTATACTTCTGGAGGAACTGGATATATCATTTTCGAATAAGCCAGCATGTAGTGGTTTGCCATATAGAGAGGGGAGCAAAGTTCCATGTAAATTCTTGAACTAAAATCAGGCTTCTGTTGGTTTTTCAGTGTTGTTAGTGCATGAGGACAAGATAAACGTTGAATGTCAAACACTTTATAGCTGCAAGTTTTACTAAGAAGGTTATCTAGGGCATCCGAACCATAGCCACGCACGGTGAACTCTTGAGCATTGAGAGGATAGGCAAACAGTGCATTTGACAGTGTCATACGTTCTCAAAATAATTTTTCAGCTAACAAAACAAGGGTTGTGGTAAAATTATCTGACTTCGTACAACCCTAATTAAACCACCGTGACAATGTCCTCTGGATTGTATAAAAAAGGGCAACAATTGGAAACTCTCTTTCTATTTACAACTTCAAATTTATAGACTCGGCTATGTTCGTGGTCATGACATTGAACCTTCTTCTAGGAAAGTAAGTTCTACTCCATCGGTCAAAACCAACATCATGCTAATATACTTAGCAATTCTATCATCCTTGATTCGGATTTGCCGGAAGTGCTCCTTAAAGTCATCAACTCGATAAGCTTTTGGGACCATGTAGTATTTCTGAAGGAGGCCAGCACACTTACACGTTTATTTTAAGTTCTCGCGAGGGTGCCTCATACAGAATTCGTGATGTGCTTGGGGGTAAATAGTGGTAATCCCCTTCTTTACAGAGTTGTGCCTATCGGATATTATGCACAACTCGTCACTGTCAGGCACTATCGTAAGTAATTACTAGAAAAACGAAGTCCATGACTTGTCATTCTCAGAGTCAACCACACACCATCGTAACAATTTCTTTCTACTACCATAATATATATTAATAAAAAGACAGCATATTTATCAAAACAGTTGGGCCCAAAAATTTTTCTTTACTTAATAATTACATTCTTTACATAGTACAACATCATTTGTGCAAAAGACTCTCAAAAACAAAAACAGTGGGCAGTGCAGCCAAGTCTCCCCGCTTGCCGATGTCCATCCGACCAGGTCCTCACCTATGTCCTGTACAACAAAGAAAACAACAGAGTGAGCACAAAGATGCCCAATAAGTAAAATCTTCTACTCTATAATCCCCGTGCATTACTCATCAATTCTTTTCGTACTCTTGTCACTTTTTTCTAATTCAAAATCTCATTTTCTTTCTTTTCTTTTCTTTCTATTCTTTTCTTTTTCTCATTCTCATTCCACTCTCTCATGGCAGAGACCGCTCTTTCTTGTAGCGGTTTACATGCATTCCGCTCTCTCATGGCGGAGACCGCTTTTTCTCATTGTGGTTTACATGAGGGTAACTCTACACTCACGAGTTCCCCATCGCACAACCTATTTTCTTTTCTTTTCTGTAGCACTTAATAATCATTTTATCCTCTAGTGCTAGTTCTTTCTTTCTCTTTATTCTAAGAGAATTGGTTCTTTTCTTTATCTCTATTCATAGAGTGTTTCTTTCTCATTTCTCATTTCTCATATTTCTTTCTCATGTGATTACTCAATTAAACATATGCATATGGATGGCTCATGCCTAAAATCTTTCTTATATGAATTCATAACATGCAAATATGCTATGTTGCATACAGTAAGGTTCTCTACTTCTACTCATGCTTCTTTTAGGCATTTCATCAAACAATGTGTGTGCATACATAAACTTTATTCTAACTTTAATTATACTTCTTTCTTAACCATCCAAAATTGGAGTTTAACTCCTTCAAATTATCACACATCCTGCAAAGAAAACCCACTTCAAATATTCCTCTCAAGTTCTTCTAATTCTATCCATACTTCTACCAAAATTTATCAACACAATACACCATTCTCATGGTGGAAATTTCTTCATAAATCAACATTAAACTCATTCTTTCATTCATCAACTCATTTCAAACATAAAAATCCAAACATTAATCATATATAAAGCTCTATACATCATTCAATCATGCAAATCACAACTTAGGTGGATTTACTTACCTTAGACACAAGTAGAATCCACTTAATCTCTCTACTCTTGATGGCTCGATACTTTCTCTTAAACCTTCAATATACAACTCAATAAGGATCCTACTCTTTCAACAATAAAATTACCTCTAGAGTAAGGATTCTCACCTTTTAGTGCTTAGGATCAACTTGTATAAATTTCTAGTCAAAAGCTCTTCAAAGATCCTTGGAATTTGAATGAAAAATTTGAGAGAAGTGAAGGATGAAGGAGGCGGTGGAGAAGAATCAATGAAAGGGTTTCTAAAGCTAAACCCTTAATATCTCATATTTTCTCCACTCTTTCCCAAAATACCCTTGCTCCTTCTTTGAAATTCCATCTAAGACCTTTCATTCTTTGCAAAAACAACCCCATTCAAACTATTCTCCATGCAATTTCCTTACATTTCACTCCCACTTTTCCTGCTAAAAAGGGGTAGAATGGTCATTGAGTCTTAAAAGGAAGAATTCTCTAAAACTCAAAGGGAACATTCAGCCGAGTCTTCGCCGCGGCAAAGCTATTTTCTTCGCCCCGACGAAAGCTCACAGCAGCTACACGGGGTTGTAGCACCTCATCGCTACGGCGAACACTGTAACCTCAATATTTCGCCAAGTCTTACAAATTTTCAGGGTAATCACTCAACCAAACCAAAACACCCTTTCAACTAAGGGTAAACCAAGCATATTAACAACATACAGACTCAAATGAGGATAAATCAACAAACATTCAAGCCATTCATCAAATCTTAACTACGCACCTCAAGTGGGGCATTACACCATACAACGAGATATGTGAGATTCCCGCTGTCCTGTGCAGTGGCCGCCAATAATGTACTTTCATACTTTCCCATCAAAAAGCAATCATCAACATCCAACACCTTTATCATGTTTACAAAACCCCTTATAGCAACACCGTAAGCAACAAAAAAATATTTAAACCTCATATTCTTGTCCCACTTCAAAGTCGTCTTACTACCTTAGTTTGTCAACTCAAGCATATAACGATATGCTTCTAATACTGTGTACCCATGCTCTGGCATGCCTCTCACAAAATCTTGTGCATGTTGTCTCCCTTTCTAGCATTTCTAATAACTAACATCGTATCCCAACTCTATGCACACAAGTCTATAAATGTCCTTAGGAGATGGATCTTTCCCTTCAATAAACTGACTTTTGACAAATTGTCCAATAACATCGGCAGAGACTTATAGATGCTCACCTGAAATATGTCCCAACCCACATGTGTGCTCACTGGTATACATGCTAACAATAAATTTTTTGGACTCTGCTAACCTTCTACAATAAACCCGCCACTTGCACTTTCGGGCACGACATGCAATCATCACTATTGATTAATTAGACTTTTTGGTGATGAACTCAAAATTACCTCTCACGACAACAAGTTTTAACTTCCTCACCACTTCCTCCTTGCTGTCAAATAAATAAACTACGCGCAATTCCAATCCATTAGTAAAAACGTGAGCTGATTCACTACTACTCGCAATTGCCGCCTCTAAACCTATATAAACGACCCAAGTGTTGTCTTCCTCACAAACAACACCTTCTGTATAATCTGTATTTATAGGACTATCTACATTTGCAGGAACATGTATGGGGTCCTTCGCATCCACATTTTCATTCTGCCTCACACAATCAACCTTCTCTTTAGTGTCCTTCCTCACCAACCAAATCACCGCCTACTGGGGTGGGTGGGTGGGTGGGTCTGGTCCCGCCCAAAATCAAAGGAACCGAAATCAAAATCGGGCGATTCCTTTGATTTGGAACTAGAACTATAATAGTCGGTTCCGGTTCCGGTTCCAGTTCCAAGTACCCTAGAAAATATCAATTACCACCTTTTTTTTTTTTAAATGACAAATAAACCCTTATAAAATTACAATTACACCCCTAACAATTAAGTACAAAACATTAAATAATATATTTGTTTATATTTACGTGATGTTTGATGCTTGATTATAAGTATTTAATTGTTTGTTTTCACTGATAATAAACATTTAAAAGCTATTATTTAACGTAAATGTCTTAATGTATATTAAATTTCTTAATCAAGTAATAAGTGAAACTTAAATATTAATAAGAATATTTTGAAAAAGTGATCTTTTAATGAAAATTAATAAGACTTTTGATAGTAAGATAAAAAAAACCAAAATTTTCTTATATATTTTATGATATGCAAAATATAAAAAAAAACCCCTCATATGCAAAATATCAAAAAAAACCCTATTCTTTAATAGTATATCAATTTAGTCCAATTTTCAATTCCTTTGATTTGGAATCAGAACTGGAACCACACAATATCGGTTCCAATTTTTTTAAATTGGAACCTACCCTATTCTGGTTAGGTTAGGGTAAGGCAGGCAGAGCACCAGGGGTACCCATCGGTTTCGGTTCTACCCTAAAATTTTGCCCACCCCCACTGCCTACTCTTGATTTTTCAACAAAAAAATCAATACCCTCGTAGTTAAAATTAAAACCAGCATTCTCCACACCCATATCACCGCTTACTTTTGAACCAACTTCCAAAGCTTTATCCACAACCGAAATCGTTAAAATGGGCCTCGAACCATTATCGCCCACATCTAGTATAAATAACTTCACATCTTCATCAGACATTAATACAACAGGGGGTACCTTAAAATTTGCAGGAACTCTACTTAAAACATACTTCATAACTATATCATCACGTGAGTAACTCAACCCACCTCTTCTAATGATTTCATCAATCAACTCATCAAAACTAACTTTTGTACGCACAACAATTACTTTAACTTGTTTGCTCTTCCCAATCCACTTCCAACAACTTTCTTTGTCCACTCACTCACCAAAATATTCAACACCCAAAACCACTTGTCCCATGTCTAATAATAGTCAAGTACCTATAATGCATGAAAACAAAAATTATTGACCGATATATTAAGGGTTGATAGATTTTAAAAAACATCTCTAGAGTCGCTTAAACAATGTGGTGTATCGCTTAAGCGATCTAGTATAAATAAGTTTGATCGCTTAAGCGATCTTATGTCATATACTTGATCGTCTAAGCGATCTATTGTCATAGACCAGACTTATAGTAAATCGCTTAAGCGATCGTCTGCCATAAACCTAATCGCTTAAGCGATCTGCCATCTGCTGCATTAAACTAGACATACCAGATCGTTTAAGCGATACACAAGATCGCTTAAGCGATCCATTAGATGTAAAACACATTTTCAGTCATCTCCACCTACAATCGGTGCTACCACCCCCTAACTACCAACAATGCAAGAAAATATTCAACCAAAATTCACTCTTTTGAACTTGCATTACATCAAACACAACCCAAAAACCTAAACAACTAAATCAAAATCATAACTCAAACCCAATTTATCATTAAATCTTTGTAAATCGAAATTTAAAATGCAAAGAGGAAGATACACATACGTGGACGAAATGTCAGGAGGAGAAGGAGGAGGAAAAGATGTTAATGGCAAAGGAAGAAGAAAATATTAATGGCGAATGAAGAAGAAGATGTAGAGGAAGGAGGAAGAAGAAGATGGAGACGAAGCTTAGAAAGAACAACAACCAAGGGAGGTGCGTTAATGTCGGGAGGAAGAAGAAGAAGGTGTTTGGGTTTGTTTGCAAAAAATTTGGCTTTTTGGGAACATATTATAATTTTTAAAAAATTACACAATACTTCATTAATTCTAATTAACCACTGATCATGTTTAATTAATCTTAATCAATAATAAAGTTATTTACTTAACATTTTAAAACTACATGACTTTTAATTAAATTTAAACTTGATTTGGTCTTTTAATAAAATGCCCCTAGAAACCCAAGACAGAAACTAAAGTATTACTTTCATAATCTTTCCAATTCCAGGAGCGGGAATATTAATTTTCATAAATAAAAAAAATTAAAACATTTAAATTTCCTAAGTTACCACATTTAGGGTATTTTTTTTCTCATTTAAAAAGAAAGGAAAAAAGAAAAAAAGCGATGAAAACAAAAGAATAGTGGGGAGAAGAGAAGAGAGTGCACATTTGTCTCTTGATTTTTCTGCATATATTTTTCAACTGCCTACCACCATTTCTCCACCTTAACCCACGCCTCTCCGTGGCCCCTCCAAAAATTCTGCGCCACCTAACCCCTTTCTCTTTTCTCTGTTTCTTACCGCCAATCAACTTCTTTCAACTCTTCATTTCTTCTTTCTTCTTATCTTCGCTTTCTTTCTTGTTGTGCTCTGTTCTTTTTCCATTCCATCAGTGGAGGCCAAGCTTCTAGGTCCTAAATCACCCCCTCACCAACGTCTACTGGTACCTTTGGGACATACCTGGCCTCATTAAGATTTTGGCCCAATGTGTCAATCATCTCATATATCATTTCCGATTTAGGGTGCAATCTATCGTATACTGTAAATTCATGGACCTCGTTGTCCACTTCAATAGAACTAGCCCCCGATGGCTTTTGAATTCCAGTGCTTCTCATAAGTAGCCTTACATTAGAAACGTTGTCCCAGTCTCCTGCTGCTGCAAAAATGTTTGACAACATAGAGTAATTCCCAGGATCCGATGGTTCCAATTTAACCAGGTGATCAAGTGCCTCCCGAGCAAGTTCTAAAGCATTATGCATTCCGCACGCTCCCAAAAGGGTACTCCAAATAACGGCATTTGGTTCAAATGGCATGCTGTGCACAACTCTAAAAGCCTCCTTAAGACGTCCACCCCGACCCAAAAGGTCAATCATGCAACCATAATGCTTAACTCGAGGAAGAATCCCATAATCTCTTTCCATTGAATAGAAATACTGTACACCCTCGTCAATGAAGCCTGCATGTGAACAAGCACATAAGACACCAATGAAAGTAATTTTATCAGGCGCAAACCCTTCTTGTTTCATCCTTGAGAAAAGCTCCAGTGCTTTCCCACCATGACCGTGCATCGCGAATCCTTGTAGCATAGCATTCCAAGACCCCACATCTTTCTTTGGTGTCACATTAAAGAGACTCATAGCCTTGTCCAAGCTACCACACTTTGCATACATATCAATTAAGGCATTGGACACATTCGTACTACATTTAAACCTATTCCTCTCAATAGAAGCATGAACTTTCGTCCCCAAACTAAGCAAACCTGACTCAGCACAAGCAGCCAATATTCTAATAACAGTCCCAGCATCCGGCTTCAATCCAACCTCCTCCATTTCATCATACAATCTCATTGCCTCCTTCGTCATCCCCTTTTCGGCGAACCCAGATATTAATATAGTCCAAGGAATCAACTTCTTAACCGGCATCCTATCGAACAACAATTTTGCCATCTCCATCTTTACTATACCCCCAAATCATCGTTGACCACGAAACAACATCTCTCGCTGGAATTTTTTCAAACAATTCAAACGCCGAGTTCATTTCTCCAGCCTTTGCATACCCATCTAACATCATATTCCAAGTAATCCTACCCCTCTCAGGCATTTCATCAAACAGTCTTTGAGCTTTAGTCGACTCCCCACTTTTCACCAACCCATAAATCGTTGAATTCCACGTCACGATATCTTTCTCACCCAGAACCATGAACAACTTCTTCGCTGCACTAACACCAACCACACCACACTTAAGTAACCATCAATTAACGCATTAGCCACAGAAATATCACTCAAAAACCCACATTTCTCTATCAGGGTATGTATCATTTGTACAACTTTTAAACGATCTTGCCCACCACACGCCTTTAAAATAAAGGGGTACGTACAATTATCAGCAAAAACACCAGCCTTTTGCATTTCAAAGAAGGCCCTAAAAGCGTAAACATTCTTACAGTTTTGCACACAAGCGCTTATAAAAGTATTGTACAAATGAACATTAGGGTCTCGAACATAATTAAAAACCTTAATAGCCAACCCCAATTGGCGGCAAAGGGACAAAGAAGAAACGAGTTTTGGTGCGATATACAAGTCATTGTGGAGGTCCTGTTTGATGATTTGTGCGGAAACGTTGTTTAATGTGGTTAAGGTTGGTGCGTTTGTGAAGGATTTGAAGCTTTTCTTCCAAGAGTCCCCGTGTGGAGACCCAAGTCGCAGCTCGAATTGGGACATGCATTTGAGCCTTAGCGGTGTAAGGTGGCATTGAAGAAGCGATTTTTCGTCGTGTGATGAAGAATTGAAGATGGGTTTGAGTGAATTGTGGCTCAAGGATTTGAAAGTTTTAACCTTTGGTGTGCGTTTAAACTATGGGTTGCTTGTGGTTTCGCTTCTTGGGCTTACCTACAAGAGAACATAATTATCAATCCAAGTGGTTGATAACAGGATTTTATAATTCTCAATTATGTCTTATTTCATCACCCAAAACTTTAGAAAACACTAACTAATTTCTTACATATAATTAGAGAATAATATTTACAAGAACAATTCTTTCATATATTTAACTATTAATCTTCTTCATAATACAAATTGAGGATATCACAGAGATTCAAAACATGAGTAATGACAGAAACCCATAGACAGAAACTACAGTATTACTTTCAGAATCTTTGCAATTCCAAGGGGGGAAGTACTAATTTTCATAAATTAAAAAATTAAAACCTTTAAATTTTTAGGCTATTTTTCTCATTTAAAAAGAAAGAAAAAAAGAAAAAAGAAAAAAAGCCATGAAAACAAAAGAAGAGAGTAGTGGAGAGAAGAGAAAAGAAGAGAAGAGAGTGCCCATTTGTCTGTTGATTTTTCTGCATATATTTTTCAACCACCTACCACAATTTCTCCACCTTAACCCACCCCTCTCTCCGTGGCCCCTCCAAAAATTCTGCGCCACCTAACCCTCTTTCTCTTTTCTCTATTTCTTACCGCCAATCAACTTCTTTCAACTCTTCATTTCTTCTTTCTTCTTATCTTCGCTTTCTTTCTTGTTTTGCTCTGTTATTTTTCCATTCCAATAATGGAGGCCAAGCTTCTAGGTCCCAAATCACTCCATCACCAACGTCTACCGGTACCTTTGGGACATAACTGGCCTCATTAAGATCTTCGACCAATGTGTCAATCATCTCATATATCTTTTCCGATTTAGGGTGCAATCTATCGTATACTGTAAATTCATGGACCTCGTTATCCACTTCAATAGAACTAGCCCCCGATGGCTTTTGAATTCCAGTGCTTCTCATAAGTTGCCTTACATTAGAAACGTTGTCCCAGTCTCCTGCTGCTGCAAAAATGTTTGACAACATGGAGTAATTCCCAGGATTTGATGGTTCCAATTTAACCAGGTGATCAAGTGCCTCCTCAGCAAGTTCTACAGCATTATGCATTCGGCACGCTCCCAAAAGGGTACCCCAAATAATAGCATTTGGTTCAAATGGCATGCTGTGCACAACTCTAAAAGCCTCCTTAAGACGTCCACCCCGACCCAAAAGGTCAATCATGCAACCATAATGCTCAACTTGAGGAAGAATCCCATAATCTCTTTCCATTGAATAGAAATACCGTACACCCTCATCAATGAAGCCTGCATGTGTACAAGCACATAAGACACCAATGAAAGTAATTTTATCAGGCTCAAACTCTTCTTGTTTCATCCTTGAGAAAAGCTCCAGTGCTTCCTCACCATGACCGTGCATCGCGAGTCCTTGTAGCATAGCATTCCAAGACACCACATCTTTCTTTGGTGTCACATTAAAGACACTCATAGCCTTATCTAAGCTACCACACTTTGCATACATATCAATTAATGCATTGGACACATTCGTACTATATTTAAACCTATTCCTCTCAACTGAAGCATGAACTTTCATCCCCAAATTAAGCAAACCAGACTCAGCACAAGCAGCCAATATACTAATAACAGTCCCATCATCCGGCTTCAATCCAACCTCCTCCATTTCATCATACAATCTCATTGCCTCCTTCATCATCCCCCTTTCAGCGAACGCAGATATTATTATAGTCCAAGGAACCAAGTTCTTAAACGGCATCCTATCAAAGAACAATTTTGCCGTCTCTATATCTCCATCTTTACTATACCCCCAAATCATCGTCGACCACGAAACAACATTTCTCTCTGGCATTTTTTCAAACAATTCAAACGCTGAGTTCATTTCTCCAGCCTTTGTATACCCATCTAACATTGTATTCCAACTAATCGTATCTCTCTCAGGCATTTCATCAAACAGTCTTCGAGCTTCACTCAACTCCCCACTTTTCACCAACCCACAAATCATTGAATTCCACGTCACGGTGTCTCTCTCACCCAGCACCATAAACAACTTCTTAGCTGCACTAACACCAGCCACACCACACTTTGAGTAACTATCAATTAACGCATTGGGTACAAAAATATCACTCAAAAACCCACATTTCTCTATCAGGGCATGTATCATTTGTACAACTTTTAACCAATTTTGCCCACTACACGCCTTTAAAAGAAAGGGGTACGTAAAATTATCAGCAAAAACACCAACCTTTTGCATTTCAAAGAAGACCCTAAAAGCGTGAACATTCATAGAGTTTTGCACACAAGCCCTTATCAAAGTATTGTACAAATGAACATTAGGGTCTTGAATATAATTAAAAACCTTAATAGCCAACCCCATTTGGCGGCAAAGGGACAAAGAAGAAACGAGTTTCGGTGCTATATACAAGTCATTGTGGAGGTCCTTTTTGATGATTTGTGCGTGAAGTTGTTTAACGTGGTTAAGGTTGGTGCATTTGTGAAGGTTTTGAAGCTTTTCTTCCAGGAGTCTCCGTGAGGAGACCCACCTCGGAGCTCGAATTGGGACTGACATTTGAGGCTTAGTGGTGTAAGGTGACATTGAAGAAGCGATTCTGCATCGTGTAATGAAGAATTTGGAGAGGGGTTTGAGTGAATTTTGGCTCAAGGATTTGAAAGTTTTAACCTTTGGTTTGTGTTTAAGCTTTACGTAGATAAGGTGTTCGATCTTTTTGTTTTGGTTTGGTTTCTTGTGGTTTCGCGCTTCTTGGGCTTCTAATATTTTCTTGCACTTCCATTTTCCTTATTAATTTTTTTTTAAATAAGAGAAAATTAAAATTAAATCAATTTTTTATATAAAATTAACGTTTGGTAAGTTTTTTATAATACTATTTTTGGCCAAATAGCATTTTTGGAAAAATGATTATGAGAAGTTTTTGGTATATTTTGCATAGCAACTTCTAAAAATATTTAGATTATTTTAACCCATAGGTTTGTTATTTTAATTAAACACCCCCCATAAAAAAGTTTATAAATTAACAAAAACACCTCCATGAAAAAATTTATAAATTAACCACCACCGAAAGGTGGCTAGAATCTGCCAGAATAGTATACGACCCTACCGGTAATCACTGCATTTGGTTGAAAAATGTCAGATCGGCGCACGATCGACCAGATCCAGCCAATCGTGAGCCATTCTGATAGATTTCGGCCACCTTTTGACGGTGGTGGTCAGTTATCAACAATATGTGGGTGGGTGGGAGTGTTTTTATCAATTTATAAACTCTTATTATTGGTGGTATTCAGTTAAATTAACAAACCTAAGGGGTTAAAAATAATCTAAATATTTTCAGAAAATGCTATTCATAATTGTATAAAAAATTCTCACAATGCTATCCTATTTTCCAAAAATACTATTTAGAATAGAATTTTATTCTAAATAACTAACCAAAAATACTATCTAGCATAGAATACTATTCTAAATAACTAAGGCTCCGTTTGGTTTACTTTTTTACATTTTTTAGAAAAGTTTTGTGAAAAAAGTTAAAAAACGTTGAATTTGGCAGGTATTACAATGTAGGATTTGAAAATTAATAAAAATACCCCCTATATTTATTTATTTACTAAACACCCCTATAATAAAACATTAAAAGTTAACAAAAACACCCTTAACCCACCCAAAAAATATGGACAGACGGCCACCACTGCCGAAGGGTGGCGGAGTGGCCATATCGCATGATCGGTTGGATCTTGTCGATCGTGCGCCGATATGACCTTTTTCGGCCAGATCTACGGCTAGATTTGGCCATTGACGGCCAGATCTAGCCGTATTTGCTCGTCAACGATGGCCAACATATGGTCGTCGTTGATGGTCAACGACGACCATATGTTGGCCGTCGTTGACAATTGGCTACGACCAAAGATCTGGCCTTTTCTTGCCAGATCCGCCGTGGATCTAACCAGAAAATGCTAGATCGGCGCACTACCAGCCAGATTCAGCTGGTAGTGCGCCGTTATACCAGATTCCGGCCATCTCCCGGCAGTGGTGGTCGGAATCTAGTAAATGTGGGTTGTTGGATTGTTTTTGCAATTTCTAAAAAAAAATATGTAGGGGTATTTAATTAAATTAACAAATTTAAGGGGTTTAAAAAAAGTTGAATAATATTGAATAACATATCGAGTTTTTGTTATTTTATTGTTTAACTTTATTGGAAATACTAATAGTAGTATTCCCAAAAAGGAACCAAACGGAGCCTAACAGATTCTGAAAGTAATATTGTAGTTTCTGTTCTTGTGTTTATATCATTATTCAAGCTTTGAATGTTTGTGATATCCTTGATTCATATTATAAAAAAGATCATAAGGGCCCTTTGGTACACAATTTTTCATTACTGTATTCCCTATTCTATCCAAAATAGACATTTATTTCCTTATTTTCAAAATATTATTATATATTATTCAATTCTTTTTAAACCCCCTATATTTATTAATTTAATTAAATACCCCCAAAAAAATTTAGAAATTGACAAAAACACCACAGTAACCCACATTTGCAAGATTCCGGCCGTCACTGTCGGAAGCTGGCCAGAATATGGTATAATGGCGCACTACAGGTTGGATCTGCCCGGTAGTGCGTCGATCTAGCCTTTTCCTACCAAATCCATGGTGGATTTAACTGGAAAATACTAGATCTTTGGCCGTAGCCAGTCGTCAACGATGGCCAAGATACGGCCATCGTTGACCATCAACAACGGACCATATCTTTGGCCATCGTTGACGACCAAATGCGGCCAGATCTGGCCGTCAATGGCAAGATCTAACAGTAGATTTGGTCAAAAAATGTCATATCGGTGTACAAGGCCGATTGATCGGTTGTACACCGTCTGTGACTCCACCTGGGCCAGGCGGTGGTGGCTCTTGTCGGTATTTAATGGGTGAGCGAGGGTACTTTTGTTAGTTTTTAATATTTTATTATAGGGGTGTTTAGTAAATAAACAAACATAGGGAGTTATTTTTATTAGTTTTCAAATCCTATATCGTAATAATCACTCAATTTTACTTTTTTCAAAATATTATTATAAAAAGTATCTCAACCAAGTGCACCCTTAATAATTGAATGACATATCAAAAGTTTTCTAAGAGATTTTGTAATACAAACAATGACCTAAGTTAACATTCTCTTAACAATTGTTTTTAACCGTCGTTGATCGACAAAGATTATAATGTCAGTTTTAGAATCATGAGACCTCTTAGAAAATTATGCTACATTCTTGACAATATGGTTAGTGAGTTGAGCGTGTCAAATGCATAGTCAAGAGTCCGTATTTGACTGCCATATCATCGTTTGTGTTCAGTTCCCGTCCCTTTCTTATTAGTTGGAATTGTGTTAGGAAGGAGTATTTTAATGACCTTGTGGTTAGACTTTGATATGCAGGAATATTTTTAGGTAGCCATTTTTTTTTAATATTACATATGGTTCTTTTTTGACCCAATTTTTTTTTTTTCCTATTTCTTTCATTTTACTTTGAATTTGCTAAAACGATCAAAAGAGTCTATCAATCCAATAAAATAGCATCACAAAATAAATAAATAACATGCTATCTCTGAGTGGTCGAATGGTTCGATAGAGACTCTTGGATATATTATTCAAGAGATTCTGAGTTTGAGTCCATTCTCAAGTGGTGATAGAGGTAGTTACTAGCGTTTTTTGTCCAAACGATAGTTTCAGAGCCCCGAAAGATTAATTAAAATATATGTAAGCTGACTCGATCACTCTCTGATCATAAAATATATATATATTATTCAAGAGATTCTGAGTTTGAGTCCATTCTTGTGATTTCGGGTGGTTTTAGACTTGTTTCCAAAGTCAATTGATGATATAAAGAATAAGAAAGAAAAGGGCAGGTGGGTAGTTGGTAAGATGACAAAGAAGCCCAATAGGAAAAGAGTAAGTTATTAATTAAGGTAGGTTTTGAAAAATATTAGAACACAACCTTTGAATCTCCTTCATATTGTATTAGCTTTAATGTGAAATCACACCTCGAATTCGCATTTTTATAAGCATATAAGAGCATCTCCAATGGTCTCTTCATTTTAAAGAGCACATTTCACATAAATAAAGAGTATTTTCATTAATTTCTAAGAATATCTCTAAATGACTCTTCATATAATCTAAACTCTTTATTATAAAGAGTTTATCCATAGAACTAAGAGTCCAATAGACTCTTTATTCTTTAAATATAAATTAAATAGTGAGTTTGACTTTCTATATTTAGAGAGTCAAATTTTACACTCTATCCTAATTTTAAATAATAAATTGCAAGTTTCTATACATTTTATTTATGATTTCTCTTTCCTATTAAATTTCTTTTTTAAAAAAAGACATATTCACTCTCCTAAAATTTGAAGAGTCTATTGGATTTGAATAAAAAAATTGTTCTTTATATTTAAAAATTAATAAAGATGCTCTTTAAAATAAAGAGCACCATTGGAGATGCTCTAAATATATATAAAAAAAAAAAAATTGTATTAAAATCCAGTACACTCTTTAAATTAGACTTAATAAATAGGAGAGAGATTTAATAGGAGATAGAATTAATAATAAAATGTATAGAAACTTGTAATTTATTAAATAAAATTGGGATAAAGAGTACGATTTGACTCTCTAGATGTAGGGAGTTAAATCTCACTATTTAGTTTATATTTAAAGAATAAAGAGTCTATTGGACTCTTGTTTTTATAGACAAACTCTTTATAATAAAGAGTTTTAGTCATATAAAGAGTCATTTAGAAATGCTCTAATATAACACCATGGTTGTTATTGTTATTATTTTAAGCATATACAAAAATTTCATTCCCATTGTCAAAACTAAGATTCCCACTATACATACTTAGGTAAATTTTGAAGATTCTAAAATTTTTAATAGTTTTTAGTGGAATTTTAGTGAGAAAATTAGGAATTGTTAGAGAGTAAGTAAGAAAATTAGTATGAGTAGCCCAATGGTAATGATGAACCAAGAGGGCTATACATGACTTCAACTTATAATTCTAAATTCGATTTCTCGTTGGACTCACAAGTAATACTTTTATCCATGATTTACCTAGGAGGATGCATCGATGGGTTGCTGTGAGATAACTTTTCCTGAAGATTAGTCGAGGTATGTATAAGCTAGTTTAGACATCTCAGTTAACAAAAATAAAAAAAATAAAAATTCAAGAAAAATATTTCCATTTCTCTTTGCCCTATGGGCTACTCCTTCTGTTATAGGCAACTAATATGGTTATTACAACTTCATCTTTTTTTACCTCTACTTGAAAATTAAGAATTAAAATGATTATGGGGGAAGAATTTAGTATATTAGTGTATAAATCTTTTTATACCGTCCATTTATAAATAGAATAATTATTTCATGCATCTGATGTATGTACAATCATCTAACGAAAGTGTGTTATACCATGTGTGTCTTCATTGAACAATCGTATTTGTATAAGGTATGAAAGAGTTGTTCTTATAAATATAACACTTTAATTATCCGCAAGAAATTAGTTAGTGTTGTTAAAAGTACTCTAATTATATATAAGAAATTAGTTAGTCTTAATTTTCTTAAAATTGGAACCAAATTTTATCATGTCCGTAAATTATTAGAAATTAAAATAAAAAATTCTATAAAAACATTTAATTTTCCTAAGTCGCCACATTTAGGTCATTTTTTGTCATTTAAAAAGAAAGAATAAAGAATAAAGAAAAAAGGCAATGAATTGAAAACCAAAGAAGAAGGTAGTGGAGATTGCAGAGAAGACAAGAGAGATGAGTGCATATTTGTCTGTTGATTTTTCTACCACCTACCACCACGTCTCCACTAACCTACCTAACCCCTCGTCCCCCCTCTCCGTGGCCCCTCCAACACTTCTGCGCCACCTAACCCTCTTTCTCTTTTCTCTATTTCTTACCGCCAATCAACTTCTTTCAACTCTTCATTCCTTCTTTCTTTCTTATCTTTGCTTTCTTTCTCGTTTTGCTTTGTTCTTTTTCCATTCCAACAATGGAGGCCAAGCTTCTACGAGCTTCCTCCTCCTCTTCGGTCATTCCCCCTCTTAATGCCCCCAAGCGCTCCCAACCCACTTGCCTTTTTTCTTTCAAAACCAGAAAAAATCCTGCTTTAACGGCTTCTTGTTCCAGTTTGCAGGAGAAACGGGTTCCTCCTCTCAAGGCTTTCTCCACTTTAATTGGGTATGATTAAAGATACCCTTTTGTTTATATTGGATTACTCCTTCAATTTGGCTTCAATATGTCTTGCTTTTGTGGTGTTGGTTTTGTTAATTTGGATTAATTTATTTTGTAGGTCTTTCAAAGTTATGATCTTTAGTAAATTCTTCCATGCAATGGATGGTTTAATGTAATTATTGGGTGCATAATCTTCAATTCAGTTTGGCTTCAATTTGTCTTGCTTTTCTAGAGTTGGTTTTGTTAATTTGGATTGATTTATCGTGTAAGTCTTTCAAATTTGTGATCTTTAGTATATTTTTAAACGCAATGGATGGTTCAATGCAACAATCGGATGCATAATCTTTAATTTTGTTTGTTTCATTTGTTGATTTAATGTAGGAGAGATGAATAGATCTGTTTTAATACCATGTCATGATTTATTTCCTCTTTTTTTTTTTTTTTTTTGGGTGTGTGTGTGTGTGTGTGTGTATGGTTATGGCCAGGGGCTTGTTTGATTCTTTATGTGTTTTCAGGAGTGTTTTTCTGTCTTTTGCTTTGTCTTGGCACCACCCATGTGCTTGGAGTGTTAATAAGCCTGTTCCGCCATTGAGCCAAATATGTAGAGTACATTGCCTAAGAAAGCGAATGCCTAACAAAGCATGTGTTTTCACATTGCCTTGTCTTTGCACTATTCATGTCTTTGAATACTTGCATCATTAAAGCATCAATTTCTGTGTTAGGTTATTCATTGGATTTTGTGAGCAGAACACTTGTGCGTAATATGTAGAGTACATTGCTTTGGAGAAAAGGGAATACCTGACAAAGCATGTGTTTTCATATTATAAAGAATCATGGTATGGTAATGGTTACATACATAAGAATTCACATAATTGTGTACTTCAATTTTCCCTTGCAAGAAATTCAAATTCATAGAATGGAATTGCATGTCAATTGGTCAATTTTCACGATGCTTACATTTATTCTCCTCATGAACATCTATAAGGTTTGCAGTGGAAGATTTTGAGCATTGTAGCTTGTGAATTGCAGTAAACATGGTACATAATCTGGCTTTCTTTTGTATAGGTCATCACGAAGAAAGAAAAGGGTTGATGAGAGTGAGAACTTGACCCTGGATGGCATAAGACGTTTTTTAATTCGACAAGAGGATAGCATAATATTTAGTCTTTTAGAGAGAGCTCAATATTGTTATAATGCAGACACATATGATCCTAATTTTTTCAACATGGATGGTTTCCAAGGCTCTTTGGTGGAGTATATTCTCAAAGAAACTGAAAAGCTTCATGCCAAGGTATGTCAACTCTGTCTTCTTTTTACCTTCTTTTTCTTCACTTGTGATGGACCCAGGGTAACAAAATGATATAAGCAAAGGGCAAAAGGGTAAAGGGCGTGGCTGACAGGTGGCATTAAGCATGAAGGGTGTGAGTAGTTAAATAGAATCTATAAAAGAGGGACGTGAGAGAGAGGTAGGGGATATCATTGAATTTGTGGGAATTGTTTTTGGGAGGTGCTAACCCTCAAAGTTCAGCTTCCTTTTCATTTTGTTTCAGTTGCTTTTCGTTTTGATTCAGGAGTATTGCAATGAATATTTTACTTTTATGCTAAGTTGTTATCTTGAATTTGCTTATTTTGTTACTATTCAATTGGTTGGATTGGTGTGTGAATTCTTGGTGTTGTTGTGAGTTGTGTGGTTGTGTTCTGGATTGTGTGTGAGAAAGGTGTCTACAGAGGAGGTATTCATCAACTGGTATCAGAGCCGACGACTTTTGGGGTATGGTTACAAGGATGGAGTCAAGAATGGATAATTTTGAGAGGGAGGTGACTGGTGTTCAGAATGATGTGACGAGATTAATAGAGAATGTAAATGCGATGAGAGAAATGTTGATTGAGATGCAAAATTGGATGCGAAGAAAGGATGAAAAGGAGGAAGCTCACTGGAGAAGTTTGTTGGGAATCAAGCCATTCAGGAACAGGGAACCAACACAATATGGGAAGTCAGTTGGAAGAAGAACCACATGGGTCGGTGGTAACAACAACGGAGAAGGTCACAGAGAATGGGGTGGATGGAAGTTAGAGCTACCAATCTGTTCCAGCGATGACCCATATGTCTGCATTTTTCGAGTAGATCGCTATTTTGCGATTAATCATATCCCTGATGGCGGCAAGGTTCTGGCGACAGCTATCTGTATGGAAGGTGAAGCTCTTCACTAGTACCAATGGACAGAATTGAGAACAGCAGTGATGACTTGGCCAGCGTTCAAGGTCTCCCTCTTGCAAAGGTTCAGCGGAACTCAGGAGAGCAACCCCTTAGAGTTATTGATGGCGACAAGGCAAAGTGGGATGGTGATAGAGTTTCGTCGGCAGTTTGAAGAAATCGCAGTGTTGATAGCCTGTGAAAGAGAAGATGTTCTCACCGCTGCGTTTCCAAACGGGTTGAAACCAGAAATCAAAGCTAAAATTAAGCTGCAGCAGCGCAATATTTTAGCTTAGCCCAACTCCTTGACTCAAGTCACTATTCTGGCCCAAAGGGTTGAGGAGAGAAATCAAGTTTTAGAATAGGCTTGGATTGGAGTGGGTTGTTAAGGGAAAATGAGCAGCATTGCAAGTGGGCCAAGTAGTTTCATTACCCAGATCAGGCCTGAAGAAAACAATAAAAGCCAGCCCACAGATGACTCACCCAGATCTGTCAACTCTAACCAGTCCCTAGATCAAAGAAATCCAGGTGAGACCTTCTCAAACTCAACGTCAGCAGCTTCTGTTAACTTTCGATCGAACTCTTTCTGGCAAATGACAGAATATGAGATTCAACAGAAAAAGGAGATAGGGGTTTGTTTTCGATTCGACGCCAAATTCTCTCCAGGACACCGCTGCGGAGAAAAACAATTTCAAATAATTTTGGTCGATGAAGAAGATGAGGAAAAGTTGGGTAAAAAAGATAAGGATAATGAAAGAGTGGAGGAATGGGGTGGTGTTGGGTAAACAACTTTCATCTTCCCACCTTGAGGACAAGGTGCTACTCCTCGGGAAGGGTAATGATGGACCCAGGGTAACAAAACGATAAAAGCGAAGGGCAAAAGGTAAAGGGCATGGCTAACAGGTGGCATTAGGCATGAAGGGTGTGAGTAGTTAGTTAGAATCTATAAAAGGGGATGTGAGAGAGGGGTAGGGGATATTGTTGAATTTGTGGGAATTGTTTTTGGGAGGTGCTGACCCTCGAAGTTCAGCTTGCTTTTCGTTTTGTTTCAGTTGCTTTTCGTTTTGATTCAAGAGTATTGCAATGAATATTTCTCTTCACTTTTATGCTAATTTGTTATCTTGAATCTGCTTATTTTGTTACCGTTCAATTGGTTGGATTGGTGTGTGAATTCTTGGTGTTGCTGTGAGTTGTGTGGTTATGTTTTGGATTGTGTGTGAGAAAGGAAGGTGTCTATAGAGGAGGTATTCATCAACTTGTCAATGACTTAAAAACTTACTGAATACAGTAATTTAAAGGAAGGTGTATGTGGGGAGGAAGTGAAAATTTATATGTTTAATGTTCTAAACAATTTAATTACTTGTCAGCTGGGCAGATACCAGAGCCCTGATGAGCATCCTTTCTTTCCAGATGAACTGCCTGCCCCAGTGTTGCCACCTTTGCAATACCCCAAGGTAAGATATAAGATATATTGGAAATATTGTTTTATTGTTTTCTCCCAAACATTTTCGTGCTCTTATGTCCATTTCACCTCCCCCTCTGTTTTACATTTTCAGATTCTAATTATAGTTTCTGCTGAGTTTTAACCTCCCGTCTGGGTTTAACCTCTTCTGTTTTTACACTATGAACAGGTACTACATCCCGTAGCAGATTTAATCAATATAAATGATAAAGTGTGGGGCATGTACTTTAGAGATATCATCCCTAGGTTAGCGGAGGAAGGAGATGATGGCAACTGTGGATCAACTGCTGTTTGTGATACAATATGCTTGCAGGTTAGCATTTTAACTAATTTATTTCTATTTGAAGTGATTTTCTATTAGTTTAAATGAGTGGACTGGAAATAAACGTTAATTGAGATATTTATGCTTATTTCGAAGGTAAAATATCAACAAGTTTGATTTTGAGGCACTTGGGTGTCATGGACAGGAAAGCAACTGTTTTTCTCAAAATCAAATGTTCTGAATTTTTTTTTGGCCTTTGTGTTTCCATGTGTCTATACAACACAATCATCTCTGATTTTGAGTGCTGCACATTTCATGAATTACTAAAAAGACTTGCCTTTCTTCCAGTTTATTGCATTGCTTCCTTCTTTCCATAGGTCTATGTGCGAAAGTGTTATATGCGTCAGGTATCTAACACTTTCGGTAGAATCCATGATCGTGTTTATAAACCATGATCTGCTGTGTTCAGAGAATCCATGACCAGGTCTGTTGAAATCTTGATCCCACCCAATATATAGACTCATTATATACACCCACTGGTGCAAAGTACTGTAATAACGTAGTTTAGTTGATAAATATCTTGTGAGATCACTACATCATGCACTTGCATATCAGTTTCGTGTTCTGAAAATAGTGATCATTCTTTGGAAAGTTATCTTATTCATGAATGCTGACCATTTGTATTCCTTCATAATGCAGGCGTTGTCAAAGAGAATTCATTATGGTAAATTTGTCGCGGAGGCAAAATTTTCAGCAGATCCAGAAACTTATGAGGCTGCCATAAGAGCACAGGTATAATACTTTCTTGAACTCATTCCAACTACGCTTCTCCAACACAGCTCTTTTGGTAATATTCTTGATTGTCCCTGGATCTTGGTTTCTGCACACTATATTTCCTATTGCGTGAATTTTGCAGGACCGAGATAAACTGATGAGTATGCTGACATACCCACAAGTTGAAGAAGCAATCAAAAGGAGAGTGGAAATGAAAGCCAGAGCGTATGCACAAGAAGTCACTGGGGATGTTGAAGTAGATGATGGAGTAGAGCTGGTGTTTAAAATTACACCAAGCTTGGTTGCAGATCTCTACGGTGATTGGATCATGCCCCTAACAAAGGAAGTCCAAGTAGAGTACTTACTAAGAAGGTTGGACTAAAATGCTATGGAGTCTTCACTCTTCAGTAGTTTTCCATTATAAGATACGGATTCTGCAAACCCTTTGGGGGATAATGGTTTTGCTGATTCTTGCATTTTGTAAATTGAAGATGCATGAAACAGGAACCTGAGATGCACTTCATAGTGTAAAAATAATATATTGTTTGCACCGGGATAATTCTTCCCATGTAGATGTTGATTTTATGAAATAAGTGCATTACATTTTTTGTGTGCTGGATTTGAGCTTTGGCTTGTCTGCTCTTAGGAGTTTGAAGGAGAATTACACAATGAGCTCAGAAGAAATATGTAAAAACATTGATGTAAACTAGCTAAACCCATGTGAAAATTATTGATACTCATAAAGATCCTAGAAAAATTGGAAAGCAAAGCCTCCATTTTACATGTTATATGTCAAATCTTAGGTCCAACCAAGTAAGTATTGTCCTTTTTCGATACAAGTTTGTGGGTTGTATGTAAATATCTTCATCTAAAACACGTCTACTTAGTTATGAGGACAAGTAAATTGAATCCCAAACTCACTCCTAGTATATGAAATTAGCTTTTGTTATTTAGATTTATAAATAATATATTAATGCACCTGGTTGTGAATCTTGATGATGATGTTTAACAGAAAACCAATAATCATAAACACAAACACAAGAAAAAAGGGTAATTCTAATTGATTGTGGGCTGTTTTTTTCCCACCCAATTGCTTCACCAGTCAAACCTAACCACACAACCAGCAAATCCTATCTGTATTTATTTTTTTTACATTTTTCTAGAGAAATCATGATGTTTATTGCTGTGCCATTCATGTGCCTCACATTAGATTGGATAATGACTCAAATACAGTCTGACCCACTTTCCTATTTTGGTCTTAAGAGGGTTCATCTGTCTTCCAAGGTTTGTGCACAGTCTCTGTCACACAACCAGCCAAATAAAATACCCATTTGAAAAGACAAAAACTGAGAATAATCCAGAAACACATATGATAAATTTATGGCATTTGATGACTTGGATAGTTCTATATTTCATTGTTATAAAGATTTAGTAATTTAAATGAAATTTGGGAAGTGAATTTCTGCATAAAAACTTTCCTAGATAACCATTTTTTTTTTTCTTATTCTTTTCCCATGATATTGACAGTGAAGATTCTCCAGTTACAGTTAAAGTAAGAACAATAATAACTGTAAAAAGTTGAAGAGGTGGCATGGGACGTTAAAGTGGAACACATAAGAAAAGAACAGTTAAAAGAAGAAAAAATAATTCAAAAACAACTGCAATTAAGGATGTAAAAAAGTGAAAAAGAGTACTCATAGATAGACAGGGAACATCAAGTATTGAAAAGTTTTGTCTAAAGTTAAAATATTAATGGCTTCAACAATGTACCTAGTGCTAGTCATCTTTAGCTTAACAAAAAAATTATTTTGTTTGCACAAAATCAAACATTATTTAAACCTAAGATTATAGGTTAGAATATGAGGTGACTTGTTATTATTGAATTGCATAATGAGAATAAGAAAATGAGCAAGTTGAAAATGGTGATAATTTATATTTGTTAATAATATAGAGGTCTAATAATATAATATGTTTTTCTTCATACTTAAGTCGACAAATGAAAGGAACCTTGCGTTTGATATCATAAAGTGAATGTATATATCTATGAGATATTTCGGTATTAGGGTATATATATGATATTAAAGTGCGTGTTTGGCTAACTATTTTTATCTGTATTTTAGACCGGATTTTTGAAATGCTGTTTGTTTTATTATTTGAAGAATTCTACCCTGATAATACAATCCTGACACTATCCTGACATTCTGATCGTTACATTTATTTTTTCTTTTTTTTTTTCACTGCATCCTCACTGTTTGACCATTTCACTTTCTCAGTATCACTGCCTCCTCACTACCAGCTTCGTGCTTCAGTTCTCAATTCACATAACCGTTTTCAGTGCTTCACTTTCTCAATATCCATCACCACCATTTCGTTCGATAATCCATTACGAGTTCGGTGCTTCACTTCCCAGTTTGCATTACCACCATCTCCCTTTCTAGTTTCCAGTACCAGCACCGTGAACCCCCAATGCCCTCTGTCACAAACCCACATTCTTACCCAACGTGAACCCACCGTCAACCCGGAAACCAACCCACCCCGAGCCTCCACGCACCACCACGACCCGAGCTCTACCCCCAACCCAGCCCACCCGAGCCACCACGCACCCGATCTACCCCATACAAGCCCACCCGAGCCACCACGACCCGAGATCTACCCCAACCCAGCCCCACCCTCGAGCCACCACGCACCACCACGACCCCAACCCAGCCCACCCGAGCCACCACGCACCCACCCCGAGCCACCACGCACCCGATCTACCCCACACAAGCCCACCCGAGCCCCCACGCACCACCACGACCCCAACCCAGCCCCACCCGAGCCACCACGCAGCCACCCCGAGCCACCACGCACCCGATCTACCCCACACAAGCCCACCCGAGCCACCACGCACCACCACGACCCCAACCCAACCCACTCGACCCACCACGCACCACCACGACCCCAACCCAGCCCACCCGAGCCACCACGCACCCACCCCGAGCCACCACGATCTCCATCAAACCCATACCCCAATCTCCATCAAACCCACCTCATATCTGCGTAAAGACACCCACCGTCACTGCATTTTGACACTGATTTTTTTTCTTCAAAAGAACATGCTTTGTTTTGTGGAAAATGTGTCCACTAATAAAACAAACCCAAACCCACCTTATATGTATTAAAGCAATTGGGTTTTTTCGGCTTTTAATTGGGTTTTTTTGGGCAATTCTTGTTTTATTTGGGATTTTGTTTTAGTTCAGTTTTTATTTGATTAGGCAATTGGCATATAATTGTTTTAATTAAGTTTTTATTTTATTCGGCAATTGGCACAGAATTGTTTTAATTGGGTTTTTTGTTTTGTTTGACAGCTTTTTAATCTCGTGTACACACGGATCCATTTAATTGTATTTGGATGTTTATCTGACTCAGAGAAGGGAAAGAGACCCACGACGTATCCGAATCAAGTTTGTAAGTTTCCGTTACCTATTTGTTTTCAAGACACCGAGCCGCTATTTTTTTCAATTTTTTTTTTGGAAATAATTTGTATTAGTCTTGTTTTTTTCTTTTCATTAATCCTTTTAATTTGGACTTTAATAATGCGTTTTGTATTTGGTTAACTGAAATATTTTACTCTGGTTTCACTAATTGATTTATTTGTTTTATAGATTTGACATCGTTCTTTAATCGTACCTAGAAATTACGCTCATATGCATAGATGTCAGCATAATTTATCTCGACATCGCAGGATTGATTATTACTTGCAACAGAGGCGAAAGTTTCGACATTTTTCCAGAGTTGGAGTTCGTCATACACCCTGTTGGTCGAGATATACGTATCTTCCCCTCCCCGCATTGGCGTCTTCAAGCGTTGTCGGATCGAACGAGGTATACTTTTATATGTGTTTAGTTGATTACGTTAACATGTGAGTATTATATTGTGTAATGTGCTTGGTTATTCGTATGGTGCCCCAATGTTGGTTGTCCCTCACCGTCTTGTCCTTAGATGGGTGATTAAGTGGTTGGTCTGATGAGATGACCCTACGATTTATGGTCCTATTATCGAGGCGGGCCAAAACTTCACATGGTACCGCAATAAAAACAGTGATTACCAAGAAATGTTGGACGACATATCATCATTGGGTGGCGGGGAGACTCAACGTGGACGCAATTAGCCTCTAAGTTCTTTCGCTGCGAAAACTTTATCAAGCATGGCGGAAATTGCTGCAACACACAAGATTCGGGTGGGATCAGGAGTCACAAAGTCCAACGTGTCCCGTTGAGGTTTGGCAAGAATATGTCAAGGTAAATTATCATATTTTTTTAACTATTATTATTCAACGTCATTGTAAATATACGCATTTTTTGATTGCTAAATATTAATATATTATTCGTTTAACTTATCAAAGAAAACCCACTAGCGCAACAATTTTACCACAAGGGACTTCCCCACAAGGAACTTTATGAAATAATATTTGAGAAGCAAGCGCCCTTTGGAAGATATGCATACACATCTACATCCCAACAGGTGGAGCCCTCCAGTTATTCCAATCCCGGCTCGGTTCCTATGGATGATAGCGACTTTGAACCTAATCCTGATCGTTTGACAGGGGAAAAACGGCCAAACACATCTGGTCATGGAGGAGCGAGAAATCGAAGGCATAGAAGGGGGCCCGGACATACAATTGCGGATGCCATTTTTAGCTTGAGGGATGAGCTTGCGAAAAAGCGGACAATGGGATCCAGGGCTTCCGATCGTAGTAGAGATGAGAGGGAAGAAGCGAACACCGTGCTCCATCGATCCTTTCTCCATGAGCAATTGTATTGACATCATGACGGCCATGCAAGTACCGACACGCTTTTATCTGCGTACATCACGTACTTATATGAAAATCCGGGGGTGGTGGCGGGAGATATTTGTGAAACTCCCACTGGACGAAAAGGCTAATGGATTCACAAAACTTTTTCAAATAATTCGTAGATGACACTATATTTCATAATTGTTTGGCAACAATTTTGTATGCGTCTGGGCGATTGTCATTACAATTACAATTTATAACGCTCTTGTATGAACTTATTTATGTGATATTGTAATGTGTAAACACTGTTTTAGATTGTCATTACAATTAAATATTGACTTGTTATATTTTTTCAAAGTAGTACAACAATGCTAATTGTTGATAAATGTTTTGCAAATGTGTAGGTTTAAATGGCGTCGTCTAGCCGTACGGGGAAGAAGACAACGTGCTACGATGAGAGGGACGAAGAAGAAATAATGACAGATATAGCCATTGCACTATGCGGTGTTGCCGTATTAGAAGCAAGTCGACCTCAACCACAACATACATCGTATTAACCGGTCATCGGTACATGTTGGAAGTACTCAACGGTCATCCCTGACAGGGATCTATGACAAGTGCCGCATGGACGAGACTGTTTTACATTGTTATGTGAATTTTTGTCCGATCAAGGCAAATTGCAACCAACCAGGAGGACGAGTTTAGAAGAACAAGTTATGATATTTCTAACAATCGTTGGAAAAAAATGAGACAATCGAGCGATGATGGAGGATTTCCAACATTCGGGTGAGACGATCTCTAGACATGTTACCGCATTTGCGATGCTATATGTGAGTTGAAGACAAAGTTTATCGACCACCCGACTTCAATGATGTTCCATGGGAAATATCACCAACAGAAAATATTACCCTTTCTTTAAGGTCTTGGTTCATTATGTTTGGTATTAGTAGATAGTTAAGTTCATTGTGTTATTAATTTGTTTAGTAGGTTAATATTAGTGAAATGACTCATTTTCATGATAGATGTATTGGAGCCATAGATGGCACACATGTATACGCTTCGGTTCCACGTGAATTTGCCATTAGCTACCCGGAATCGCAAAGGATCGATGTCACAGAATATAATGGCTATATGCGACTTTAACATGATGTTCACTTATGTCGTTCTTGGATGGGAAGGATCGGCGCATGATTCAAGAGTTTTAAATTCAATTATTGATGATCCTAATTCGGATTCCCATATCCTCCACCGGTATAAGTATTTTCTTGACGTATTACGGCGTATTATATCCTTTGTTGAGGCCACGTAATTCAAATAAAATGTCCGATATTATTACAAGGAAATACTATTTGGTTGATGCGGGTTATGCAAATAGGGATGGGTTCCTCGCCCTCATAGGCAAGTGGCTTACCATATTTCGATCACCGCCAGAATGAAGGGGGCCACAAGAGTTGTTTAATTACGGACATGCTTCACTCCGCAATGTTATCGAGAGAACCTTTGGTGTTTTGAAAAAACGGTTCCGTATTCTAAATGGAATGAACAATTATCCGTTGGACAAACAAGGGAAGATTGTCATGGCATGTTGTGTACTTCATAATTTTATAAGAATGTACAATATGGACGACCGTATCTTGAACAAACCAATAATAGTACGGGTAATGAGTAAGCATATTGTGATCATCAAACGGGCGAGAATATGGCCGAAATGGAGAAGGATCGAGTCAACCGCAACAAGGTATTATAGACAACATGATGATATGCGGGATAACATAACCGAATGCCTTGTGGGTAGCACAAGAGACCATGTCATAGTTGTTAATGGAGTATACGTGTAATAATGATTGTAAGGGTTGATAATTAGTATTTTTGTCATATATGTATTAATGTGATGTTTTTAAACAGTTGGATTACTACTTGAAATTAATATGGGTTTTTGTTTTTTAATATATACGGGTAACAAAATTACCAATAAAATATTTAGTATTATTAAAATGTGAGGTGATAAGTTATATATATATATAATAATACATTATTTTAACAAAATACAATAAAATATTATATTAATAAATCATTTATAAACAAATATATTAATCAAATATTTAACACAAATATCAAGGTCAAAATACTCTACCAAACACATATTCTGAAAATCATATTCTCGTAATCATAACCCTATCCAACTATCCAATACTATCCTCAAAATCCTACCCAAAATACTAAGCCAAACGCACCCAAAGTGATTGAAGTATTTTTTGTTGAAAAAAATAGGAACAAAGAAGGGTTGATCGCAACTTCAGGGTCCCGAGGATTAGTTGAAGTGTGTACAAACTGGTTTGGATACCCCTAGTCACCAAAAAAAAAAAAGGAACATTGCACGTTTTACCTTCACGCATTCAAATGTACACCTGTCTCACCTATCTCAGGGCCGAAGTTAAGGGTACCACGGCGGCTGAGGCATGAGACATGGATATATTGGGATATTGTGACTTGTTTTCTTATTTGTTCTTATGTGAAATTGTATGTCTTTAGAAATACTATTTGGTAAAGAATATAATTGCAAATAGGAATAAAATTTAGAAGTCATAATAGGAATTGAAATATAAATCATATTAGGAAAAAAATATCTCACATACTACTTATAAATATAGGAGTGGGAACCAATTTAAGGTTATGAGAAAATGTAAATACACAAGATATTTGATGTAAGGGTTATTAAACACTATGAGAAGAGTGTCATAGAAAATGGGATCATTTCAACTCTATTTTATGTACTGGTGTGATTTTATTCCTATATTATTTATCTCGAATGTATATTTTTTGTGACGCGATCTCTTGACGGGATATATCACCTCACCAAATAGAGCGAGCTTTATTCCACCTAAACACACGTTTAAGAATAATGACAATGATATTTAATAAAACGACGTGAATGCATCAATATGATCATGGTACCGATAAAAACCTTCGGAAGAAAATTACAATACAATAAGACAACTAGGTAAACATCAAGACAAACATAAAATATATGGTAATAAATATTAAAGATATATGGAGATCTTAACCATAGGATTTGTAAACAATCAAAAGAAGCAAACTAAAACTAACCCATGTTACTATTTGTACTGTTCTAGAGACTACTTTACAGTTTACAACCGCAGAAAAAGTCACCACCTTTGTGTGTTCTCTGAGCTTTCTTGATAACCCCATAAAAACCCACCAGCCAAAGCTTCAAACACTCAGCTTTGCATAAACTCAAAGAGTGAGAGATAAAGGGAGAATGGTTGTGGCTCCAAAAATGGTGGTGGGGGTGGCTCTGGTGCTGGTATGGGCCATGGTAGTGATGGTTCCTGAGGTGGCTGCAACCAGGTGGACTGTGGGAGCTAACCAGGGCTGGACTAATAATGTGAACTACACAATTTGGGCTCAAGACAAGCACTTTATCAATGGAGATTGGCTCTGTATGCTCCCTCTTTCTTTATCTTTTTGCAGCTTTTAGTTCTAGTTCCTTGTTTGGAGTTAGCTTTTGATCTGTTTTTCATCTTTGTAGCTTCATTGCATTGAAGCATTCATTCTTTAGTTTTAGCTTTTCCTTGAATTGAATGTTAAAGATCTGTTTTTTCTCCATTATAGCTTCTTTTGCTATATATATGTTTTTGAGGAGCTGGGTAGCTTATGTTCTTGATTAATTTTAATCCAAAGTTGCTGTAAAGAGTTGGATCTAAAAATAGGTTGTGCTGAAAATAAGCTGTTAGTTTATGATTATGTGCTTCTTCTTTGTTTTGCGTTTACTCTTTGCAGCTTTATTAGTTTCAATGAGCAGCCCCGTTTGGCTGCTGAGAAAAGGAATTTTTGCTTATTGAAAACCTAAGAGTGGAGAAATAGATGTTAAGATGAGCTCCATTCAATTGTGCTGAAAAGAATAATTGAATTGAAGTGCTTTTTCAGGTGGATTTCTCCATTTATTTGTGCCATTTATTCTCCTGGATTACCCAGATCTGAAATTTTTTTCTTTATTCCTTTTCTGTGTAGATGCGCTCTCCCTTTCTTTACTGAACTTTCTTCTGTTTTCCCATCTGGCTAGTCGAAAAGTGTCACTTTTCAGTATTTTAGTTGAAAAAGGGTTTTTCTTTACTCTTTTTAATTGTTTTCTTCTTGTTACACTCCTCTTGCCTTTCAGATCTATGTTTCTTTATTTTGGTGCTGGTTTAACTAATCATGGCAATTCGATTAGTCTCCGAGTAGCTACTTTGGGAACTCTGTTTTCAGGCCTAATATGTTAGTACATTACGAAGGCAAACCATCTTCTTCCTTCGTTTATCCGAGGTGTAAGAAGCAGTGTCAAAAACCTTTTTTTCCGGCAGCAGCCAAAATCAAGGACCCTTAGGCCTCAATCTTAATTAACTCAGCGGATAGTGGAAATTGAATTTAGTCGAACATAGACTTATTTTATGACCTTATTGGCCTAAGGTTTATTGATTGAATGTTGTAATTGGAACAATTTGTGTTATGAATGAATTGTATCTTGGTACTGCAAAGTTGCTTTCTTTGCTATAGTTGATTTTGATTTGAAACTTGTTTTGTTTCTGAACCGTTTCTTGCTGCTTGGTAACTTTTGTTTTCCCCAGTTTTTGTGTACGATAGGAACCAGATGAATGTGCTAGAGGTGAACAAGACAGACTACGAATCGTGCAACTCTGATCATCCACTTCACAACTGGACTACCGGAGCTGGGAGAGACGTGGTTCCACTCAATGTGACACGTAATTACTACTTCATTAGTGGCAAGGGCTTCTGCTACGGCGGTATGAAATTAGCTGTCCATGTCGAAAACCCGCCTCCACCTCCCACAGCTTCCCCAGTCAAAAGTGGCTCTCCATCAATCTACCAAAACAAGCTTGTTTTACCAGCTCTTTTCGCCGTTAGCGCTTTGTGGGACGCCCTCATCCATTTTCGGTAAACATACCAAGCTAGCAAATATATATCAGATTACCGGGTTCTCCTTAGACATTCCTTAACCAATTTGTGAAGGAATTGAGTTATCTTCCTCAGCATATTTTACAAATTTTTCTTGTTGGGGTAACCTTTATGTGATGTATTTTTTTCATTATAGATGACTAGATATGTTTGAATTGCAAATGGTGTGGTGGTTGTTGCTCTGAATGTTGACAAACGACAGTTGAAGATTTGAATTTATTTATTGGAGGATTTCACTGCATAAATTATGCAAATGGTTTTTTTTTTTGAGTTGTTTTGAGGCCACATGCACCATGTTCTAATGCTTTAAATTATAAATATAGCCATTGATTGAGGAAGTGTGTCCCTATCATTGCTTATTTTATACTCTACAGATTGACATTCTCTTGTTTTAGGTAAAATTGCAGAGATTCTTGTGGAAATCTTTTTTTTTTTTTTTTTTTTTTTAATGGGAATTAAATTTGATCACAACCACTTTCACAAGATTTGACCATTGTATTGAAAAAATCATTTCTTGCATATGGTGGAATAATTAAGATGAATAAAGAAAAATAAACAATTCGTATGACTAACTAACCATGTAAATTATATGAGTCACCTATATAATAAAGTATTCATTTATTGAAGAGTGCTAACTTATTATATATTATGTATTTTGTGTTAATTTTTATAGCTATGAAATACCAATTATTTATTATCAACGATTCATTTATATATATATATATAAAGATATTGGAGTTAATTAAGATCGATAACTATGCATGCCGCCCTTTTTTGTCTTGTCGAGGCCTGGTTTTGGTTGAGGAATTGGATGGCGGCGAACTTGGTGGTGAAGCTGCGATGCCACTGGGGTTGGAGAGAGTGATGGTGGTTGAAATTTTAAGCTTTCAAATTATGGAGGAAATGGATTTTGAGAGTTGATTAATATATATAAATGTAATACTGTAACCAAAATATATTATTGATTTTTTTTCTTTTTTTATTATATAAAAGTATGATTTAATTAAACATAAAAGTTAAGGCCATATATTTTGGTTGAATCATGACAAATGCCCAATATGTAACATTCCATATACCATAACTTTAATTTTTAATTTTTTATGAATTGTTTTATATTCTCAATTATAATATAGTCTGTTATTAAATTTATAAGGCATTATTCTTCTTTAATAAATTAGATTTACAATAAAAAAGAAAAAAGAGTATGGATTTAAAAAAATATTAAATACATATATATTATATGATTTAAAATCAAAGGCATAAAACAGCTACACAAGGAAAATCATTTATTTCATATTATTGGCACATTTATAATAAATCACGAGAAAGGAATGTTTTTATAAATTATTTAATTTTGTGTTATTTAATTTATCTTCAATTTAAATTATCTACTTATATTATTACTCCGTCACTTTATATGGATGAGTTTGTATATATAGTAATATTCAAAAGAATTATTCATAACAATTTTTATACAATGAAATTATGTATATATAACATTAATTACTCTAATATTCTTTTAATGTAAGATGATTTGAAAAAACTAAAATTTATTTTCGTCCCTTTTATAAATTGGGGATTTAATATAATTAAAATAAAAAGTAGATTTTCAAATGAAATGATATAAAAAAAATATGATTTAATTAAACATAAAGCAAGTTAATTAAAAAGGGTACAAAACCTAAGGAGTTTATTAAAAAACCGTGACACGTGTCAAATATGCCAACTCATGAACAACTTTAGTAACCAAATTTATAACAAATTATACAGTTAATCCACTTACCATTAATTTCATACAAATTCAATCTAAACCCTCCAATAATTCAGATGAGTGTGAAACAAAAGGGGGGTTTCTGCGAAAAAATAAAGCTGAGAGACTCAATTGGAATTCTTAATTAACTAAAAATTATGAAATGAGAGACAATTGAATTGATGCTTTGTGTTATAAAACGAGTTAACGATTTTTTTTCTCACCTAAATAATAGCTTAATTACTTTCTTATCCATAGATTTTTAAAATACCACTTTATTATCCAAATTTATATTTCCTGAAGCTAACAAAGAGCAAACTTTATTCAGACTGTTTGGGTTTTTTGAAGAGGGGAGGTTGATGAGTCTTTTGATGATGAAAGATTGGATTTTGATGGTTCGGATTGATTAAAATTTGACTTCAAAGGGGCGGCTACGTAAACTCTAATCGCTTGATTGTCGGCAATGGGTAAGAGTAAGGTTTGAGGGGCTTTTGGCGAGTAATGACTGCGAAAGAAAATAGTGGTGAAGTGAGATCACAACAATATCGGAATCGAAAACATAATACAAATCTGGATAGTAAAATAATATTTTAAAAGTCTGTGAGTGGAAAAAAGTCGTTTAAAAACTAAAATTAATTTTATACCTTCTATAAATCAGATTTAAGAAATCGAAAAATAGATTTAAAATAAATAAAAAATAATTTAATTAAATATAAAACAAGGTTAAAAAGGTGCAAAACTAAGGCGTTTATTACAAAACCATGACGCGTGTCAAATATGCCAACTCATGAACAACTTTAATAACCGAATATGTAACAAATTATATACTAATTCAATCAACTAACAATTAATTTCACGCAAATTCAACCTAAATCCTTCAATAATTCATATAAATTGTATAAAACTTCAAAAGAGTGAAAGTGAGAGTGAATCCATGGAGGGGGGTTTTTGCAAAAATATAAAGTTGAGACTCTCAATCCTCAGAACTGTTATGGTTTTGGTAATGGTGGTTATGGTGAAATGTGTTGTGGGGAGTAGTAATACTCTTCATCGCGTAGGAGACAAGATGGGTTGGTCTCAGAATGTCAATTTCACTGAATGGTCAAGCCATCAACAATTCTTCGTTGGAGATTGGCTCAGTAATCTCTCTAATCTCTTTCTCATTTCTTGCTTCTTAATTTGCTTGTTTGTTTCTTCATCTATGTGATATGGTATCTGAGAAATTTTATGAGTACTATATGAATGAAATATAAACGATTTAGATACTGTTTTTCAGCGATGAGACTGTTTCTTGTTATTAATTTTAATGTTGATGTATTGATTCATTGTAAAAATGGTTTTTCCTTTACTCGTAGTTTTAGCAGAGAATTCTGACGATCAACCTAGTAATTAAGTTTTATGAGCGGTGTAAGAATGAAATTATATCCATGGCCTTTGAGGATTAGGCGGGTTCGGCTAGTAATTGTGTCCGGATATCTCAGTTATTAAAAAAAAAAAAGGGTGAAATTATAACCTATTTAGAAAGGGTTTTCACAAATGAGTTTTCTACAAATTGTGACACTAACTTGTTCATTTTTTTTTTCTTTTGAATGCCATTGTTAAATAAAGTCTTCAACTTTGACAAGAACATGTACAATGTTCTTGAGGTGAACAAGACAAGCTATGAGAGTTGCAATGAGCAAGACTTCATCAAGAACATTACAAAAGGTGGGAGAGATGTGTATCAACTCCTAGAGCCAAGACCTTACTACTTCCTCAGTGGTAGAGGTTTTTGTTGGGGTGGCATGAAACTTGCTATAATGGTCCAAAATCCTGCGTCGATCATCGCACCTGCTCCGGCCAAAAATCGCTCACCGACAAAGAATTCTGACCGTCGAATCACTCTATTACTTGCTCTAGTACTTGTCATGGCCTTGACATGGGGTTCCTTTATGTAATAGAGTCATTGGCAATGTTATTGCGGAAATTGAAACTTTCGATGATGGACAATTTTAGTTTCTACATGTAAAATTGATGTTTGGTTTTTGTAGACAGATAAACTATTACATGATTTGAGAAATTTCAATTATTATGTTGAATTACTATTATCCATTTGATAGTAGCTGAGCGGTCAAACCCATGATTTGCTCGAACCTAATCGGTTAACGTAATACCCTTTTCCATAGTTGTTAGTGTCCTATGATACCCAATACGTATCATACGATACGATTCGATACAGGTTGCCAACGATACGTATCAGAGGGTGTATCCTAAACTATTCGATACGTTGATATGTATCCTACGATATAATACGTATCTGTTCGTATCCTTAAAAATATCGATATAAATCGATACAACTTTATTAATTTGGGTCAAATGTCCAAAAAAAAAATTCGGATTGAAACCGGGTCACCCAACCCGATTCACTAAAACTTGTCCAAATTTACTTATTTTGCATGGAGAAAGTAAAGAGGAATACGTATTGCCCATTTTACATGATAATAATAATATATGTGGAGATATAGCTATTGACATTGATCTTGGGATTTTGTGATTAATTTTGATTATGTAATACCGTAATTTAAAGTCAATAATGCCACAAAATTCTTTAATTAATCTTGGGGATTATATTAATTTTTAGAAAATTTTGATTATTTTATTAATTTTTTTGAAAAAGACGTATCTTACGATACAATACGATACGCGATACACGATTAAAAAAATTAGGTTTTCGATACACGATATGATAAGTGATAACCATGCCCTTCTCTATCAATTTAAGTTCATCCATGTATGATTTTATCAAACCTAAGGGGTGTACTTGATGTATCAGAAACCATATGGGTAAAAAAGAGAGGATTCTAGGTGTCTGTACTCTGTAGGGGTAAGTATGATAAGTTTAGAAACTGCGGGACTTGAAAATTTTTTTCATCAAAATATCATCCATATTTGAGATAAGCTATTTAAAAACCAAGTAAAACTCCACTCACGGAGCTCAAACCTCCTTCAATGGCGTCCATTTCCATTTCTTCCTCACTTTCATTCCCTTCAGTAACCAGCTCACCAAACGCGAACCCGTTTACCCGACCCATTTCCACATTTCGGACGCCCAAGGCCACCCGGGACAACTCAACAACCCGAACGGGGGAAGCTTCCATGAGCATCGACAACCTTAAACGTTTCTTCGACCTCAACGTTGGCAACTGGTCCGGTTCTTTCCACGTGAGTGTTTAGTAAATTGGTTTATTAATTAAGTTCTAGTTTAACTTTGACTCTGGCTTAATTAAATGATTGTTTTTTTTATTTAATTTTGCAGCAATTTGATGGTACTGGAAATTTGATGCAAAAGATTCGTACAAAGCTTGCTGTCAATACTTATGGAGAAGATGAACTCATCAGTCTCATTCAAACGTAAGTTTTCGTTTTTATTTTTATTCAAGATTTTTATTTTGGGCATTTTTAGTAAATGAAAATGAGTTTGACATTGACTGGTTTGATTACAATGGAGAGATTATAACATTTAGATAAGTATTTTTTTCCCATAGAACTTTGTTGGATTATAACATTTAGATAAGTAAGATGGACTTTGTTTCTTGAAATGTGCAATTCTTGTGCATGTGGGTGAATATATTGATGGTTCAACATAAATTTTGAATTTGAATTTTGTCTTCTGAGTTAAATAGATTGAAAGAAAAAATCATAACCTTGCCGTTCGCTAAGGTTTTTGGTTTTAGAAAGAAAGTTGATTATGTGATGGGAAATCTAAATTTTGGCAGTGTTGTTAAAAAAAAAAGCAAAAAGTTGAAGATTTTCCCGTATTAAACTATGTGGAGATTCTCTTTAGTAGTGAATTTTTTTGCTTTTATCCTTCTTTGGCTTAATTTGATTGTACTTTGTAGGCTGTACATAAAACAACCTTCATCAAGCACAACAATTTCTGGATACGAAGAGGAACCAGAATGGGCTGAATACAAAGTCAAAGAAACCAATATGTTCACGGTGGACAACTATCAACATGTGAGTTCTTTTGACACTTTGAGAATTCCGAGTTTATCTTCCATCGTTTCCTTGTTTGAAGTTAGCTTATATCTTAGCTTTTATGAATTTGTTGTCTTCTCTTGAATGTGCATTACTACTAGTCTGCAGATTGGCTTTTTTCCCAATGAGAGGGCTTTTTCATTGAGATATCAGACTGCCGGCATGCTAGAAACCGTCTTAAGGCAAGGCGTGTTGGGGGAAGATGACACTGGAGAAGAATCACCCAAGTAAGTCCCTCTTTGCTCAGGAGGCATTGTTTTTCCATCAATTTGAAATCTACCATTAGTATATCTGAGTGAGACTAACTGGAAACATAATTGAGAGACGGTGATGAGAATTTTCTCATAAAGAACCCAATTATGATAATGTTGAGTGTTTCTTTGCCAGATGTTAACATCATCATGGATATGGAAATTGTTATGTTGTGTGGTACAGCTCATTTGAAACCAAAACCATTATATTTTCAGTTGCAATTGAACCAGACTTTGTGCCCCTCAAATATGGAAAAGAACTGCAAAATCCCTTTGGAATCTCAATTTGTGCATGGCCAAAAATCTGCAACTCGATTTTGACATGATTCATAAGAAGAATGAATTGCTAGCTTGGCTCTTGTTTTATGTTAGCCTGTATTATGTGTATTTGAAACAAACCTATCTTGTACTGTAGTGGATGGTCATGGCCTAGCTTAATATCTCTAATTCTAAGAATTCTTTAAGTTACTAAGAAGTGCTTCCACAATCCCAGTACGTACTGTTCTTAACTTTATTTTTCTTAATTGTGCAGAAATCTAAAGCTTCCCTCTCGTCGGCCTGCTATTGTATGTGAAAATTGCCTATATTCACAAGAGAAAGACAGGCGAGCAAGAGCATTTCATATCATGGATCCAAGAGGCAATTTGGATATGTTTCTTATCTTCCTTGAGGACAGAGATAGCGGGGACCTTTTTCCACCTTCACTTGACAGTGATGTGGTAGGTTTTTTTGACCAAGTTAACCAATTATCGATACTTTGCTTAATTTCCATTGTTTGTACTGAGAGTAAAATAGACATGTTTGTATGTGTACAATGCTATACCGGATTCCTTTTGTTGGTTACAGGAGAGCATAGACAAGATTGTGCCATTTCTTGGTAACTGGAAAGGCCATTCTGTAACAAAGCGCAGTGGAGTTTATGGAGCAACAATTGCTGAAGCTGATACTGTTGCTTTACTTAAAATGGACGACAAGGGTCAGTTAATCCAGGTATACTACTTAATATGTTTAAACCAGTTTTTCTTGAATTTATTGAAATTGGAGGGTTTTGAAGATTCTATAAACTGGAATGGGACTGAAGGTATTAAATTTGCAATAAATATCTTTTGCGTTTACTGTCTGATGTACACCTATACTTCCAAAAAATTATGCTTGTTTTAATGCACACATGTTTTACGAGGCCAAAATCTGAGCCCCTTCTTTTTCTTCTCTCTCCGCACCAAAAATATCAGGATATTTCTTCAACATCTGCTGGAAAAACAATTACGACTAATGTGCACTGGACGGGAACCATGTCGGACAACCTGGTTACATTTGATGGAGGATACCAATATACGTTTTTGCCTGGAGGCATGTACTTGGGATGCCCTTGTGATATTGCAAAGAGTGTTGAAGAGTGGAAATCATTCCATTTGGAGTTTGGTTGGGTTGAAACCCCCGGTAAGAGACAAAGACTGGTTCGAACCTATGATGTAGAAGGCTTGGCTGTTTCATCAACTTATTTTTCTGAGATTAAATTGTGAGTTTCTTGCACTTCATTGTACCTAATTTCTTCGGTTGAATGAGAGATCCATATTTCGGCTCATGCAATGTTGGAGAAAGCCCAACTGATGTATTATTTACCTTCCATTTATTTATTGAGTTGGGAGGACAGGAATTTGTTTAAACTTTAAATAGAAATGAAATCATAGAAATTCAAAGTTCCATTGGCATATGTTTATCCTTTAAAACCCCTGAACAGAAATTGTTAGTATAAAACTTTCGAGGGGCATGAGTTGAAATTCATAGGTTGTCCTTTCTCTTGGATACCATCAACTGAAAAGTGTTTTTTATGACCAAAACCAAACTTGATCAGAGTAGGATTAATTGTTGTAGAAAGAAGGCGAAAACCCTAGCCCTGACAAAATTAAGCGGAGGAATAAATACTTAGTACAAGCTATTGGCTAGCTGGGACAACACCTTGTTGTGAAGGAGGTCAGGAGGCCAAGTTACCTTGAAGTAGGAAAATGGTAGTGCCTTTGTTAATAGCTATGGCTTTTTTTGGCCTAGTAACAAAGAGTTAACGACTTTTTCATCCAAATAATGGCTGAATGACACTTTTCTACCTACAGACTTTTAAAATACCATTTTATTATCCAAATTTAGATTTTGATGACGAACAAAGAGCAAACTCTGTCTAGGCAGTTGGGACTTTTGAAGAGGGGAGATCAGTAAGTCTTTTGGTGGTGGAAGGCTGGATTTTAATGGTTAGAATTGATCGAAATTTGACTTGGAAGGGGTGGCTGTGCAGCCCTAATCACTCGATTGGCGGGGTTGGCGATAGTAGGTTTTGAGAGGTTTTGGTGAGCGATGATCGGGAAAGAAAATGTTTGTGGTGTAGGGTTGCAATGATGTCAGAATCGGAAATGGAATATAAATAAAGTAGTATTTTAAAAGTTTATAGGTGAAAAAGTGTCACTAAACTATTGTTTGGGTGTGAAAAAAGTTGTTTACTCAGTAACTAACGCTTGATTCTGATAAGTGGAGTCCCTTGGTGAGCATGCCACTTGCGGCAGGTGACACCCAACACAAGCAATATGCCGATACAAAATACAGGATGGAGGGGCTAAGAGAGAAGATTGATGGGGTCGTTTTGCCAAATGCATTTAAACAAGTTTGATATAAGGGCAAGCAGTAAGGTTGGCATCTCTGAATGATGCCAAAGATCCAGGTAGCAATAAGGTTGTCATTGACATTTGACAATACAAAAGAGTGTCTCAACTTGCTGAAGAAAAAATTAAAAAAAAATCTCCAGTTGGTGAAGTTGGCCAGTTGGCCTGCAGCTTTCATGTTGACAACAACACCATACAACTTGGTTGAAACCACGTTTATTGATACTAAATGCAGCAACAATTTGTTCCCTCAACCAACACCACAAATCTTTTAGGTAACCATCAATTTATAAGCACTTCTTTCTTCTTGTTACAATATCTTCATCAATTTCATGGAAATACAGAAATAGAAACTCTCTTTAGTATGATTGATTGATGATATTACGTAAAATTGGAGATCGACTTGATTCATCAAAATCAAGAACAATTCTTCTGTACGACCGATGCACGTACAACTACCCAATGAAGATGTGCGTAACATATATGTTGCCGCACCTTTAAACGTGAAATGGGGTTCTAGGGTAAAAATTAGGTACTGAATAAATGTTGGAAGGGACATGGGAAGATGGTAGATAGAATAGAAACGTTTTGAATAGTGGGGTTCCATGAATTGAAACACTCTGTGTCACAATCTATTTCACCATTTAATTCTTTGTTCATCTTGGTCTTGCCTCCAACTTGTACTCCAAGGACTCTGTTCTTAGTCATAACCTCTCAAATCCTATTTAATCGTAATAAAGATTAAAATAGTAAAATCATGAATTAAAAAATAAAAAAAGAAAAAGAAAAAGAAAAATTAGAGAACCTAAAAGCATGAAAAGCACTTTTGGGTATAGAGGGGGGTGGCTGCCGTCCTTATCAACACCAATTGGCGGTCATGAAGGGCAAGCAAAAGTGATTAAGAAATTAAAGAAAATTTTTGAGTTCTCCATTTGGCCCCTTTTGTCAACTCCACATTTTTGTTTGGTAGGAAAAAAATTTATCTTTTTTTTTTTTATATATATATTTTTTAAAATCTAAATAAATTTGTTTGTTTCCCTCTTTGTAAGTTGAAATTAAAATTTAAAAATAAATTGATTTCTCTAACTTTTATGTTATTCTATTGAGACGGAACTTTAAACCTATCAAATAATTTGAAAACAGTCAATCCAAACTTTAAGAGATGGTGATGGAAGATTTATTAGATTTTTTTTCTTTTTTTAATCAGACTGTCTGAGCTAACTTACACGTACTTCAATTAATTCTCTGAGATCTTGAAACTATCGATTGGATAAAAGCTTCAATGACCCCTCAACTAATCCCCCAGACTTTGGAATTATCGGTCGGATAAGAGCTCCAGTGACTCCTCAATTAATCTATCATGATCTTATAATTATCGATTAGATACAAGCTCTAGTAGTTACCCCTTATTAGTATTCTAGAACTACCCGCCTTAAGTAAGATTTTTTGTATAATAATAATTTAATGTAGAGATTAATCGGTACAAAAATTATCAAAATAATAAACTTTTTGATTTTTATTTTTAAATTGATTTTGATTATTTTAAATTATCATAAAAACTTAGTAGATACTTGAACAACTTGGATTAAAACTAAGAGCCGTATAAGAAATCAATTATTTATTTCATTTATTTATTTCTTAAATATTTGTTCTTAAAATTTATTATAAAATAAATAAACATTAAGCAAGTCCCTCTCAGTTATTGCTCCATGGACTTATTGCTTTCCACTTGAGCGAGTTTCAAGATGAGCATGAGCTGAAACTACCTTCAACAACCCACAGATAAAAAATTAAAATAAACTAAACCATACCCATACCCAAACCCAAAGCCCCCTTTAACTTCTCCAAACTACTTTCACAAAAAAGGAATCTCCAATTCCAACCTTCAAGCTCGGATTTTTTTTTTCAAAAATGGCGACTGGGAAAGAAGAAGATTCGAGGAAGAGGAAGCCGACAATCACACTGCCACCTCGGCCGTCTATGGAGAGCTTGTATGGAATCACCGGGTTCAGCCCTGGACCCATGACTTTGGTCTCAAGTTTCTTCGCTGAGGACTTAAATTACCAATCGTTCTCTCAGCTTCTTGCAGGGGCTATGGCTTCACCATTGGCTAGACAAAATCCAACTCCGACATCGAGCTTTTTGGTTGATAGTGGTAGAATTGGAGATGCTAAAGATGGGGATGAAAAGGGTAGTTTTAGTTTTAAAGATAATAGGCCGAGGAGTTTGGTGGTGGCTGCTAATTCTCCTTTTTTTACTGTTCCTCCTGGGTTAAGCCCTTCTGGGTTGCTTAATTCACCTGGTTTCTTTCCACCTCAGGTAATTTTCATGGGGTTTTTTTTTAATGGTTTGAGTTTGTTTTTGACATTTGGTGTGTTTGAGACTGAGTATTGGTTGTAGTTGTGATGAAATGATGGTTGTTTTGAATGCGTTTTCCGGTTGAACTTGAAGTTGAGATATTTATGAGTTGGGTAGTTGTGCAATTTGTAATTAAGGATATAGTTTTCTGTTGATTTTTATGGGTTAAGTTTGTTTCTGCCATTTGGTGTGTTTCTGATTGGGGTTTGAGTGTTGGTTGTTGCTGTGGTAAAATGATGCTTGTTTTGGTTACTTCTTGGGTTTGAAGTGGAGACTTATGAGATGGGTTTTGTGGATCTCTTTTTCTAGGGTTGAAATGAGAAATGTTTTGTTTTGGGATTTAGGGTATTATAATTTGGTGGTTGGGTTGTTTTGGAATTGGGAGGAAGTGTAATTGACTGATTTCAATTGCAACCCTCCTGCTGTCACTGTGCCTTAGCGTTATAAGTCCTTTTGCTGTGTATGTCCGAAATGTTGAACATAATTTCGTATTGTATGTTCTCTATACTAAATCTGGTTTTGGGGTTCAGTCCTTCATGCAGGATGTATTCTCGTGGTGAGTCTCCGTGAAAACTTACCATTTGGCATGAAATATTGAAGATTTGGTTCTGGTGAATTTTGTGGGAAATGTAAAATTTTGTTAGAAAATAATAAATGCTGCTTGTCAGTAAACTTGATTTTACCATTTAGAAACCTTGAAATTTCTGTTGAGAACTGTGTACTTTTTATTGTCCTCGAGAGGATAGATGGGTAGTTAGACTTTGCAGTGGAGGAAGAACTTTAGGGATCAATCTCCCTCACGCAAACCTTCATGGAGGAGTGGGGAATGCAGTTTAGTTTGTGTTTGTTCTTAGGGACAGGTGGGAAGGATGTGCGGTACAAGAAAAAAAAAATTTTAAAAACTGTTTAGATTTTGTTTCCCTTCCTACCTAAAATTGTATTGTGCTTCCATGATGGTGCTGACTATGATGCTATCAGACTATATTTTCTTACTAGCATTGACACCAGTAGACATCAATATATTGTGTTTGTATCACATATTCATATATGTTCCTTAAAATCCATGCAGAGTCCCTTTGGAATGTCCCATCAGCAGGCATTGGCACAGGTTACAGCTCAAGCTGTACTAGCCCAATCTAATATGCACATGCGAGCTGAATATCAACCTGCACAAGTATCAGCTCCTGCTGAGATGTTGGCACATCATGCCATCCTTAAGTCTAGATGAAGCTTCACAAAAGCAGATGCAACCTGCAAACTCAGACCCTCAAAGTTCTGTGATGGAAACATCAGAGGTCTCTCAGTCTGATGGAAAGCACCTGAATCCTTCTGTTGCTGTGGATAAACCTGCTGATGATGGCTACAACTGGCGTAAATATGGGCAGAAGCCAATTAAGGGCAGTGAATTTCCGAGAAGCTACTACAAATGTACACACCTCAATTGTCCAGTCAAAAAGAAAGTTGAGCGTTCTTCTGAGGGCCAAATAGCTCAGATAATTTACAAAAATGAGCACAACCATGAAAAGCCTCAACCGAGTAGACGTGCAAAAGATGGTAGTGATGTAAATGAAAACATAAATTCTCAGGCTAAGCCTGAACTTGTTTTGCAAGGTCAAAGTGCACCTGCTCATTCAGTTCTGGGAAATAATCAGGAATCTATTCAAGCAGGTCCCATACAGATTCCAGAGTCAAGTGACAGTGAGGAACTAGGTGATGCAGATAATAGAAAAGAAGGGGATGATGATGAGCCAAATCCAAAAAGAAGGTAAGTTTTAAACCGGTACCTTAACTAATGATGCAGATTTTTTCCTTCATTCTTCCAAATTTTGAGTTTTCTGTGCCGCGGGGACCAGGAACATTTCTGGGGAACCAGAGGTAACTGCATCACACAAGACAGTCACAGAATCAAAGATCATCGTGCAAACAAGAAGTGAAGTTGATCTTTTAGATGATGGGTACAGGTGGCGCAAGTACGGGCAGAAAGTGGTCAAAGGGAATCCTCATCCAAGGTGGTATATTTGCCTACATATCTATCATTTGTACTTTTTACAAAAAATATTTCATGCTAGTGGATTCCTGGCAACTTTTTGTTGAATACACTCATGGAATATGGATCAGTAAAGAATTGCATGGCTCTAACCATAGAATTTCCCCAATTAAAAATTTTAAGTTAGTTGTTCTCTGGGTCCTCATTTTCATATGAAATTTCTTCTTACAGTTTTGTAATTCTACAACTATTGCAAGACAGATGTAAGTTACACCAAGACAAAGTTTTAGGATTGCAACGAACTTCAGATTGCTTAAACAAAGAAGGCTGTTATTTGAGAAGCAAATGATTTTCTGAACATTTTATCGTTTCCAGAAGCAGTGCGATATCATTGATTCTAGATGCTATATTCCTGTTAACATTCCTTTCAGGTCCCTAATGCTTTGAAGTTTTTATGTCATTTTAGTTTAACCCTTTTACTTGCCATATAATTGTTTTCTTCTCAAATTCATTATATTTCATATAATGAGATGAGGCTGATTTCTCCTTTCACTATATTTCCATTATTCATATGTACAGGTGTTAGAACTCATGAGCTTGGAGAACTTGCTTTTATGGTCCTTGATATCAGTTAATCATAAAACTTCTCAAAGCTGTTGCCTGTAATGTCAACAATTTGAATTTGACATGCTTACCCAATATGGTGGTTTCTGTTGCTTTGCATATTTGGTTGTTTCCATATTTCCGTTTTGATTTTAAGCTCTCAAGCTATTGGTACTTTCACAAGCTATTTTGTCCATTTGTGAGAGGATGTTTTCTGATGCATTACTATTTATCCACAGGAGCTATTACAAATGCACCAGTGCAGGATGCAATGTCCGGAAGCATGTAGAGAGAGCTCCAACTGACGCCAAAGCTGTCATAACTACATATGAGGGGAAACACAATCATGATGTCCCAGCTTCAAGAAATAGCAGTCAGAACGCAGCCAACAACGCATCACAGCTAAAACCGCAAAACACGGCGACTCAGAAGCGTCCATTACTTAAAGATATGGACTTCGGAAATCATGATCAAAGTCCAGTGCTTCTGCGGTTAAAAGAAGAACGAATAATCGTGTAAAGTTCTCTTCCGAAATCCGTTAAAAGTTATTGCAAGACCAGTCCAGCGGCTGCTTCCATCAAAATAATGGGGTACAACATGAAGAAGCATTGCAAAGAACAAATCATATGGAAGAGCATGACCGATATGTGACACTGGCTTCTTACATCTGTATATGAGCTGTGCCGCCCACACCACCTGTATATTTGAATCCGTAACTACTATTGTTGTATATGATCTTTCACACGTAAGGGAAGATGTTCATTTGAATGTAATTTGACTTATCTGGTTTTTTTAGCCCTTGTTCATTCTGCTAGCATTGGCTGTTTCGACTCCTGGAGCTTTTCCAGGAAAAATTACAGCCATTTGTAAGTTGACTGCTAACATTTTGTGGAGAACTTTATGTAATGAATCCACTTTCATGTATTTTATTCATTATTTGAAACGCCTATAGTGTTTCATTAGTTTGTTGTTGCATTGGAATAGATGTACGAATGTAAAGTACCTCCTTTTCATGGCATAGACGAGTTTTATTGAGAAGGGCAAAATCCAGTGAGATAAATTGTGCTTTAGTGTGTAGCATTGGAATCCATGGAGCTTGGGCGATGAATTATTGATAAATATGTGTCTACTTAGCAATGTTTTAATAATCAAACCAGGGTGAAACTCGGCGAAGTTGCTGTTTGACCGACCGGACAAATCGGGTGTCAAAAAATTTAAAATTCAGCAAATACATCCCTGAAAAATCACAGTCAAGTCCCTACAGGTTTGAAATTTAGTAAACACACTTCAAATACAAATCAACGATCAATTGGTTAGTGGTAGGGACACACCAAATGCAATCTCAATCATCCATTAAGCACATTTCCTAGAAAATGTACCCAAGATTTGGTTGAAATCGACCAATTTTGGCTAGATCTCACCCCCGTCGGCATTGACCAATTTTGGCCAAATCTCACCACCACCGGCGTTGACAACCCTCTCCATCACCATGAAAATAATCCCCTTAGCCTTCTGACTAAAACCCATCTCACTCCACCCTTGTTCACCTAATCACCTCACTAATCACCGGCAAAAGCCAACTGTTGTTGCCACTCTTTTTTTGGATTTCTGGTCGATTAACTCATTGAAAATTACTTATGTCGCCACCATTACAGTCACTAGCATTTTCTCTTCAAAAGCCTCATCATCTCAACCTTCAATTGTTCGCCGATTATCATCCTAAATTATAGGATTTTAGGTGAATGGGGAAATTGTTAACCTGACCCGGTGAAGGTCCCAAGTCTTGGTTCAACCAGTCGGTCCGAGCCAAGTTTTAAAACACTGCTACTTAGTCGAGATGATCTAAAAGTTTTATCAACTGATCTAGATTCTATTCGCTAACAATGTAAACTAATAGACTAACCCAAATTCTCATTCGTTATCGATGTGGGATGTTTTGTTAATGCCTATATGGCCTGCAAATTCTGTGTAACAGCTTGTGGAATGTGAATATGCTTTGCCAATAGTAAAACTGGCTGTAGTGTCTCACTTTATAGGAAAGAGGTTTAGCTACCGCTGGTAACTTTTTTTCATTTTGACCAGAGACTTCTCTTTACCAATAATTCATCTTCAACAAACAATAAACAATACCATTGATACATGAAAACTGATATCTAACCATTTAAACATACAAATATATGTTAGGATCTCACGTTAGAAGAGAAAAATGGTGAAAATATGGGTTATAAAAGACTCAGATACCCTCTCTTGACAAACCGATTTTTCAAGGAGAGTTTTACTCAAACCTATAAAAAGTCCATTGCCCAGCTAAATAATATCAATTTGGGAGTAAGTTCTTATCAATATCTCTCGCATTTTGCTTGGTATACCCTCTATAAGATCTTTATTTCATTAATTAGATAATCAAAAGTTTATATTATTTATGTGATGTTAGAATCATACTTTTATCTTTATCCAACAGTATTAACTTTCTGGTAACGAGATTGTATCATAACTGCATCATATAATGACTGGATAATAAGAATAGTAATTAGGGGAACTAATTCATATCCAAATTCGATAAATTTGGTTTAAAATGGTGAAGTGGAGCTGTTGGGCAGTTAGGCTGCAACAAACAAGAGGACCCGTTTCCCTCCCTTTATCAACTAACGAGAAATAATGAATCTAACGGTTACATTACATTTCACCTTTAATATCTTTTGCAAAACCAAGACATAGAAATCTGAAAACACAACAGACTAAAGATGTCCGAATTCGGACCCACAAATCTCTCTCTATTTCCCTCTCTTTTTGGAGCATTCACCGTTTTCTTACAATCGTCCTCCGTAGATCTCGCAACTTAACCTTAAAACTTAGAAAGAAAAAAAAACAGAACTACTCTGTTTTGTGTTCTGTTCCTATAACTCTGTTTTTTTCTGGGTTTATCTAATCTTTTTTCTTTCTCTTTCTTGTCCAAATGACAACCAAAATGAGCCTAAGAATGTGAGGAGTTGAATAACGTGTTGAATCCATTTCCCGATCTGGGTAATTCTCAGCTTCGGGATTTGGAGTTCTATGGGTTGCGTAAGCTCGAAAAAGTTGGCATCTGCAGTTGCTGGGTCCCCTGTGGACTACTCTGCCGCAGAAGCCTTCAACGAATGACAACGCTACCTTACACTATATTATTTCATCAAAAAATCCATCTGGGGCTCTTGAGTTGGATCGAAAGGAGGAGAAGAAACAAGAGGATCATCATAATAAGGGAAGCCGCGAGTCGAGGAAGTTGAAGAAGGGAGATTCTCAGAGGAAGAGTGGTACTTTTAGTATTAAATTGGGTTTATCTCATAGACATGTAACTGCAGAACAGATTGCAGCCGGTTGGCCGGCGTGGCTCACTGCCGCCGCCCCTGAAGCTGTCCATGGTTTGGTGCCTCTACGTGCAGAAGCTTTTGAGAAATTAGATAAGGTGAGGAAGGCTTTTCAAAAAAAAAATTATGTTGATTTGTGGGTCTTGATTGAAAGAAATTTGAAATAATCTTCAATTGCCGACCATTCTATAAACTTTATTTTGTTTATTTGTTTTGGTTTGAATATGGTATCTCAATCAAATGAAAATTCCCCATAGATACACTTTGAAGAATAAGAAATGCACATGAATATGCATGACTTGGAAAATTTTCATGTCCAATGCTTTCAAATTGTTTGATGAAATGGATTTTTAAAATTCCTCATATATACATTTTACAATTGTTAGTTCAGAATTTCTAACCATTATTGTTTTGAATCTTTTCTTGTGCTATGTAGATTGGACAAGGTACATACAGCAGTGTATTTAAAGCACGCGAAGTTGTGACTGGGAAGACAGTTGCGTTGAAGAAGGTTCGGTTTGACAATTTTCAGCCCGAGAGCATTAGGTTTATGGCGCGAGAAATAATGATTCTTCGCAGGCTTGACCATCCAAACATCATTAAATTGGAGGGGGTGATTACATCAAGATTGTCAAGTACTATATACCTTGTATTTGAATACATGGAACATGATCTTGCAGGATTATTAACCGCTGATATAAAGTTCACCGAACCACAGGTACAATTCGAAACATATGGGAGGCTTTTCGTTTGGTTCTTCTTGTGGAAGCATATATGTCAAGGTTGATTTTCCTGTGCAGATTAAATGTTACATGAAGCAACTATTGAATGCAGTTGAGCATTGCCATTTGCGAGGTATAATGCATCGAGACATTAAAACATCCAACATTTTGGTAAACAATAAAGGGACTTTGAAATTGGGAGATTTTGGATTGGCAAATATTCGTTCAACAAGGAACAAGCAAAAACTAACCAGCCGTGTAGTTACTTTATGGTATCGGCCCCCTGAACTTCTGATGGGGTCAACAAATTATAATGTATCAGTGGATCTGTGGAGTGTTGGCTGTGTTTTCGCAGAACTTCTCTTTGGAAAGCCTATCCTTAAAGGGAGAACTGAGGTAATCATGCCATTATAAATCACTACTTTCTAATAATCACACAATTCAAGTATGAATCAATTATTTGATTGACCTGAGAATAGGAAATGCAAATTTGTTTAGAAAGATGCATCTGCATTCTGTAACATCATTCTCTTCATCAATTTGCAGGTTGAACAATTACACAAAATCTTTAAGCTTTGTGGTTCTCCACCAGAAGGCTACTGGGGAAAAGCTAAGCTTCCTCATGGAGACATGTTTAAGCCCCAAAACAGCTATGAAGGTTGTCTTCGAGAAAGGTGCAAAGAATTTCCTGCATCCACTGTAAACTTGATACAAAATTTTCTTTCCATAGATCCTAGCATGCGTCGGACTGCCTCGTCTGCATTGATGTCTGAGGTAATACTTATTGAAAAGTTTAGAACAATACTAAATTATTGAACGTAAAAGGGAATTATAATGCATTTTGGGAACTTCATTTTATAAGCTTTCATAAATTGAATGTTCTAACTACTGAGATTTTATGATTGTGAGAGAAATCATCTTATTTCTAGTTTTGTGTGTTACCTTTCAGTACTTCTTTACTACACCTTATGCGTGCGATCCATCTGAATTGCCAATCTATCCACCTAAAAAGGAACTCGATGCTAAACACCGAGACGAAGCACGAAGGTGAAACTTTTATATCTTCTTTCTTTAGGCGAAAAACGAAAATTAGAAGTTCTGACCCTATTATTCATCCTGGGTTTGCAGTTTTTCTGATTGAACTTAGCAGATACACATTTACAGTTTTTCTTTGATCAGTAAACTCATTGTGCCTGATCAGTTTTGAGGTCAATGAATAGTTAAGGCCTTGTGCATTTATGTTTTCGATACATCAAATGTTTTTCACTGAATTATCATTGTACCTTCAGGAAAAAGACACGTGCTAGATTGCGAGAGTCTGCTGCATCCAAAAGACCGAGAAGAGCTCGCCAAAGCTTGCAAGAACCCATCAGTTACAATAAATTAGCAACAAACGAGGTCTTTCAATCTACCTATCTATCTGGTTATGGAATAGGGCATGAACCTAAATGTTTTGTTTGTTCTTTATGTAGGAACTGCAGAATCATACTCATTTTAGTAACAGAAATACTGCTAATAATGCACCATTGTTAAAGGGAAGAGAAAGTTTTGCACGTAGAAATTTACTGAATCCCTCAACTGATTTAATATCAGAGGCCTCCATGGGAATGGTTGCATCCCAAGGGGGCTCAATCTTCAAAGGCCCGGCACAAGTCTCAGCGTCAAGTGGCTTTGCTTGGGCAAAAAGGCAAAAAGACGACGCTAAAACCGTAGTTTCATCTAGAAGTCAAATAAGTACAATAGATTCATCAAATCTTGGCTTTGTAGACAACACCTTCGGTAACTTGATAAAAGAAGAAAATCGAAATCGTACAAATCCTAAGGAGATCGACCTGGATGAGAATTCTTCACTTTCAATGCCATTACAGCCAAAGCAATATGATAGTGCCATTTTTTTTGATGTATTTTATTCACAAGATCATGAATTGGCAATTTCTGACGAGGAAGATGGAGTTGGTCATAGAAAGAATCCGGTAAGGACTACTAAAATGCTGCCACACTTTGTTTTAAGAGCTGATCTTCAGGTTTTTTCAATTCATGGATATTCATTTTCCCATCTGACATTTTGCCGCGGTTGCAGATGCAAGGAAACATTGAATTTTCAGGACCACTGTTAACCAAGTCTCTGAAAATCGATGAACTTCTGCTAAGGAATGAAAGCAACATCCGTCTAGCGAATCGAAGATCAAGATTCTATAGAGGTACTCAAAACCCCATCTCAATTTCGGTGCTTACTGTTGATATACGCTATTGTTTGCTTTACAAGAAATAAAATATTGTAAAAGCATGAATGAACAATCTGAGACTAAAACTACCAAGTTAATAACAACATCACATCATTTTGTTTCTGCAGAAAGATGATACAGGATTCTGGGATTAGAAAATCCTCCCTTGTCACCTGGATTTCGACCCCTTTTGAGCTCGGACTCTTGTGAAGGAACTTATACAGATAAAATACAACGAAACAGAACACAGATTGCACCTCAGTTATGTACTGCAACCAGAGACTGTTACATTTTTTATTACTTGAAAAAAAATCTCCATTAGAAGAAATAGGAGTAGAACAACCGATTGCTGTAAACAAGATGACCATTTGCAATTCTTCACGTTTTTTTTTCTTTTTTAAAAAGAAATTTTTTTTTTTTTTTAACAAGATGCTTGTTTGTTTCCATCTTTCTTGTTTCAGTTTTTATAATTTCTTTGCACTTTTATCAAAATTCCTCTCATTAACTCATAATAATGTAAATAATAATAATATTTACATCCTTTGTATATTTTCCTTCTATCATCCTATCCAATACTTTCCATCAACAATTTTCTCATCTTTTTCATATTTTCTTTGCTAGAATTATAAGATTCACAAACTGTACAATTTTTTTTCTTTTCTTTTGTACAAATAAAATGTGTTAATCTCAATATGTGACACATTATTAGTTTATAGTAAACAATCTTATTATTTCAATATGCGGTCATTGATACAAAATATAAGGTGATACAAAAGATAGAGAGAACGACATTTTCCCACCAAAGATTTGGCCTAAAGACACTTTTCCACTCGAAAAGTTTCAAAAAAACATTTTCCCACCTACCAATAAGATCGGTTAGTAAAATCTGTCTGTTAACTGATATGGTATAATCAATGTAAAGATGAAAATACCTTTCACTATTTAAATCCAAATCCATACCCAAACCCATCACCTCAACCAAACCGCACCTCACCTCCACCTTGCACCCATCAGCCACCATCCCATCACCACCTTACCCTGATCCCAACCCATCTCCATCACACCGACACCACAGCCAACCCCTAACGCATCACCACATCAGCCACATAAACCAAATCGCTTCCAACACCCACAACTCAATGCCCACTTCCATGGCAGCCCACCTGCCGCTTATACCCAGCCCTATCCCACAACCACCACTGCACATCACCTCCATACCGCATCATATCCCCATCACCTCAACCAAACTGCAACCCACCTCCACCTTGCGCCCATCGGTCACCATCCCACCACCACCATGAGCTATTACGCCCCCCACACCATAGTCCACCCCTAAACCATCACCACACAAACCAAATCGCTTCCAACACCCACCGCTCCATATCACCCTACCTCATCGTATCCCCATCATCTCAATCAAACTGCACCCACCTCCACCATGCACCCATCGGCCACCATCCCACCACCACCGTGAGCTATTACACCCATCGCACCAACACCACAGCCCACCCCTAAACCATCAACACATCAGCCACACAAACCAAATCGCTTCCAACACCACAAATGGCAGCCCACTTCCACATGAACCCACCCGCCACCTATACCCAGCCCTATCCCACGACCACCACAGCACATCACCTCCATATCACCCTACCTCATCATATCCCCATCACCTCAACTAAACCGCACCCCACCTCCATCACACACACCCATCGGCCACCATCCCACCACCACCATGAGCTATTACGCCCATCGCACCCACACCAAAGCCCACCCCTAAACCATCACCACATCAGCCACACAAACCAAATCGCTTCCAACACCCACACCAAAGCCCACGCCTAAACCATCACCACATCAGCCACACAAACCAAATCGCTTCCAACACCCACAAATCAAAGCCCACTCCCACAGTAGCCCACCGACCGCCTATACCCAGCACTATCCCACTATCCATATCAGCCTACCTCATCGTATCCCCACCACCTCAACCAAACCGCACCCATCTCCACCATGCACCCATCAGCCAACACCCACCATCACCGTGAGCTATTACGCCCATTGCACCCACACCGCAGCCCAACCCTAAAACATCACCACATCAGCCACACAAACCAAATAGCTTCTAACACCCACAAATCGCAGCCCACCCGCCGCCTATACCCAGCCGTATCCCACGACCACCAGGTGCACATCACCTCCATATCACCCTACCTCATCGTACCCCATCACCTCAACCAAACCACACCCCAACTCCACCATGCACCTGTCGGCCACCATCCCACCACCACCTTGCCCTGATCCCAACCCATCTCCATCGCACCCACACCACAGCCCACCCCTAAACCATCACCACATCAGCCACACAAACAAAATCGCTTCCAACACCCACGAATCGCAGGCCACTTCCGCAGCAACCCACCTGCCACCTATACCCAGCCCTATCCCACGACCACCAGGTGCACACCACCTCCATATCACCCTACCTCATCATACGCCATCACCTCAACCAAACCGCATCCCAACTCCACCATGAACCCATCAGCCACCATCCCACCACCACCGTACCCTGATCCCATCCCAACCAATCTCCATCGCACCCACACCACAGCCCACCCCTAAACCATCACCACATCAGCCACACAAACCAAATCGCTTCCAACACTTACAAATCGCAGCCCACTTCCACGGCAGCCCACCCGCCTATACCCAGCCCTATCCCACGACCACCACTGCACATCACTTCCATATCACCCTACCTCATCGTATCCCCATCACCTCAACCAAACCGCACCCCACCTGCACCATGCACCTATCGGCCACCATCCCACCACCACCGTGAGCTATTACGCTTTTTTCAACTCAAATTAAAATGAAAATCAGATTTGCTTCACATTTAAATTATCCAGAACACAAAAAAAGAAAAAAAAAAAATATCCTCCCGAATCCCACCAAATCTACAAGCTCAGTTTCTGTTTTCTTCACATTTAAGGTTTAGGTTTAATCTTGTTCGCCAAAATAAGAAATAGAAAGAGGAATGCTATGTCTAACAGCTGAGTTATAGAGAAAAAAATAATAGTAATAAAAATAAAGTAGTCATTTCATATAAATTTTGTGCTGTATGACTTAGTTGTATGACTTAATTAGAAGGAAAACATTATTGAAATAAAAATACCCTTTGCCAATATTCAGAACTCTAAATCCCAAAAATAAATAAATAAAGCATAGAAAAAATGTAGGGCAATCCCCTCGCTTAAGCTGCAAAACTAGAGCAGCGAAGCGGCCATGGCGACCCAGAAGTTAATGTGCGCCTATCACACGCTATCGTGCGCCACGAATTTGAATACCCTTTCTCGTGGAATACCACGCCACCTCTACCTCAAGAGGTAAGCGCTCGGCCTTAGGCGCTTCTTGCTCTGTAAGGTTTCTTCTTCCCTATTTTATATCTCTCATTTTTTTTCTTCTTGTGTTTACCCATTTGTCCCTGTCGTTACTTTAGACTTGTAGCTTGTTCCCATTGTTAGTTTGGTCTAAGCCTTGGGGCAATATTGGTATTAATGAATCTCAAACTCTAGGGTTCACCCTTAATTTTTTTTTAATTTATGTTAAAATATTATTTTTCAAAATTTGGGAACTAGGTTTCAATTTAATTGCCAAACCCATTTTTGGATTAAATAAAGCAAAATTAATTTAATTTTCTCACATATTATTTTGACATAATTTTTTCATTATAATAAGAAAAATAATTATACTCTTATCAATTTTATATATACAAACTTTCGTGTACAAACCGAGCTTACATAATATATCCAGAGTTCAAAAGTAAATATACCCAAAAAAAAAAAAAAAATCAAACTTAATAAATAAGACAAAGAGTAATGTAATAATGATTCACTATATACTTGTATATGAATCTAATGGTTAATTATGCCTACTTCCACTCTTTTCGATTTCAAAAACTAACAATATCAACCCCATTTTCAAGTTCGACAATGAAGTTACGGCTTACAAGCAAGCGGCGGAACTCGAAAGTCGGAAGGGATGACGCTGTTAGTTTCTGAAACCAAAAGTGGGTGGAGTGAGATTATCCTTAGGCATAAAGGGGGAGGGAGGGAACCACTAACTTTGTACAAATACAAAGCTACAGAGAAGTATATATCTTATAGCCTTAACAGAAGTAAAGAACATCTTAAGTTGTTTTAGGTTAATTATTTGAAGCAAAGTCGTGATTTTCCCCTTTCTAATTTACAAAAGCTTTGAAATTGCACGAAGTTTGTTTGACCATGTAATGGATGGACATCTACATCTTCAACTACATAGAGGGTGTGTCTTGTAATTTTGAGTGGGATTCTCGTCTCTGCAGTTTAGCTATCATCATCAATGGTTGTCATTAGCGTGGGAATTTGGCCATGATCAACAAAATCAATCTTGTTAAGTCTCAAACAGCATAGAACTTTTTCCGGCAGCTCTTCTGGCTTCTGTGCCTGTTTAACGGCAACGAGGGTTAGTCAAGAATGAGTTTAGTTTTCTACTATTCTTTTATGTGTTCATTAGTTGAGTCGAAACTCTCGAGCTTATTGATGGAAATGCAATGAAGACTGTTTGGTTACCTGGATGGCTAAACCCACATCAAGTACTCCAGTTTTCAAACGTTCCCGAAACGCGTCAAGTCCCTTTCTTGATATGTAGCTGAACCGGTGAAGGTCAAGATCGATCTCGAAGTAATTCGGGCCCTGCATGAGAAGAAGAAATTTGAGTCTCATAGTGACTGATGTGTAACTTTTCCCACTTTCTCACAGGCTTAACATTTGCAGGCAATAGAGAACAAGGAATTTATGCTCTAGTTCTACCTTGTAAAAATTGTGCTGAGGGCGAGAAAGGACTGGTTTTTCATTATAAGCATTGATGAGTTTCCTTTCGGTAGAGCTCAAGTTGAGATCCTCAGGATTAATCAATCCAGCCAAAATCTTTAGTCTTTCTCTGAAAGGAACAACGGAGTCTTTTGCAAATCCTTTAACCCTTTCCATTTCATCCTCGACCAATTTCTGCAGTAAAGACAAATCCCCAACCAATAAATAAAAAATCCATAAGCACATATCAATGCTCGATGCAACATTTGCTACATTTGAACTTCTAAACTGTCTAAAGAATGTGTCCGATAAATATATCAGAGAATGAAAATACATCCGATCTGCTAATTCATGGGGTAAATTACATATTTTAATGCTGTTGAGAAAGCACTTGACAAAAACCTTAAGCTATTAGATATATAAGTCTTAACAAATGCTATATCGTCTTCTCTCAACAATTTGAGATAATAGAGTTTGGCTATTGTGTTCATGCAAAATCAGTGTATAAATATGCCTTTACGCACATTCCTTCCATCAACGACAATATATACAGAAATGACAAGCCCTTGTTGAGTCCTCGGCCTGGCTGAGTGAAAGTTTTCAACCAATCCGCGAGCTAGAATCAGCACTAACTAACAAGTTGCTCTAGTAATTCTATTTTTACTTCAAATTATGAAGAACAAATACATATCCGCTGGTAAAACCAACAAAGAATTTGAGAACTACAGGAGGTTTTAAAACCATTTATGCAAAGTAACAAACAGAACTAGCTGGATGGCTTAAATGAGGTTACCTTGATGCTCTCTTGATAATGGAGAGATATATCTTTCTCAAAGTTCTCGGAAAGTTTGAAATATAGAACAAGGCTCATCCCTTCACCATCGCTATCTCCAAGGAACATTGCAGCGGGATAAGTAGGCAACTGCCAAGGGACATAAGAAATGATAAGATATATGATACTAATTGGCAAAATTACAGTTTGATAACACAACAAGACAGCGCCATCAACCAAACGAAATACAAGAAAAGAAAGCAAAGAAGTAACTACTGAATAATCATATAAAATAAGTACCTGAATATTTACAATCAAAAGTGGAGGAACGCTCCCGTCTGCTTTCACATTAGGAAGCTCAAGATGCTGCGCAATGTGATTTACCTTTCTTGGGCAGACAAATAGGTCAACGCCTATTGGTACGTACGGACAGTGATCTGGAGCTGGAGACTTTCGCTTATCTCTGCAAAGTAGATTAGGTAATTATAACCTTACTGTAACAGAGAAACACAAAACAGAAAATCTACTGATTGCATATGCCTTGAAATCCATTCAAGGGTGATCAAACTAAGTCAATTGCATACTTGAAATATGACTCGCCACGGAGTTTAAAAGTTGATGGTGGGATTTCTGACCAACACCCTGGAGATGGCTTCTCTTGCATGCAACGTGGAATTATGAATCCAGCCTTGGGTCGATACACGAATCTTTTTGAAGCACCTGCATGTATACCATAACATTTGATATTTTATCAAAGTTGGTTGTCATATTATAGTCACTAAAACATGATAAGGATAAAGCTTAAGTTTGAGGTTCAGTTCCATAACCAAAGAAGATTCAAACCTAGAATACGCAAGTTGTTCCATAAAAAGTTGAAAGGACTTGAATACTTACATAGTTCAGTAGTCTCTTCTCCATCACATGATCTCCTCTTAAAAGAAAGCCTGAAAACTGCTGATTTCTTTCTTTGAGGCTGTGGACCTGAAATTGCTGAACTCAAACTCTTGTCACTGAAACTTACAGTAGGTACCACCCGAGCCAAGCCTGATTTCAAGTTGTTCTCGTCAGAGTCATGTCTATCATCTATTAGACCTTTAAAGCTTCCATAACAATGATCTAATACTTTCTTCCTATTGCTGCAAATTTCATCAGTCTTCCCCAAGCGTGAAAGGTCATCTTTGCTCAAATATTTGTCCACTTTACCTCTATCTATTTCTACATAACTCTCATGGTACTCTTCATATTGACCCTCGTCGTCCATAATGCACGCAGAACTTTCGTACTGAACCACTTGGCCATCTGAGATGTTCCCGATTGTATTACCCACTATCGGAAAACCATCTATCGCGAAAAAGAAAAAGAAAAAACCACCAGAAACAACTCAGATTTATGAAGTAGTTCACCTCTTTTGGTGCTAATAAAACAATACTTCAATAAGTTCATGAAACAAAGGAGAAAAAAGCTGATTTTATCTTCATTGTATGAATGTATTTGGGAACAGACTGATTTTAATTACCTCCATGCACACTACTGTAGTCTTCGTCTGAGTCGGATTCCAGAATACTGACTGAGTCGAACCAAGCATCCTCTTGGCAAATTACTGTGACCACCAACAATATAATCAAATTTCATTAAGCTATATGGTCAAATATATGTTTAGCGAAGAAACTTCAAGTCAATACTGCCAATTGTGAAATAAAAAAATAAAAAATCATGCTTTAAATTATCAATAGAAAAAGTAAGCCGCAGATTATTTGACGAGTTATATATTGATATTGAACAAAATATAAGTAAATACCATTTGCATCAAGTTCTCTACTAAGGTGCCATTGCAACTGCCTTAGATGGAATGTCGTATTGGGAAGCTCAGATCTTCTGCCGGCATCCATATGCACATACTGACTAACAGCGAAATCTGCTACACGAGATCCTGAATCACGACTCTTTTTCTTGGTGGCATCAACAACAGAACTGGAAACTTTCCGGTGCCATTTGGAGAACCGGTATCTCCGCCGCCTCCTTACTTTCATACTGTGCACTGGTGTTGATGCACAAATGCCCATTATGACTAGTTCACTACAGAATCCTGCAAACAAAATCACATTCTCCATTAGAGATGCCAACCAACCTCACAAATCCATCATGCTCTATTGCAACCAATATGAAAACACACACAATGTTACATTTCTCAAAATGGTTTCGAAAATCATTTTCGCATAATTCGCCTATTCGAATCATCATCCTACAATTATCATGTATAAAACACACCTCAAAATATGCTTGAGATCAACCAACCAATGACAATAAGGAAGCCTAATATGCAATTGCAACCAAGTAACAACCAATACAGAAGCAAATAAATTAGGATTCAAACTTACAATAATCTTCAACTACAACATCATTTTCATCAAGGAAAGTGAACCAATCAGGCAACTACAAACATCATTATAACAAATGATTTTTTTTTTTATTTTCCCCCAGAATAGATTTAAACTTTGTCTCCTAAAAGTTACAAAATTGAAGTCAAAAAGAGGAAGAGCAAGGAAGAGAGGTACTCTCTGTTCATCAACAGAGAAGCTTCTGTTTTCACATTTTTTTATATAAAAACTAACAATCGGAAAGTTTCAAAACGGGTCCACATCTAAGCTATAAAGAAGACAAATCAACAAATAAAATTGGGAATAAACATGCGCACAACTACACTTTTTTTTAAAATTAAAATCAAATGGTCCACATTAAATGTACAAAGTAAAAAAAAAAAAAATTAAATTACATTGCATGCATTAACAAGAATTTCAAGAAAATCCCAGAAACATGAACCAGAAAGGAAACGTTTTTAAAAAGCAAATTACATACCTGAAGCTTTTGCTTTTTTTTTTTTTTTTTTTAAGATTAAAAAAAAAAAGAAAAACAACTAAAACGAAAAAAAAAAATTCAATTTCACTGTGTCTCTCCCTCCCTCACGACCCCACAGGGAGAGAAGAGACGAAACTGGGTTCGGGTTCGGGTCCGACGACGACGTGCGGACGAGGTCGGATCCCGGTAAAAAAAAACTAAAGGCTACGAACCGACAGACAGGGCTATTATTTAGTATTCTTCTTCTCCCTTCTGTAGTTCTGTAAGAATTTTAACAAAAGAAAAATTTATAAGATTTTATTACAAGAACGTGAAGTTCGATTATTTATTTTTTTTAAATTTGAATATATTATAATTATTATTAATTAATTAATTAATTAATTACTGATTTTTATTACTTGGGTTTTGTTTTTTGTCCCCTTGAATTTGGGTAACTTGTTCGAAATTTCGCTGTCAAAGTCATAAGTTTGATCGTAGTTTGTTGAGGAGCTACCACGTCAGCTGTCAGTCAATCTATTTAACTGACTTTTTCACTCGTCTGATCTGGCTTCCGGTATTTTCAGTTTTTATCTTCTCTTCTTTACCAATTTTACCCTCCGTAGCTTTTTTACACTTTTACCCTCATCGTCACTCATTTTTTTTTTATATGGAAACCGTTCAATAAAATAACTAATTTGAGTTAAATAATTTTGCTCCTTGAAGTTTACTTCAACAAAGTTAGATCCAGTAAAATCTGAAAGTAACACTTAGGTCCTTATTAGTTAAAAACCTAAAATATCCTTGATATTATCTTATGTTAATGACATTATATTTTAATCAAATTTATTTTGAATATAAAAAATTCTGTTTATTTTGAATTTATTTATTTTTATTTTATTTTATTGAATAGTTGACTGCATGATTAGATTAAAGTCAACAAATTTAACGGCTATGAGATCTACAGATACGGTACAGTTAAAATTTGAAGATCTCAGCCGTTAAACCAGTGTTATTAATTATAATTTCTTTTACAAAGTCAAATTAAGTACATGTGACATGTTTAATGCCATAAGTAATTAATTAATTAATTTTTTTCTTTAATATTTTATAATTTAATTATCAAATTATTAGAAAATTATTTATATCACACATTATATTCAACATTTAAAGCTCATTTATCGTTATTTCCAAGGAATTTTATGGGAGAAAATTTGATATTTCAAATTATTTTCTTCATCTTCTATATTTAACATAATTATTATTCATCCAATATAATATTAACAATCAATTGAGTCGGAAACGTATCAATCTAATAGCAAAAGTTGGATTCTAGAAGAGGATGAATTATCGAGATTATAACAATATAAGATTAACATTATCCTTTATATCGATGGTCTTACTTATCTAAAAACATAAGAGCTTTCCATTGTTTATTCAAGTGGGTCATTACCCTGTTTATGTAAAGACAAGAGGGTTGAGTCATCTCAAACTGTGGACACAATGATTTAAGAAAATAAAATTATATCTTTACTAAAAGTTATATAACGTTCAACTTAATAGTAAGCGTCTGATCCGATCCGATCCGAAGTACCCGTATCATATAATTAGTTGTAATTAAGGTATAATTACATATAATTTTTGCCTAGAAAACTTATTATAACAAAGATATGAACCACATGGAGACAGATGCAAAAGAAATGGTTCAAAAAACAAAGCAGACAGACATAGCACACAGATCATAAACTCCATTAAATTCTGCTTGGCATGATATGACCATAAAATTAGAGCCCACTCCAGCTGAATCCAGCTGCGTCTGTTTCATATAACTTTAATTCTTTTCTCACTTATTAAACTGCAAACATTATTTTGCTCAGTGCAGGACCCATAAAAGCTTTGAAGCATTATTAAATTCTATTTCATCTGTGCACCCAAGCTTGATCCCTCTTATGTTAGGTTTTTTCATTTTATCAAGATTTAGGTAGGGATGACAGAAGGACACTCGAGGTTGAAGTTGACACCTACGGGAAACTTGTCTCTTGTGAAATGAGAAAATGGAATACAAAGGTCTTTTATGTTAGGTTTTTCCACTGTATCAAGTTTGATAGGGATGACAAAAGTTCTAAATACCTCTTGGGTCAGAGTCAAGACCCACGGGGGACTCGTCTAGAATATAAAGCTCCCTTATTTTAGGTATTTTCATGTGTTAGTACGGTTAATCTGGAAAGGATAACTCCCAATCAGGAGAAGATAATTCCAACTTTGGCAATAAAATATCACGTGATCGAGACTTCGCATATCAAAGGGTGAAGATCAAGTCAATTTCTTGTTTTATTGATTTTGTATTAAACTCAAACTTGTAATAGGTACAATGTTTAAGAGATATGGCACTTGAATCACAACACCTATCACACACACACACAGAGATTCATTGCATAAAGCCAGAGAGATGAGACAACCCGAGGGAATCCTTAAGATAACTTTGTAACTCAGCTCGTTGTTCTCATAAACTCTCAATAATATAATAGTGGACGTAGGATTTGCATTCTAAGCATCCAAATCACTCTAAAAAATCTTTTGTTATGTGTAATTGTGTTCAATCATTGTTTTTCAATCAATCCGACACCAAATCCACGAATCTTAAACAGATTCCTTCACAAATTCATTTAGAATCCTCATACTTTTAGTTGGTGTGATTTTTTTGCATCAATACATCGTATCAGATTAGGTAAAAACAACAAAATGTCTTGCAGATTTGGAATTGAGATTGACGGAGGACTCAAGCATAATGAAATAAGATCAATAGCATGAGTGAAACGTGTTCGGTTCTTTTTTTAAGCTTGCAAATTATGGATCAGAATAGCGAATATACCACATAAAATGAATAAAAGATGATAACTGTTTTTCTTTTTCAAAGTTTTGGTTGATGGGAATGAGCAATAGGGCTACTTTTACTGTATGTAGTGGGAACTTTTAACTTATGCAATGTCATTTCATAGTACTACTCTTGGAGAAACTTTTTTGATATTTTTCTCTCCTTCATTTGTCACTTTATACTTATTAGTTTTGGATCTTTTCTTAATGGCCCCGCCACTATATATTTGGTTGTTCATAAGTTCTTGCCAAACATCACTTTGTTTCGACATCACAAAACACTTTATAAAAGTTTTCAAGAATAAATTATCAAAACTCAGAAGAGTTATCTCATAACAATTTGGTTTGAAGTATTTCTTTTACACCCGACAACTTTTGGGAAGTGGGAAACAACGATCATTGATCATCTAGGTGCCCATGAGAGGGCTCGAACCCTCAAACCTTGTGGGTGCAAACCACAGCCTTGACCATTCAGCTAAACCTTCATGAAACTCAAAAACTACTATAAACACCTATTGTGAAAGTTAGACATGACTCCCCAAAGGAACAAAAGAAATTAGAGAATTTGGAGAAAAGGGTCCCTCAATTGATCTATGTGGGCAAAAAGTATCCTTATCTTAGATTTCATGAGTTGAGAAATGGAAGTTTCAAAGAAAATAATGAGCAGCCTTGTGGACTTTTCCAAAATTTTAATCTTAAAAAAATCATTAAAAATAATCCGCTTGTCCGAATCGCTCCATTCTTGTTGCTTTTCGTTCTTTGCATTTTTCCCCACCACCATGCAGAAAACAGATCAAAACGACAACTCCTGAAAAGATCGTCCTTTGGTGTCCCGAACGCCTCTACCGTGCGCAAAGGCAAGGTTGCCACTCCATACCAAAAGAGTACACCCCAACTCTACACACCAAAATTCAAATGAGGATTTTAGAAGCACAACGCAACAGACCCCCGACCCAAAATGCACAGTATTTTATTTTTTACGAATTTTTCAAATTTTAATTTTCAAAAAATCATTAAAAAAGATCCCGTCGTTTGAATTGCTCTGTTCTTATTGCGTTTCATTCCTTGCATATTTCCCTTACCACCATGCAAGTTATTGGCACCAATAATACCATAAAATAAGATATCTAATCAAACAAAAGAGAAATGCTATTTTTGTATTGAATTGAGTGGATGAACCCTTCAAAATGGGATAATGGATGTTGAATAAGCTAGCTACCAAAAGTGCTTTTTTATATTGCAGAAGTGCTTTTGGTTGATCAATTGTTAAATGACTAAAGCTTCATTTCTGAGTGTTGAGGATTAGGATCCTGATTGAATTGGACATAAAGTAAGTAATCACTTTCAAAAGTGCTTCTCAAATGCTTCTAATTTGTCACCAAAAAGTGATGTACTTTTTTAATCAATAATTAAGCATAAAATAGAAAGAAAAAAAAAAAAAAACCCCAAGATGAGGCCAAACAAAATGAAGGCAAATCTAGTTTAACTAGACATGTATATATTGAGGCAAGCTCATTGACCTTAAGAAAGACATACTCTCTTCAAATGGAACAGCTCAACCATATACATGCATGCACATATAAAATATGTAATAAACATGTGGAGAAATTATTGCTTTGATAATAGGAAAATTGGTGCACAAATTTGTCATGGCTAGTTATAAGAATGAGCCAAATTGTTAGGTTGGTGGCAGTAGCAGATCCAAAAATTCTTGTTAGGGTGAGCCAAAATAAAATGTAATAGCATATAATATTCATATTATATGTTTTTAATTGAAATTGTCATAAAAAGAAGAAAAAAAATTGCATATAAATATTTTTTTTTTTTAAATTTGAGGGTGGGCCATGAATATACTCTAGATCCACCCCTGGATCAAGACCCGATTCCCTTCACAAACCACCTATATCGTTAGGATTCTTCACTTTTTCATCTCATTCAAAATTGTGCATGAGACTTTCATCTCGCACAGCTTCTAAGTGATAAAAGTAAAGAAGAACTTATCTTTTTTTTTAATTACCTTCCCTATGTATGTATAAGATTGAAGTCATTCGATTTCTAAAAATGATTACTAATCCTTAAACTTTTTGAGAAATCCTTCATCAACGGTCGTGAATGATTAGGTTTTTTTTTTTTTTTTTCACCTAAGTTAGAGTCTTCTTAAGCATTAATAAGATAGTTATTTGAGCTCTTACTCGATTGGCAGTTTCAAGGCTCCGAGAGATTTACTGATGTACGCGCAAGCTGGCCGTGACACCCCTGGTGATAAAAAAAAATGATTAGTTTTTTTCAATCTGTTCGACCTCCTTCACAACTACCCATATGGTCAAAATCCGTTTTAGATTTCAGGAGTCTACAGTTTGAAGTTTGAACTCTAAGGTGTTTGAATTATCCATTATTAAACTCCAGTATCTGTCTAGAATTTTGCCACTATAAAGTAAGAGATAAATATAAAATTGCAAGACAGAATTATTAGAATCACCTGCACATGATAACTCATATTATATTGAGTGGTGTCAAAACTAAAAAAACAGCATTAAACCCAGATGCCCATTTGAGGAGAAGATTAATTTAATAAACTGAAAAGCTTGGGTTCCAGGTTCAATGTCATTGCATTGATTTTATATATCAAACTTGGTGTTTGAGAAAGGCAAGGCATGGGCACATGGGAGATTAAACTTTTTAGTTCACTGATTCTAAGTTGATTTTATATAGAATTAAAAAATGGTTCTCACTTTGCTTAAGTGATCACTAAGAACCTTCAATGGTGGATTAAAATACTGATTCATAATTTTTCTTGTAAAGGTTGTTGAGGTCTCCAAATGATTTGTTTACTTTTTTGTAAGTGTTGAGCTATTTCAGTTCTAAGAACTTGACCACCAACATAGAAAAAAAAAAAAAAAAGCTCAACCCAACATGATCCTGAATCCTAACAGAAGTAAAGTAATTGTTTCCAGTATTACCGAATTCATTCATGTACCTTGTTGATACTTGATTTTGACACCAACGACTCACATGTGCAAAATGCTAAGCGGGCTTAGAAGTTACACGTGATATAGAAATGTGTAGCAAGAAAGTAAATAAAAGACGGTTTTTAAAGTGATTCGGATACTCAAAAGTGATTCCTACGTCCACTGTTGTTTTATTAATAGATGGTTACAATCAAGTCGCAGATAGTGAGTTGAGTTACAATCTAGAGAGAATATATATATATATATATATATATATATATATATATATATATATATATATATATATAGAGAGAGAGAGAGAGAGAGAGAGAGAGAGAGTATGCTGTTTAGACTAAGATAAGTCAATCCCATAAATAAGAGAGGAGTCATCTATTTATAGTGGGAGGATTCAGGGTAATAATCATGAGTCTGCAGTCCGGCAGGTGGGATTCAATTCCTAACCCCCCTCTCATTGGTTGTCTGCAAGAGAGATATCCTTAAATTACGTAGGGTTTGGGCAGGGGGATGATTCCTAGCCACTCGCAAGCCTGACATTCACCTGCTGCACTGATGAGAACCATACCTCTTTCGTCATTGTGCGACGTGGCACCGTCTGGATGACACAAATCCTCCCTGAATTCTGATTGGCTCTTGTTGATGAGAGTCCACGCCAGCCCTGACTTTTTAGGCATAACATACCTTATCTTGAGTTTCTCGAAAATCGAAAGCTATAACTGATAACATGACGTAATAAATTAAAGAAAACAGATAATTATATGTTGTTTTGAAATTGAGATTAACTGAATTGTTAGGCATTGCAAAACAGAAGGATCACTGACTCACTTAATGAAAATTGATCTATTGTGCTGAGAATTGTTAGGTGCATTTGTTCTTGTTTCTGTTGATTGGAAGTAAAGACTATTTTTTTCTTGTGAAACAAAAGACACTTGATAAATGGACTAGAGATGAAGGACCGAAGTTGGGCCTAGACTAGAGGCAATGAGGGCTTTCAAGTGAGCCCAATGAACCCACTGCTAGTCATTTTTTCTTCAAAAAAGAAAGCCTAGCACAGCAAATGGCTGCAGGTGATTGCAGAGGAACATCAGACGGCATGCTCTGATTGGTTTGGCCTGCTCTGAATATGAGCTTTCATTCAGATCAAACCTCTTGATGAAGTAGGTAGTGATACATTTAACATTCTATTATCCTAGGTATTTTGAGTTGGCAAGAAGTAACAAATGTCATTTTACTCACAAACGGTTAGCTGAACGATAAAACATGTAATTTGTTATAAATTTTGGGGTTAAAATTTCCTTACGAGTATTTATATGGTCATAAGGTCATTGTTTTCTGTTTTTCAAATATTATAGGGTTCGACTAAGACTTTAGTTTTGAATTCGATGAAGTTTGAGATTCGAGTTTTCTCGTAAATACCCACATGACCAAAGATCATTGTTTCTTGTTTCTCATAGATTATATGATTTGACAGAAACTTCAGTTTCAAACTCGGGTTCGCAAACTGTTAACCTTAATAAAATTTCTATTGAGATAACAAAATCCAATCTTTACAAAGTAGTATTAAATCGTTTGGGTCATTGGCTCGAGCCACATGACCTTATTGTTGGAGTTGCTCTAGGTGGATCACAATCACATTATGTTGAACCTAAAAGACTGTAGAGGTTGTTTCACCTTCCCATTTTATCACAAGAGAAATAATTCTGAACTCATTAGAAATAAAAAAGAACCATCAAAGCATTTCCAAATTCCATTTGTTTGATACAAATTATGTAAAATTGGGAATCTATACCAGTTTTGTATTACAAATTTAGTTGCTTTTACACCAAAAATATAAGTTCTCTAATACAATTTATAAAAGCTCAACTATACCCAAATCATACAAGCAATCTTCATTTACAGTAAAAGCGCTTTCTTCATTTCTATGTACACCTCCAAGATTGATCTCCAACTGTAGGTTCTCCAAAAAGCCATTCATGGAAGCACTTCTAAAGTACTCTTTCTTTTGAACAAACACAACATCATCATCACTTTGATCATCGTCCTCCAAACAACTCTTGTAAAAGAGGCAACAAGCAATTGTGTCAAGAACAAGAAGAAGAGAATACAAATAAGCAATCAAAATCCCCTCAAAAGCAATAAAAGCACTTATTTTTCCTAGAGAATTATGGTAAACCCTTATCACCCTGTATTCAAACAAGGCCTCCATGGCTCCAAGCCCTAAATTTGCTGGCAGAGCAAGCACTAAAACCATTAATTTTTTCCCCTTTCTGAGCAGCATACAATAAGCCTTGTAAATTGCTAAATACCCCTTTGAATTATTCTCCATTGCTGCCACCACTAAAGCTAAATTTCCAATCACCACCATGTTTGTTAATAAGCCACTGAAAAAAACGCTTCCCAGCGACAAAAAGATAATGCTATCATATGACAAAGCAAGAGAAAATATCGAGAAAGCCACCATTTTTATGGTGGAGATGAGCGCTAAATTGCAAAGTTGAGTTAAGATTAGAGGCCAACAAAGAGATGTGAATGGTTTCTGGGGATTACTTAGAGCTTGAATTATTGAGGCTTTGGAGAGTAGAAGTGAAGCGATTGTGAAAGGGAGAGTGAAAAGTTGGATTAAAATGGTTTGATGAGAAAGATTTTGAAAGCATGAGGCATGGATATCGATGAAGAGAGAAGTGCTTATGGGAGCAGGAGATTTGAGAAGTGATTGTGAGAGAAGGGATGAGGCTGAGAAAGGAAGCAAAACAAGAAGTGGGGTTGTGGTGAAGAATTGAAAGTGTTTGAGGAAGGTGAAGATTGAGGTTCTGATGATTTTACTTGCAATATTCTCCATAACACAAAATGGAAAGCAGTTTCATCAAATTTTGGTGGAGGTCACAATATATTGTATGTGAATGGTTAAATCATCATGATTAATTAATTAATTTTTAAGTTATTATAGTCTAAAAAGAATAGTAAGGTGCATGTACAACCGTCCAATAAGAGAGTACGTGTCACGCATCCACACTGATATAACACATCCTTATTGAATAGTTGTATGTGCATCGAATGCACGAAATAACTATTAGAAAAAAAACCATCCTTGGGCGGTCAAGTGGTTGGATAATAACTTTTGAATGTATTATTTAAGAGAGGTTCTAAGTTTGAGTCACATCGATTGCTAATAAGGATGATTACTGAAGGGTTTATCCAATCATTACATTTAAGACCCCAAAAGATTAGTCGAGTTGCATACAAACTGATTCGGACATCCGTGATCACAAGAAGAAAAAAAAAAAAAAAAAAGTAACCATTAGAAAAAGTTTTCTAATAGTTAATTTATGACACAATAAGTTAAAGTTGAGCATAAGAGATAAGGAGAGAGACGTTGATATTTTCTTGAAGATTATTTTAATGAGATAGGTTTACTTCTTTTTCTTTCATCAACCACCAAGAACTAACATTTAACTACCAAGATAAGGGACCAGTCTATTTTCTTACTTGGAATATTGATTATTTCTTCAAATGGTCTCCTCCAAGATGATGCTACTTGGAAAGGTCTAAACATCAAATTTGGAAGCATTTTAAGCCCCTTGAAATTTATTCATTAAGACCTAAAATTTGTGATTGATAATTCATAATTATTTGAACCATATAAAACGCTTATACGTATCAATCATTAGACGTAGATGAATAATTATTAATGAAAGTACTTTATATTTCTTCAGTAGTATTTACTTCTCCGGTATAATATTGTAATTCTAATTTGAGTTCAAGTAAAGTAAACACCTATTTGAATAATAATGGTTTATATATATAGGGTTCAGAGTGTCAAAATATTAAGGATCTGTTTGGGAGTTTTTTTTTTTCACTGGTTTTGGAGCGTTTTTAATTAGACTGGGTTTGAGGTATTCTAAAACCATTACTTGCCTAAATTTTTTATGCACAGGTTTAAAAAACTCTCCAAAACCAGTGTATTGTATTTTTGAGGGGTTTATAAAACACCTCAAATCAAAGTGTTTTGGCTGGTTTAAAAATTTCATCCCAAAAAAACCCCTTTCCATTATTATTCCGTGATTTACAATACTCCCGTTGTTGCTAAAAAAAAGTCACAAAATAGAGGGCCAAAGGAAAAGACTAACTTCTCTTCATTTGATTCTTCCTTCTCCAGCTTCTTCAATTCTCTCAACAAGGTTTGTTTCTCTCTTTCTCTCTCATTTTTTGTTTGGGTTTACCATGTCATGCTTAAATGAGGGAAATATCCTTTGTTCTTCTTAATTGATTTGCCTTAGATTTGCAAAAAGCTATTCTTTTTAATTAGGTTTTTAGTTAGCGGTAAAATTAATCACATTTGAGATATTGTGACTTTTTTTAGATTGATTTACCCTAAAATTTGACGTACAATTATTCATAATGTACATAGTAATTTTACAACAGGATTAGAAGGAATACATTGAATAAAAAGGAAAGGAAGAATATGTATGTCATCACGAAACCACTTGTTTGAAAAGAAATGAATTGACAGCGGTGAACATTGTGAGAATAGAGTCAATGAATTTGAAGAAATATGGTTTACAATATACATGTACCCAATTACTTTGTTTCATTGCTAGAAATGAATTTGAAGAAAACAACTGTTGGCCTTGGTCCAACCACTGCCGTAGCAGACATGAGAACTTGCTTGACTTCAGAACATACAAATAAATTAAATAATATACAATGAAAAAACTTAGAAATAAATTAAACTTGGAAGAAACTTTGATACTAAGTACTAGTAATTGGAAAAAAAAAAAAACTCTCAAGTACTGGTTGAAATTGGAGTATTTTTATGAGCATATATATAAATTTATCATTTAAAAATTGTCAGAACCGTTGGAAAATAAACTCCTAAACATAGGTTGAGTGTTTTAAAAACCATTACTAAAAACCCCTCAAAACCGCTACGGTGATTTACTCTCAAAACTGCTGCGATGGTTTACTCTCATAACCGTTACCATAAAACTCTCAAACAAACCTTTAGTAAAAAAATATCTTATCACTATTGGATCTATACAAATTAACAGTGCACAAAAAGTATTGAAAGAATTAAAAATTTAAGTCACAAGATCTTAACCTCTATATATATATATATATAACCTCTCATTTGGTGATGCCAATTGCCAAGAGCTTAATTTGGATCATCAATGATCTAATCCCACCGACTTGTGTTAGTGCAAATCTTGTTAGTGGACATCACGTAGCATGCACGATGATGATTAAATCATCTCAATTAATTAATTAATTTCCAATTGATTAGGGGGAGATTATTATAAACTACCCTTAAGGTTTTCGTATTTATCGGTCGGACAATAATTTTCACACTTTTAAATTTTTTATCACATGTATCCCTTTACGTTAACACTTTTTCACAAGACTAAAGTTACTATTTTACCCTAACATTTTCTTAAAAGATTAAAGTTATTGTTTCATCCATCTATAACAAACGACAATATAATGGAGTTAAGGCAAAGGGGGATATATGATATAGCTTCAAACTTTGAGGGTAGAAAAGTCCAAAATTGTCATTCAAATGATAAATTTGGAAACCTTAAGGGTCTCTCGTAATACGAAATTTTGAATGCTAATATGACTTGGAATGAGAAATGATTTTACAAACGTGATGTATAGTACCAAATTTGTCCCAAACGGAAACATGTCATTCCATTATTCGTCTATCCATTGACAAGTCGTTTTCTTTTCTAACCAATAACTGACATGTCATTTGTAGAATTTTCTACAAAACAATATTTGCTTTATACAAACCAAACCGGCAAACCCTCCACCACCGTTGATTTTTCTAGTAAACAAACAACCATAGCCGTTGAAAAGCCAAACTCCCTGTGATCAATAATTGCCAACAAGAGACGCATTTGACAGTAACCTCAAAGAAGGCCATGAAGATGATCACAGAATTTCAATTTCGTAGAATCAGCCGACCCGCCCTTTTACGGCACGTCAACTTTGACAGTTTCCAGGTCAGTCAACTTCATCGACGGCTGAGACACGCCTTTGAAGCTGCGATTGCCTCCACCTTCATTGTCGAGTACAACCACAAATTTTTAAAAACTAGCCCAGGTTAATTCTACCGCTAAAAACGACAAAGAATTTTAGAATATTAGAAAAAATATATATATATAATTATATAAATTGCCCATTGCGTTTGTTCCCCTTTTTTTTCTAAATACTTTATTCCTATCCTGAAAAAAAATTGCATGATTGTTTCCCTATTCTCAAAATCATATTCTATGGTTGCGTTTGGTTTATTATTTTGTGTAGAATTTTAGGGATAGTATTGGATAGTTGGATAGGAGAGGATTACGAGATAAAATTTAAAAATTTATGAAAAAACCTTCAAGGTTTGCTAATTTAATAAACACCCAATATATTAAAATATTGTAAAATGACAAAAACACCCCTACCACCCGCAATACCAGATTTCGGCCACCACCGCCAGAATCTGGCCAAAAAATTGGATAACCACTCATACCGGTCGGATCTGACGGGTATTCGATCGATATGGCCTTTTCCGGCCATATCCACCACGGATCTGGCCGAAAAATGCCAGATTTAAGGCCGGATGTGGCCTTCGACGGCCGAAAAAGGCTATCTTTGGCCGTCAGAGACAGCCAAAGATATGGTCACCGTTGTCTGTCAACGACGGCCAAGATTTGCATTTCTTTGACGACCAGATCTGGCCATTATCGGCCACTTCCGGTGGTCGTGTAACTGTTGTGACAGATTCCGGCTACCACGAGCGGTGGTTGCCGGAATCTTTCAAGTATTGGTGGGTGGGGGTGTTTTGTTAGTTTTTAAACTTTTTTTCTAGGGGGTATTTAATGAAATTAATAAACTTATGGGGTCTAAAAGTAATTAAAAAAATAGACTAATATTTTGGGAATAACGTGCCAAACAACATTTGAAGAATAGGATTGAGAATATGGATAAAAACAATAAGCCAAACGCATATTCAACTATTTTAAACCCCCATAAATTTATTAATTTAACTAAACACTCCTAACAAAAAAAATTTATAAATTGACAAAAACACTCTCATCCATCTATATTTATCAGATTCTGGCAACTACCATCGAAAGGTGGCCAGAATCTGACGTAATGGCACACTACCAACTATATTTGGTAGGTAGTGTGCTGATATGACCCTTTTCAGTGCATCTGGCCAGAAAATGCGAGATTTGGTTGTTAATGACGGTTAATATATGGCCATCGTTGACTCTCAACGACAACCATGTTTTCGACCGTCATTAACAACCAGATTTGGCCATCAACGGCCAAATCTATGGTGGATCTAGTCAGAAAAGGTCATAGCAATGCACGACCGGTCAGATCTGGCTGATCATGTGCAATGAAACAAGATTCCGGCCAAATTCCAACGGTGGTGGCCAGAATCTAGAAATTATGGGTGGGTGGGGGTGTTTTTATCAATTTATAAACTTTTTATTATTGGGGGTGTTTAGCTAAATTTAAAAACCTAAGGGTTTTTTTGTTAATTTTTAAATCCTACCTCGTAATAATAACCCAACTCAACTTAACAATAATATTTCAAAATACTACTCAAAATAATAAAACAAACAAACCCGGAAATATTCTAATTCTACTATTAAAAGGAAAATTAATAAAATGGTTTATACTTTTTTTTTTTTTTTTTTTATAATTATATTGGTTGCTTTGAAAATAGAACTTATAAAAATATCATATTTATATTTATGTTTGATTAATACGATAATTCTTAATTTAAATTAGAGAAATATGTTATGTTAATATATCTTGTTGAGAGTCAATCACAGTGTAGATATAACGATGGGTTATTAAATATATCTCTTCTTATCTTATATAAACAAATGAATGTATTTCGATTACGATTGTATTATGTGGTTATGATTCTCCATAAATATTTTTTATTCTACTGAAAACCAATTTTACGATATAGACACTTATAACCAATGTTTTAATAACCAATTTGGGGTGAAACCCGACAAAATGGCCAAGTCGCCGGTCGAATCAGTGACATCAGCATATCCCGAGATTTTAAATCCAACAAACACAACCCTATGATCTAGCCAAATGCAAATCGACAATCGATTGGTTGGCAGCGGCGACACACCAAATGCAAATCTCACTCATCATTTGAGTCATTCTTCTAGCAAATATGCTTAAGATCTGACTGAAATTGAACCATTTTTCAAAAAAAAAAAAAAAAAAAAACCCACCACGCATGATTGCCAACCCAGGCCAAACAGCCCTGTTTTCGACATCAACAACCGCTCCCATGACCACTAAAATACTCTCCCTCAACCTTCTGACCAAAACTCATCTCACCCCCTCCCCCCCTATTTGCCCTACTAATCACTGGCAACAGCCCACTGTTGTGGCTACTCAACTTTTGCCTTTTTCGGTGTTTCACTCACCGGAAATCATCTCCGTCGCTACCTTTCAACTCACTGACACTTCCTCTCTAAAACCCCCCAAAAACCCCTATCGTCTGCTCGCGAATTGCTGCCGTCTTCTCTAGGGTTTGCTTCTTCGTGAATATTAGGGTTTTAAAATAGTGGACAAGGGTGACTTGGCTCGGAGAAGGCCCCGAGTCCCAGTTTGACCAGTCAAACTGGCTGGGTTGGGTCAAGTTTTAAAATAGTGCTTATAATCTCCCCCTCTATGCCTTGCGTAATTACCACCTTTACTACATCAATATTGTCCATTGCGATTTAATTTAATATATATAAGAGATTTATGAATATTACTAAGTGAAAAATTATTTATATTATTTAAAACACCAGTAACATTACTTACCCAATAAGCCACGTAATCGTTTGTTTGAAGCCAATGATTAGAACATCTCCAATAGTGCTCTTTATTTTAAAGAACATATTTCACATAAATAAAGAGTATTTTCATTAATTTTTAAATATAAAAAATAAAATTTGTATTCAAATCCAATAGGCTTTTCAAATTAGACTTAATAAATAAGAGAGAGGCTTAATAAGAAAGAGAATTAATAATAAAATGTATAGAAACTCATAATTTATTAAATAAATTAGAGATAGAGAATGAAATTTGACTTTCTAGATATAGAAAGCAAAATTCATTCTTTAATTTATATTTAAAAAATAAAGAGTTTATTTAACTCTATTTTTTATGGACAAACACTTTATAATAAAAAGTTTTGGTTATATAAAGAGTCATTTAGAGACGTCTTTAGGTTGTTTTATTCTTTTTATAAGGAAGGGCATTATAGTCATTCAAAAGATGGGTTATTTTTAAAAAATAGCCCGTCTGTGACTCATAAATTCTCACTTCAAACTTTCGGCTATCTCTCCGTCCGCGCAAGCCAACTCCACACCCTCCACCGACCACGACGTTCCGGTGAGTCTCGCCATTCTTCGATTAATCTTTCATTGTACTTTTCTCATCCATAATTTTATCTTTTAATCTGTTCTATTTCGTGTTATTGCTATTATTGTTCTTCATTTATAGTTTTCATCAAATCTTAGCTTATGGCGTGTTTGACAACTATAGAAAGCAGCTTTCTGTAAAATTATAAAATTTTACTTACTTATAAGCTAGAGTGCCACTGTGCCAGCAACTCCTATTGGCATAAATCTTATAATTTAATATATTAATTTTGTTTTTAATTGCATAATTGATTTTTCATAGCAAAAAAATTTCTTTGTTTAGTGAAAACTCAAACTGATAAATATATTTGAGTACTCTCATTGTAGATTACTTTAAAATAAGAGGATGAGAATATGGAAATGCTTTGATTTGAAATACTTTGAAATGGATGCCAAGCAACTTGAATTATTGTAATATAAAGCGAATGAATTTATTTGAAGAATAACTAATCAATCTATGATCTTAACATCTTTCTATACCATACGCGTATAGATTTATACTTTGACACCAATTACGCCTGAGATGAACTCTTTTTCTCCCCCAAATTCTGGTACTTACATTGTGGCCGCTCTCTCTTCTTGAGAGCAAAGGCAGATAGACAGACATAGATATTCAAATATAGATATTCGAATTGATATCTTCCATTGCTCACTAACTCTTATCTACTCTCACTCTTGATTCTTTCTGTGGGAATGTTCAGTCATAAGTAAAAAAGTATCCTATTTTCCGTCATGCTTGTCCACTTTGTATAACATATAAAGCTGAAAAGAAAAAGATCTAGATCAAGTTATTAACTAGTCTTAAGAGATTGTATCCCATTGATTGAAGTCAGTCAGTAACAAGAATACCCTGTTGTGTAGATTTCAGAAACAATAGGAGAATAATTGGGTTCCCTTCTTCCTTCTTAGGTCTTTCTTTGTTGGTTGCTTTATTATGTTTTATATTTTTATTTGACTTATTATGTTTGTTTGTATTTTGCTTTTGTGAATTTTCTAATTTGATTTGAGTTCTGAAGAAATTTGTTTGTTTGTTTGATTTTGGATTGAAGGCTTCAGGTATTTGGTGTGTGATTCCCTGGGGATAATTATTAAGAGTTGGGTTTAGTTGATATGGCATCTAAGCGCAATGTTCGTTATGAAAAACTTGCTACCGATGATTATGATGATGTTTATGATGGTGATAGTAGGCAGCGTTATGATCCTAGATTTGATTATTCCCCAAAAGCCTTTGATAGGATCCCATGGAAGTCAATTGCACTCGCATTTTTCTTGCTTTGTCTAGGATCACTGCTTCTTTTTCTTTCTGTGTTTATTTTCACTGGTCACATGGGGAGAGAGAAGGCCCAAGCTTATGGCCTTTTAGTCCTTGGAATTCTTACATTCCTCCCAGGTAAATGTGCCTAATTTTTTAATTTTTGCTATATTTGCCTCTTGGACTTTGATGTCTAATTTTCTTTTTGTGCAACATACTATATAACTTATGTCGAACATGTTTAGCTGCGAATGGAATCAGACATATGATTAAAGAAGCAAAGAATCTTAAAGGGGTCTGAATATATATGATAGTTTTATTATTTATATTTATTCGTAAACGTGTAGGCTGAGGATCAATTGGCCTGTCTTCAGTTGCAGCCCATGGATGTCAGACCATTTATATGAAATTGTCTTTTAATGCTCTGTTGATATGTGTTTGTTAATTGATGTGGAAGGCTAGATAGCTTTTATGCGTCTATATTGATTGATTTGTGCCCCATTTGGAATAGTATGGTTTCTGGTGTAGGCCTCATTTGGCATTCTTGTAATGTTTAGCAAAACAGTTTAGTGAAAAGGGTTGGGTATAGATGTAGAGAGGTATATAGTGAAAAAGGTTTACATTTTTTTTTCAACCATCTAGTGTTCTGGTAGAATAGGAAACTCTAAAAATTTGCAAAAAAAAAAAAAAAAAAAAAAGGACGATCAGAGGCTTATTATGGATAGTATAGTTCTTTGAAGGATTAAACCAACAAAATTGCCCAGTTCTGGATCCCTAATTATGTTTCAGTGTCTTTTCCAACATGCACTGTTGTATGATGCACTCATCTTTTTGGAAGAAAAGCGCTTTACAGAAATTAACTTCCTCAATCCAATACACTTATTCAAGGTTACCGAATGCCATATAAAGCATTATAATTCTAGGGTTGGAACTCTTCAAATTGTACTATACTTTTCTTAGTTACAACTCTTTTGCGTGCTTTGCCTCGATTATGTCTTGAACGCAGAATGTTAAAGTCTACAAATGTAATAAATAGGAATGACAACACATTTCTGACTCACCAACATCATCGCATCACCCGCCATTCAAAATTGTCCTATTATTCTTTGTTCATCCATCCATTCTCTGATTTTTCTTATTCATCATACATTTAACTATCATACTAGTACTCTAGGTCGAAAGTGTAATCTAGTCCGACGTTTTAATATTAATTATGTCATAATTATTGGATTGATTTGATCATACATATAATTATTATATTAGGAATAATAATAAGTCTACGATCCTCGACGTGACAACTTGTTATTGATTAATTTATAAAATGAGTTTCGCTTGCTTGTATGGTTCTTGTTTGTCCATTTGCGAGCTAATCAATGACGAGTTACCACGTCGGAGGTTATGAGATTGAGTTATGAATCTAACAAAACTCATCATACTAGTCTTTTGGTTGAAAGTCTAGTCTAGTCTAGTCACAACATCTTAATATTAATTATGTCATAATTATATTTAAATATTATCGGATTGATCTAATCATACATATAACCATTATATTAAGAGTAATGTTAGGTCTACGATCCAAGCTTACTACCCTCAACGTGTCAGTTTCTCATTGGTCAACTCATAAAATAGGTCTTGCTTGCTTATATAGGTTCTACATGTCCATTTGGAACTAATCAATGACGAGTTGCTATGTCGGAAGTTATGAGAGAAGGTTGTGAAATTAGGTTGTAGATCTAGCATTACTTATCATATTAGTCATTCAGGTCGAAAGTCTAAACTAGTCTGATCACAACGTCTTAATGTTAATTATGTCATAATTATATTTAAATACTGATCTGATCATACATATAACAATCGTACTAGTCCTTAGGTTAAAAGTCTAGTTTAGTCATAAACATCTTAATATTAATTATGTCATAATTATACTTAAATATTATCTTATTGATCTAGAATATATTATTTCAGTATAATTCCCATATGAGATTAATACTTTTAAAAAATAGATTTTATTAATTGCAAATCTTATACCCAGTATTTGACATATCTACTAAATCTTGTAATAAAATCTCAAGTCTCAAACAACATAAATTAAAGCACTTTTATCATTACAAATTTTTTTGAGCTCTCACAATCGGAATCCTGATAATCAAACAAAACTGGAAATCCAAGCAGGATGGTCCTGTCAATACATCAAAATGAAAGGGCAAAAAAGTTATTTTGTCATCATGTTTTAAACACATAAAATAAAAAACGATAAATTTTCGTTCGTTTTAAGCTCTCTCTCTCTCTCTGTAACTCCCACAGACAAAAAGGAGGATATATTTTTATGTATTCAGTTGAAAACTAAACAAAAATATTTTTTTCCCTTAAATCTCTTTTGCGATTATTATTGCTATTACTATCAGGGCAATAATTAACAATCGCATAATTTAATTCACTCTAAATCCCCAAAAGAAAAAAAAAAAAAAAAATCTTCGACTGCAGTGTTTTGTAATTGAATCGTTTTAATTTTATTTTCCTATTTTTCAAGCTTTAATTTGAAGTTTAGAAGCTCGATTTCGCTCGGATTCCCGCTCTGTAAGTTCTTCTCTGTTTGATTTGATGTGAATGTGAATGTTGTTGTGTTTGTCATTTTGTAGGTTTGATTCGATGTCGCTTGGGTTGGGTTTGATATCTGTTGTTTAAGCTAGGGTTTTGTTGAATTTTTTTTTTTGTGGGGGGCTTTTGATGAAATTGAGTTGGTACTGCTGTAATTGAAGCTTCGTTTGACTAGATTTGTGGCGAAAGATGTTTACTTTTGTGGTCTTCGTGGGATTGATGAATCTGGGGTTAGTTGTTTATTAGGGTTTATTATAGTTGTACGGGAAATTTTATGGTTTAAAATATTCGTTTTCTGAAAAAGCACTGTGGTACTGACCTGGTAATGTTATCAAACTAGTTACAGAGCGAAAACAGGAGTTTATGTTTTGTGTTAGTGAATTTTGTTAGATATTTTTCATGTTTTTATACTGAGGCGTTGATCCGATGTAATGGGTTAAAGAAATGTGTTGATCCGATGTAATGGGTTAGTGATCTGATATTTCAGTTTAGTGGACTTTGTTGATTCTTGTAATGGTATTGGGGTTTTACTTAATAAGTTTAGCTTTTGGTGGTAGAACAACGTGGTTGAATATTTAGCCGCACCCATCTGGTTATAAGAGGTGAAATTGGGTTGTTTTCTGGGGAAATATGAAGTTTTTCTACCGAAGATTGTGAGTACATCAGCTTAGAAGTTAATTATTTCTGTGACTGAAAATTGAATCAGGTTTTGAAAAATGTGTTTGGTTTCTTGGGTTTTGCTCAACATGAATGTTTGTGAGGAGCTTTATTATTGCGATGTGTACAATTGGAAGATTGGGAGTAGATCAGGTCAGATGTTATTAAGTTCAGTTGTGACTGAAAATTGAATGGGTTTTGAAAGATGTTTTTGATTTCTTTGCTTTTGTTAACACGAATGTTTGTGAGGAACTCTAATGATTTCCGTGTTTGTATTCTCATCTCTCAATCTTGTTTTCTGAGTAGGAACATGGATGGATCTAGTCGAGGTGGCAGTGGTGTGGATATGTTTTTACCAAATTATAAGCTTGGTAGAACTCTAGGAATTGGATCCTTTGGTAAGGTGAAAATTGCGGAGCATGCATTGACTGGCCATAAAGTTGCTATCAAGATACTTAATCGTTGCAAGATCAAAAATATGGAAATGGAAGAGAAAGGTATGGTTTATGTCCTTGGATTATGATCTTATCTGGTATAAAAAGATACTTCTATACTTTGTTAATTTGGTTTATTTTCCATGATCAGAATTATTTCTCTGTTTTCCTTTTTTGTGATGTATGCAGCTTAATTTGATATCATGTAATTAAGGCTTAGAGATTGAATTATAAGCTCTTAAAATATGTAGTTTTCGTGGTTATTTTCTCATACTAAATAAGAGGAGAAAGTTCTATTGTTTTTCTTCATGGGTAATAATTCTTGTAATTTGCATGAACAGCATAGTTGGATATGGTGTTATATAGAAGTGTGTACACATTGTCTCTTACCTTTTTTTTTTCTTTTGTAGTGAGAAGAGAAATTAAAATTTTGAGGTTGTTTATGCATCCTCACATCAGTCGACTTTATGAAGTCATAGAGACCCCAAGTCATATTTACGTCGTGATGGAGTATGCGGAGTCTGGAGAGTTATTTGATTATCTTGTTGAGAAGCGCAGGCTACAGGAGGATGAAGCCCGAGTTTTTTTTCAGCAGGTGGGGATTGGCAACTATTGTATATTGGATTCTACTGTTTATTATTATCTCTCCAATTGGGTTACATTTAATCAAATCTTTGTCTGTGAGTAGATAATTTCTGGTGTGGAGTACTGCCACCAAAACATGGTGGTTCATAGAGATCTTAAGCCCGAAAATTTGCTTTTGGATTCCAAGTGGAATGTAAAAATTGCTGATTTTGGCTTGAGCAATATAATGCGAGATGGTCATTTTCTGAAGACAAGTTGTGGAAGCCCAAATTATGCTGCCCCTGAGGTATGAACATCCAATTTAGCGTTTATTGCTAAAAGCCTTGAGCTCATTTGTTTCTCTTTTGTGGAATAACAATCTCAAGCTAACATTATGAGTCCCATTACATTATATAGGTTATTTCTGGAAACCTGTATGCTGGTCCTGAAGTAGATGTGTGGAGCTGCGGTGTTATATTGTACGCTCTTCTCTGTGGGGCCCTTCCTTTTGATGATGAAAATATTCCCATTCTTTTTAAGAAAATAAAGGTATTACTGAATTTATGAAATCAAGTTTGTCATTTTTGAAGTCAGCTAAACCTGCCACAGTAGATAGGGTGTGGATTGCCAATCCTTCATTTATATTTTTGAACTCACTGATGGTTTCATGGAACCATAGGGTGGGATATACACACTTCCTAGTCATTTGTCTCTGGGCGCAAGAGATTTGATCCCAAGGATGCTTATAGTTGATCCAATGAAGCGAATTTCCATTCCAGATATTCGTCAACATCCATGGTTTCAAGCCCAGCTTCCACGTTATTTAGCTGTTCCCCCACCTGACACAATGCAACAAGCCAAAAAGGTTGGTTGACTTTTTCAGTGCATTTATCAATTTCGGTCGTAAATATAAAATGAGTATAGTGCTTTCATTATTAAGCAAATTTTCCTTGTGGTCAGCTTTATAATTATGGTATTGGTGTAATTTTTAATTAAATTAAATAGGAAGGAACGTATCTATCTGGAACAATACTTCTTGAATGCTTAAATTTTATTTATCGGTAATTGTACTATTATATTTATTGTGATGGTTAATTGAAATATAATTGTGGTTCTAGCAGATTGATGAGGAGATTCTTAAGGAAGTGGTTAAGATGGGATTTGATCAAACTCAAGTGGTTGAGTCTCTTCGCAACAGAATACAAAATGAGGTTGGTAACTTTCCAATTCTCCTGCGTTAGGTTTTTTAATTGTGTCTAATTAGTTGCTGCATATTTCAGGCTACTGTTGCGTACTATCTGTTGCTGGACAACCGGTTCCGTGTTTCCAGTGGTTATCTTGGAGCTGAGTTTCAAGAAACTATGGTGCGGTAGTTTTCCCGAAGTCCATTTTGTGTTGGTTATCATTTTGCATGCCAATTATTTTTTGATCTAATGAATGCCATTTCTACTTCTTTACTTTTTCAATATTAAAATTTTTTATCATAGTTGCTTATAACAGAAATTTATAGTCGTTTGTAGTCTACCAGGGTTCTGAGAAGGCATGATGCTAAACTACCTAATTTTGTCTCTTCCCTTGTGGAGCTTGTACGGTTGTAAAAGATTCCTATTTAAATTTGCTGGAGCACTATAATCAATTTTTTGCATGTGAAAGAGATGATATTTTTGTCCTGGACCCAAGTTATTTACTATTGTCGTTTTATGTAGAATTATTTCGTAATCTGGTTAGTTAGTAGTTATATTCTGTGGAATCTATACATATTTCATCTAGGTTCTGAATTTTACAACCTCTTTGGTTACTTTTTCTTTTTTTCATATAATTTTTCCAGGATTCTGGTTTCAACCATATGCATCCAGGTGAAGTTGCTTCATCTGTTGGGAATCGCCTTCCAGCATTCATGGATTATCAAGGAATGGGATTAAGAGCACAGATGCCATCTGAAAGAAAATGGTCTCTTGGACTGCAGGTGGTTGTGGTTGTGAACTATTTAGAAGGCTGAGTAGACCTTTACAAATTGACATGTTATTGACTTTAAATGTTTATTTTGTTGCCTTTATTTTGACAGTCCCATGCCCAGCCACGTGAAATAATGACGGAAGTGCTCAAAGCTTTGCAAGAACTGCATGTATGCTGGAAGAAGATCGGGCACTACAACATGAAGTGCAGGTGGATTCCTGGCGTCCCTGGTCATCATGAAGGCATGATTAATAATCATGTACACAATAATCACTACTTTGGGGAGGAATCTACCATTATTGAGAACGACGTTATCAAGTCACCAAATGTAATCAAGGTCGAAGTGCAGGTAACTCAAATATGCTCAATTTTATTATTCAATATAATGGTGGTGTACAAATTTTTTTAATACTGAGATAGGAGTGTCAACATCGATCACTCCCCAAGCAAGTGAAAGACCTAGTTGGGCCTCCTTTTGCAGTGATAATTTAAGTGTCAACCATTTTGCTATTTGAAGACAAAAATAGATCTGATATGGAAAATGTCTCTAAATGTTTTCTGCTGATAATGCCTTTCCTACCAATGGGCTTGACAGCTTTACAAAATTCGCGAGGAGAAATACATGCTTGATCTTCAGAGGGTTCAAGGTCCGCAGTTGCTCTTCCTGGATCTTTGTGCGGCCTTTCTTGCACAACTTCGGGTCCTTTAAATCAAGAACGTTAGGGTATTATACGTGAATCTATTGATGCATGTGAATAAAAAACATAAGATGTACATAACTAGTTTTCGGTTGGGATCTTTGTTAACTTTCCCCTGCAGTTTTATATGGGGGATTGTTGTTTGAAGCTAGTCATTAACAGTGAAACGAGGCACTGCTCTGGCTTAGTCACTGACTCACTGGTATTGCTAGTCCCAGTCGAGTCTCGGTGTTATGCTATGAACCCTAACGCTTAACATAAATGAATTCGATTAAAGAATTATGCTTCTTTCATCATCATATTGTTCTCTGGTTGATGTTCGATTTTTTTGTTTTAGGGAAGTATGAAGCATACGGAAGTTTATATATAGAATGAATGTTGGGAGGATGGATTATTTGTATTGTGTTTTCTCTTGCAAATTCTCTCATTTTAATTCTAAACAATGGTTTATTTTTCTAATAAATTTTAAGTTTGTGAGATCACAGGAAAATGGAGTTCCTATCGCTTATTTCTTAAGCTAGAAATATGAGCGTTCGGAAAACATATTTAAAAAGGTGAAAATCAATTCACAAATTAAACGGAGCAAATATTCCAAAACTTCTATAAAAACATTGACTATTTAAAGTTGAATCGAAGGTGATAAAAAGAAATGAGCTAAGTCCGTATCTCTTTTACTATATAATGTATATTCGTTAGTATTCATCTAAGTTTCAACATCACAAATTGGGTAATAAAGTATTATTATTTCCAGCAAGGTTGTGTCACAGGACCACCGCAAAGCTAGACAGCCATCTTTCAATTTCTCTTTCGAATATTAAGGATTGATGTTTAAAACTAGACAGCAAGGGTTTTTTGTGGTACTAACAAATTGATCAATCTCAAGCATTTTAGAAATTAAGATCCAAAGGTCATGAGAAAACATATCCATTCAAAACTAAAAGCGACTGAGAGTCGCCTGGGAGGCTTCGAGAGCTTTGATATGGCCGTTTCCAACCATATTGATGGTTGAAAACAACCATATTGGAGCCTCGCGGTCATGGTGAGTTACTCACAATGACCTTTGGTAACTTTCGATGGTGGTTTGCAGGTGGTAGGAGTGGAGGTGATTTTGTCATAAATTAGAGTTTTATATAAACGAGGGTGTTTTAGCTAAATCTGAAATATTTGGAGTTAAAAAATTATTCAAAAATTAATATTATATTAATATTTAAAAAGAGGGTAATTTAATAATTTAAATAACATACCCACCAATTTATTCCCCCTAACAAAACATATTAATATAATATACCCATCAACTAGCCAAACACATTTTTTTAAAGATTCCCAGTAATCTTCAAGGTAATATAAGATTCCAGTAATCTAACATTTCGAGGGCGTTTGGTTCTCGGTAATATCAGATTATTGGGGTAATGTCATCTTATATTACTTGATTACCACGTTTGATTGTCAAGTAATATAAGATTTCGGTAATCTTCAAATACCAATAGTAGTTACTATTAGTAATATTGGAGGTAATCTGATTACCTCTATTTTCTTAGGTATTCTGAGATTACCAGGGTTATCATTTTTTGTTACAATTTTATCCCTTATTAATAAAAATTTTGAACAATAATACCCTCATTTTAAAATAAATTTACATTAATATCCTATTTCAATTTTACCCTTGTTTAACTAAAATTTTGGACAATAATGTCCTTGTATTTAAAACAATTTACAAATCACTGCCACTCAGCCACCACCACTGCCACTCAGCCACCACCACCATTGCCACCCAACCACCACCGTCTACAACGGCCAACCACCGCGGACCGCCTCAGAAAACTCGCCGGAGTCCCTAAAAAAGAATGAATTTTGGTGGGAGGCTTCGGGAGTCATCGATATGGCCGATGCCGGATACGGTCGGAAATGGCCGATCTATTACAGCCATTTTGGCGAGATCCTCAACCATTATCGGCCGGATGCAGGGAGATACGGCCGTACCCGCTAGGTTCTGCCTCAGATTAAGCAGGCCAAATCACGCTTTGATATGGCCGTTTTTGGCCATCAATATGGCCGAAAACGGCCATATCGAAGCCTCTTAGTCATGATGAGTTGCTAATGGGGACTTTCAGAGACTTCCAGCGGTGGTCTACGGTGGCGGCAGGGGGCGGCAGGAGGTGGGGGTGATTTCGTAATAAATTAAAGTTTTATATAAGCAGGGATGTTTTAACTAAATCTGAAATATTGGGGGTTAAAAGAAATTATTCAAAAATTAATAATAAAAATAATATTATATTAATATTTGTAAAGGGGATAATTTGGTAATTTAAATAACATACCCACCAATTTATTCCCCATAACCAACCATATTAATATAACATATCGACCAACTAACCAAACACATTTTCTTAAAGATTCCAGTAATCTTTTAAGGTAATCTATCTTTCCAGTAATCCAACATTCTTAGTAATCTAACATTCCTGAACCAAACTCCCCCTTCTAGTAATCCAACATTCCTTGAACCAAACGCATCCTTAAGGTTTTCATATTTATCGATCAGACAATAATTTTCACACTTTTAAAATTTTTATCACATGTATCCTTTTACGTTAACACTTTCTTATAAAACCAAAGTTACTTTTTTATCCTAACACTTTCTTAAAAGACCAAAGTTATCACTTCGCCCATCTATAACAGAAGGCAATATAATGGAGTTAAGGCAAAGGGGTATATATGATCTAGTTTCAAACTTTGAGGGTAGAAAAGCGTAAAAATTGTCATCCAAATGATAAATTTGGAAACCTTAAGGGTCTCTTGTGAATACGAAATTTTGAATGCTGTATGACTTGGAATGAGAAATGATTTTACAAAAGTGACGTACAGTACCAAATTTGTCCTCAACGGAAACAAGTCATTCCGTTATTCGTCTATCCATTGACAAGTCGTTTTCTTTTCTAACCAATAACTGACATGTCATTTGTAGAATTTTCTACAAAACAACATTTGCTTTATACAAACCAAACCGGCAAACACTCCACCGCCGTTGATTTTTCTAGTAAACAAACAACCATAGCCGTTGAAAAGCCAAACTCCCTGTGATCAATAACAGCCAACAAGAGAAACATTTGACAGTAACCTCAAAGAAGGCCATTAAGATGATCACAGAATTTCAGTTCCCCCTTTTAAGGCACGTCAATTTTGACAGTTTCCAAATCAGTCAACTTCATCGACGGCTGAGGCACGCCTTTGAAGAGAAAAATCCATGGCCCATATTAATGCCCGTCACCTTCACAGTCAAGTACAACCACAAACTTTGAAAAACTGGCCCAGGTTAACTCTACCATTAAAACTACGGAGAATTTTAGAATATTAGAAATAAATATTGGAAATTGATAAAATGGTTTATCTTTTTTTTTTTTATTTTTTTTATATAATTATATTCGTTGCTTTGAAAATAGAACTTATAAAAATATCATATTTATATTTATGTTTTGATTAATACGATAATTCCTAATTTAAATTAGAGAAATATGTCATGTTAATATATGTTGTTGAGAGTCAATCACAATATAAATGTAAGGATGGATTATTGAATATATCTCCTCTTGTCGTATATAAAACAAATGAATGTATTTCGATTACGATTGTATTTATGTGGTTATGATACTTCATAAATATTTTTTCATTCTGTCAATAACCAATTTTAGGATATAGACACTTATAACTAATGTTTTAAATTTTAATAATCAACTCAGGGTGAAACTCGGCACAGTGGTTGGGTCCCAGGTCAGACCGGTGATATCAGCATATCCTGAGATTTGAAATCCAGTAAACACACTCCTATGATCTAGTCAAATGCAAATCGACGGTCAATTGGTTGGCAATGACGATACACCAAATGCAAATCTGACTCATTATTGGAGCCATTCTCTAGCAAATATGCCTAAGAACTGGCTGAAATTGAACCATTTTTTTGCAAAAAAAAAACCACCATGCATGATTGCCGGCCCAGGCCAAATAGGCATGTTTTCGATATCGACAACCGCTCCCATCACAACTAAAATACTCCTCCTCAATCTTTTGACCAAAACCTATCTCACCCCCTTTGCCTTATTTTCCCCACCAATCGTTGGTAACAACCCAATATTGTGGCTACTCAACTTTTGCCTTTTTTAATGTTTCACTCACCAGAAATCACCTTGGTCGCCACCTTTCAACTCATTGACACTTCCTTTGTAAAACCTCCCAACAAACCCGCTATCATTTATTCACGAATTGCTACCGTCTTCTCTAGGGTTTGCTTCTTCGTGAATATTAAGGTTTTAAAACAGCGGACAAGGGTGACTTGGCTCGGAGAAGGCCCCAAGTCTCGATTTGACCAGTCAAACCGATCGGGTTAGGTCAAGTTTTAAAATAGTGCTTATAACCTCCCCCCCTATGCCTTGCGTAATAATTCATTTTAGCATTACCACCTCTACCACAACAATATTGTCCACTGAGATTTAATTTACTATATAAGAGATTTATGAATATTACTAAGTGAAAAATTATTTATATTATTTAAAACACCAGTAACATTACTTACCCAATAACCCACATAATCGTTTGTTTGAAGCCAACGGTTAGAACATCTCTAATGATGCTTTTTATTTTAAAGAGCATATTCCACATGAATAAAAAAACATCTTCATTAATTTCTAAATATAAATAATAAAATTTATATTCAAATCTAATAGACTTTTTAAATTAAACTAAATATAAATAACAAAATTTGTATTCAAATCTAATAGACTTTTTAAATTAAACTAAATATAAATAACAAAATTTGTATTCAAATCCAATAGACTTTTTAAATAAACTTAATAAATAAGAGAAAGGCTTTTTAAATTAAGCTAAATATAAATAACAAAATTTGTATTCAAATCCAATAGACTTTTTAAATAAACTTAATAAATAAGAGAAAGGCTTTTTAAATTAAGCTAAATATAAATAACAAAATTTGTATTCAAATCCAATGGACTTTTTAAATAAACTTAATATATAAGAAAAAGGCTTAATAAGTGAGAGAATTAATAATAAAATGTATAGAAAGTTGTAATTTATTAAATAAAATAGGGATAGAGAGTGAAATTTGACTCTCTAGATATATAGAGTGAAACTTATTCTATAATTTATATTTATAGAATAAAGAGTTTATTAGATTCTTGTTTTTATGGACAAACATTTTATAATAAAGAATTTGAGTTATATAAAGGGTTATTTAGACATATATTTAGGTCATTTTATTCTTTTTATAAGGAAGGGCATTATAGTCATTCAAAATATGGGTTATTTTTCAAAATCAATCCTACAAATATCCCGTCTTTGACTCATAAAATTCTTACTTCAAACTTCGGCTATCTCTCCGTCCGCGCAAGCCAACGCCACACCCTCCACCGACCACGACGTTCCGGTGAGTCTCGCCATTTTTCGATCAATCTTTCGTTGTACTTTTCTCATCCATAATTTTATCTTTTAATCCGTTCTCTTTCGTGTTATTGCTATTATTGTTCTTCATTTATAGTTTTCGTCAAATCTTAGCTTATGGCGTGTTTGACAACCATAGAAAAGCAGTTTTCTGTAAAATTATAAAATTTTACTTACTTATAAGCTAGAGTGCCACTGTGCCAGCAACTCCTATTGGCATAAATCTTATAATTTAACATATTAATTTTGTTTTAAATTGCATAATTGATTGTTCATGGCAAAAAAATTTCTTTGTTTAGTGAAAACTCAAACTGATAAATATATTTGAATACTCTCATTGTAGATTACTTTAAAATAAGAGGATGAGAATATGGAAATGCTTTGATTTGAAATACTTTGAAATGGATGCCAAGCAACTTGAATTATTGTAACATAAAGCGAATGAATTTGTTTGAAGAATAACTAATCAATCTATGATCTTAACATCTTTCTACACCATAAGCGTATAGATTTATACTTTGACACCAATTACTTCTGAGATGAACTCTTTTTCTCCCCCAAATTCTGGTAGTTACAGTGTGGCCGCTCTCTTCTTGAGAGCAAAGGCAGATAGACAGACATAGATATTCAAATATAGATATTCGAATTGATATCTTCCATTGGTCACTAACTCTTAGCTACTCTCACTCTTGATTCCTTCTGTGGGGATGTTCAATCATAAGTAAAAAAGGATCCTATTTTCCGTGATGCTTGTACCCTTTGTATAACATATAAAGCTGAAAAGAAAAGGATCTAGATCGAGTTATTAACTAGTCTTAAGAGATTGTATCCCATTGATTGAAGTCAGTCAGTAACAAAAATACCCTGTTGCTTAGATTTCAGAAACAATAGGAGAATAATTGGGTTCCCTTCTTCCTTCTTAGGTCTTTCTTTGTTGGTTGCTTTATTATGTTTTATATTTTTATTTGACTTATTATGTTTGTTTGTGTTTTGCGTTTGTGAATTTTCTAATTTGATTTGAGTTCTGAAGAAATTTGTTTGTTTGTTTGATTTTGGATTGAAGGCTTCAGGTATTTGGTGTGTGATACCCTGGGGATAATTATTAAGAGTTGGGTTTAGTTGATATGGCATCTAAGCGCAATGTTGGTTATGAAAAACTTGCTACCGATGATTATGATGATGTTTATGATGGTGATAGGAGGCAGCGTTATGATCCTAGATTTGATTATTCACCGAAAGCCTTTGATAGGATCCCATGGAAGTCAATTGCACTCGCATTTTTCTTGCTTTGTCTAGGATCACTGCTTCTTTTTCTTTCTGTGTTCATTTTCACTGGTCACATGGGGGGAGAGAAGGCCCAAGCTTATGGCCTTTTAGTCCTTGGAATTCTTACATTCCTTCCAGGTAAATGTGCCTAATTTTTTAATTTTTGCTATATTTGCCTCTTGGACTTGATGTCTAATTTTCTTTTTGTGCAACATACTATATAACTTATGTTGAACATGTTTAGCTGCGAATGGAATCAGACATATGATTAAAGAAGCAAAGAATCTTAAAGGGCTCTGAATGTATAGGATAGTTTTATTATTTATATTTAGTTGTAAACGTGTAGGCTGAAGATCAATTGGCCTGTCTTCAGTTGCAGCCCATGGATGTCAGACCATTTATATGAAATTGTTATTTAATGCTCTCTTGATATGTGTCTGTTAATTGATGTGGAAGGCTTGATAGCTTTTATGCGTCTATATTGATTGATTTGTGCCCCATTTGGAATAGTTTGGTTTCTGGTATAGGCCTCATTTGGCATCCTTGTAACGTTTAGCAAACAGTTTAGTGAAAAGGGTTGTGTATAGATGTAGAGAGGTATATAGTGAAAAAGGTTTACATTTTTTTTTTTCAACCATCTAGTGTTCTGGTAGAATAGGAAACTCTGAAAAAAAAAAAAAAAAAAAAAAGATTAGAGGCTTATTATGGATGGTATAGTTCTTTGAAGGATTAAACCAACAAAATTGCCCAGTTCTGGATCCCTTATTATGTTTCAGTATCTTTTCCAACATGCACTGTTGTATGATGCACTCATCATTTGTGGAAGAAAAGCGCTTTACAGAAATTAACTTCCTCAATCCAATACACTTATACAAGGTTACCGAATGCCATATAAAGCATTATAATTCTAGATTTGGAACTCTTCAAATTGTACGAGACTTTTCTTAGTTACAACTTTTTTGCGTGCTTTGCCTCAATTATGTCTTGAACGCAGAATTTGTCAATTATAGAGATTATCTTTCGGTAAAAGAGCATGTTTTACTCTTTTTTGGAGATTAAGTTGCAGGACTTGCATTGAAGCAAAATAGCTGTTTTTATTTTATAAATTAAGTGAGTACCTTTCATTTGGTTTCAGTTATTTCAACTGCACACCACTGGGCACATTCTTGAAGCTATGAAGTTCTATCATTTTTGTCTGACAGAAGTTTTTCTCGAACTATTTGCTTTAAAATGCTGAACAAAGAAATTTGAACCATCACTCTTCCTGTGTTAAATAAAATATGCTCACTCTGCTTTGAATGTCAATTACTTCTTACCAAAGTGAACCCTAAGGTTCTAGAGGGGTTGAATTATATTTTTCCTTTCTTGTTCTGGAATCTGAAAATCTTGTATTGCATAGAATAATAGCTCGGAATATGGTTCTGCATGAGCTTGTATTACCTTTTGGACTAATTACGATTCCATGCCATATTCCCAAACAAACTTGTACCAGGAACCGTCATTTTTAAAGCCTTTTTTTGTTGAGAATTCCATATAAAGATGTCTTGACCTTGAGGTTTAATGTCCAACAGTTTATGAAGCTATGATCAGTAGTAAATCAGAAATGCTGTTTTATTCATCTGCCAATTACTTGTTCTTTTTATTACTTTTCTAAATGCTATTAACCCGATAAACTGATCAGTGTGAGATCAATCTTCTTCTGGTTGTAGGCTTTTATGAGACCCGGATAGCATATTATTCATGGAGGGGCATTCAAGGATATCGCTTCTCCGCCATCCCTGATTACTGAAGCACACGCCTTCATATCGTTGTTAAAATTTTCACGAGCTATTACTTTTGGATTTGTGTATATTATTTCACATAATAGAATAATGTCTGCATTTTTCACTCTATGACTTAAAAAACCTCGTTAAGTACAGTGGAACATCAAGCATCTGTAATTTGTTCATGTACTGCAATTCTACTCTTTTAACATGGGTCCAACCAACCCGACCCGGTTTTCATACATGGGCTCCATGTATGAAAACCCAGGGACCCAGATATGTAATTTTCTTTAGGTCTAACACTCTACTAGTACTATTACAGATACGGTCCAAAATGTGCGAAACTGAGTAAGAAGGGATAAGGTCTGAGGTCAATTTGCTGATGCGGACAACAGGCAGGGTTGTGCCAAAAAGCTCGTTATCTTGATGTTGTCAGCCTTGAGACTGAGCTTAACATGTGAACCCACTTGGGCTTTTCTCATTGCCAAATATAAATATTCATATTAATTTTAATAATTATAAATAGGAATGACAACACTTTTCTGACTCATCAACATCATCTCATCACCCGCCATTCAAAATTGTCCTATTATTCTTTGTTCATCCATGCATTCTCTGATTTTTCTTATTCATCATACTAGTACTCTAGGTGGAAAGTCTAGTCTAGTCACAACATTTTAATGTTAATTATGTCACAATTATATTTAAATATTATTGAATTGATCGAATCATATATATAATCATCATACTAAGAATAATATTAAGTCCACAACCTTCGACATGACAACTTGTTATTTATCAACTCATAAAATAAGTTCTGCTTGCTTGTATGGGTCTTGTTTACCCATTTACGAATTAACTAATAACGAGTTACTATGTCGGATATTGTAAGAGAAGGTTGTGAAATTGAGTTATGGATCTAGCATTACTCATTATACTAGTCTTTCAGGTTGAAAGTCTAGTCACGGCGTCTTAATATTAATTATGTCATAATTATATTTAAATATTATCGGATTGATCTGATCATACATATAACCATCACACTAGGAATAATGCTAGGTTTACAATCCAATTTCATTACTCTCGACGTGGTAGCTCCTCATTGGTCAACTCATAAAATGGGTTTTGCTGTTTGTATGGGTTCTATCTGTTCATTTGGAGCTAATTAATGACGAATTGCCACGTCGAAAGTTTATGAGAGAAGATTGTGAAATTAAGTTGTAGATCTAACAGTACTTATCATACTAGTCCTTCAAGTCGAAAGTCCAGTCACAATGTCTTAATGTTAATTATGTCATAATTATATTTAAATATTATTAAATTGATCTGATCATCCATATAACAATCATACTAGTCCTTCAAGTCAAAAGTCTTGTTTAGTTACAAACGTCTTAATATTAATTATGTTATAATTATACTTAAATATTATCGGATTGATCTAGATAATAGTATTTCTAACTCCCATTCAAGATTAATACCTTTAAAAAATGGATTTTATTAATTACAAATCTTATACCTAGTATTTGACAACCAATTTTGTATCTACTAAATCTTGTAGTAAAATCTTAAGTCTCAACCAACATAAATTAAAGTACTTTTATCATTACAAATTTTTTGAACTCTCACAATCCGAATCCTGATAATCAAACAAAATTGGAAATCCAAGCAGGATAGTCCTGTCAATACATCAAAATCAAAGGGCAAAAAAATCATTTTCAAAATGTTTTAAACACATAAAATCAGAAACGCTAAATTTTCGTTCGTTTAAGCGTCCTCTCTCTCTCTCTCTCTGTAACTCCCACAGACAAAACCGAGAATATTTTTATGTATTCAGTTGAAAACCAAACAAAAATATTTGTTTCCCTTAAATCTCTTTTGCGATTATTATTGTTATTATTATCATGATAATAATTAATAATCACATAATTTAACTCACTTTAAATCCCCAAAAGAAAAAAAAATCTTCGATTGGAGTGTTTTGTAATTGAATCGTTTTAATTTTATTTTCCTATTTCTCAAGCTTTAATTTGAAGTTTAGAAGCTCGATTTCGCTCGGATTCCCGCTCTGTAAGTTCTTCTCTGTTTGATTTGATGTGAATGTTGTTGTGTTTGTCATTTCGTAGGTTTGATTCGATGTCGTTTGGGTTGGGTTTGAGATCTGTTGTTTAAGCTAGGGTTTTGTTGAATATTTTCTTTTTGGGGGGGTTTTGATGAAATTGAGTTGGTATTGCTGTAATTGAAGCTTCGTTTGACTAGATTTGTGGCGAAAGATGTTTACTTTTGTGGTCTTTGTGGGATTGATGAATCTGGGTTAGTTGTTTATTAGGGTTTATCATACTTGAACGGGAAATTTTATGGTTTAAAATATTCGTTTTCTGAAAAAGCACTGTGGTACTGACCTGGTAATGTTATCAAACTAGTTACAGAGCGAAAACAGGAGTTTATGTTTTGTGTTAGTGAATTTTGTTAGATATTGTTCATGTTTTTATACTGAGGCGTTAATGGGAGTTATGTGTTAAAGAAATGTGTTGATCCGACGTAATGGGTTAGTGATCTGATATTTCAGTTTAGGTAATGGTATTGGGGTTTTACTTAATAAGTTTAGCTTTTGGTGGTAGAACAACGTGGTTGAATATTTAGCCGCACCCATCTGGTTATAAGAGGTGAAATTGGGTTGTTTTCTGGGGAAATATGAAGTTTTTCTACCGAGGATTGTGAGTACATCAGCTTAGAAGTTAATTATTTCTGTGACTGAAAATTGAATCAGGTTTTGAAAAATGTGTTTGGTTTCTTGGATTGCTCAACACGAATGTTTGTGAGGAACTCTATTATTGCCATGTGTACAATTGGAAGATTGGGAGTAGATCAGCTCAGATGTTATTAAGTTCAGTTGTGACTGAAAATTGAATGGGTTTTGAAAGATGTGTTTGATTTCTTTGCTTTTGTTAACACGAATGTTTGTGAGGAACTCTAATTATTGCCATGTTTGTATTCTCATCTCTCAATCTTGTTTTCTGAGTAGAAACATGGATGGATCTAGTCGAGGTGGCAGTGGTGTGGATATGTTTTTACCAAATTATAAGCTTGGTAAAACTCTAGGAATTGGATCCTTTGGTAAGGTGAAAATTGCGGAGCATGCGTTGACTGGCCATAAAGTTGCTATCAAGATACTTAATCGTCGCAAGATCAAAAATATGGAAATGGAAGAGAAAGGTATGGTTTATGTCCTTGAATTATGATCTTGTCTGGTATAAAAAAACACTTCTATACTTTGTTAATTCGGTTTATTTTCCATGATCAGAATTATTGCTCTGTTTTCCTTTTTTGTGATGTATGCAGCTTACTTTGATATCATGTAATTAAGGCTTAGAGATTGAATTATAAGCTCTTGTAATATGTTGTTTTCATGATTACTTTCTCATACTAAATAAGAGGAGAAAGGTCTATTGTTTCTCTTCATGGGTAATAATTCTTGTAATTTGCATGAATGGCATAGTTGGATATGTTGTTATATAGAAGTGTGTACATTGTCTCTTACCTTTTTTTTCTTTGGCAGTGAGAAGAGAAATTAAAATTTTGAGGTTGTTTATGCATCCTCACATCATTCGACTTTATGAAGTCATAGAGACCCCAAGTGATATTTACGTCGTGATGGAGTATGTGAAGTCAGGAGAGTTATTTGATTATATTGTCGAGAAGGGCAGGCTACAGGAGGATGAAGCCCGAGTTTTTTTTCAGCAGGTGGGGATTGGCAACTATTGTATATTGGATTCTACTGTTTATTATTATCTCTCCAATTGGGTTACATTTAATTAAATCTTTGTCTGAGTAGATAATTTCTGGTGTGGAGTACTGCCACCGAAACATGGTGGTTCATAGAGATCTTAAGCCCGAAAATTTGCTTTTGGATTCCAAGTGGAATGTAAAAATTGCTGATTTTGGCTTGAGCAATATAATGAGAGATGGTCATTTTCTGAAGACAAGTTGCGGAAGCCCAAATTATGCTGCCCCTGAGGTATGAACATTTCAATTTAGAGTTTATTGCTAAAAGTCTTGAGCACATTTGTTTCACTTTTATGAATGAAGTTATTTTGTGGAATAACAATCTCAAGCTAACATTGCGAGTCCCATTACATTATATAGGTTATTTCTGGAAAACTGTATGCTGGGCCTGAAGTAGATGTGTGGAGCTGCGGTGTTATATTGTACGCTCTTCTCTGTGGGACCCTTCCTTTTGATGATGAAAATATTCCCAATCTTTTTAAGAAAATAAAGGTATTACTGAATTTATGCAATCAAGTTTGTCATTTTGAAGTCAGCGAAATCTGCAACAGTAGATACAGGCATGGATTGCCAATCCTTCATTTATATTTTTGAGCTCACTGATGGTTTCATGGAACCATAGGGCGGGATATACACACTTCCTAGTCATTTGTCTCCGGGTGCAAGAGATTTGATCCCAAGGATGCTTATAGTTGATCCAATGAAGCGAATTTCCATTCCAGATATTCGTCAACATCCATGGTTTCAAGCCCATCTTCCACGTTATTTAGCTGTTCCCCCACCTGACACAATGCAACAAGCCAAAAAGGTTGGTTGAATTTTTCAGTGCGTTTATCAATTTCGGTCGTAAATATAAAATGAGTATAGTGCTTTCATTATTAAGCAAATTTTCCTCGTGGCCAGCTTTATAATTATGGTATTGGTGTAATTTGTAATTAAATTACGTAGGAAGGAACGTATCTATCTGGAACAATACTTCTTGAATGCTTAAATTGTATTTATTGGTAATTGTACTATTATATTTTTTGTGATGGTTAATTGAAATATAATTGTGGTTCTGGCAGATTGATGAGGAGATTCTTAAGGAAGTGGTTAAGATGGGATTTGATCAAACTCAAGTGGTTGAGTCTCTTCGCAACAGAATACAAAATGAGGTTGGTAACTTTCCAATTCTCCTGCGTTAGGTTTTTTAATTGTGTCTAATTAGTTGCTGCATATTTCAGGCTACTGTTGCGTACTATCTGTTGCTGGACAACCGGTTCCGTGTTTCCAGTGGTTATCTTGGGGCTGAGTTTCAAGAAACTATGGTGCGGTAGTTTTCCCTAAGTCTATTTTGTGTTGGTTATCATTTTGCATGCCAATTATTTTTTGATCTAATGAATGCCATTTCTGCTTCTTTACTTTTTCAATATTAATTTTTTTTATCATAGTTGCTTATAACAGAAATTTATAGTCGTTTGTAGTCTACCTGGGTTATGAGAAGGCATGATGCTAAACTACCTAATTTTGTCGCTTCCCTTGTGGAGCTTGTCCTGTTGTAAAAGATTCCTAATTAAATTTGCTGGAGCACTATAATCAATTTTTTGGATGTGAAAGAGATGATATTTTTTTCCTGGACCCAAGTTATTTACTATTGTCGTTTTATGTAGAATTATTTCGTAATCTGGTTAGTTAGTAGTTATATTCTCTGGAATCTATACATATTTCATATATGTTCTGAATTTTACAACCTCTTTGGTTACTTTTTCTTTTTTCATATAATTTTTCCAGGAATCTGGTTTCAACCGTATGCATCCTGGTGAAGTTGCTTCACCTGTTGGGAATCGCCTTCCAGCGTTCATGGATTATCAAGGAATGGGATTAAGAGCACAGATGCCATTTGAAAGAAAATGGTCTCTTGGACTGCAGGTGGTTGTGTTTGTGAACTATTTAAAAGGCTGAGTAGACCTTTACTAATTGACATGTTATTGACTTTAATTGTTTATTTTGTTGCCTTTATTTTGACAGTCCCGTGCCCATCCACGTGAAATAATGACAGAAGTTCTCAAAGCTTTGCAAGAACTGAATGTATGCTGGAAGAAGATCGGGCACTACAACATGAAGTGCAGGTGGATTCCTGGCGTCCCTGGTCATCATGAAGGCATGATTAATAATCATGTACACAATAATCACTACTTTGGGGAGGAATCTACCATTATTGAGAATGACGTTATCAAGTCACCAAATGTAATCAAGTTTGAAGTGCAGGTAACTCAAATATGCTCAATTTTATTATTCAATATAATGGTGGTGTACAAATTTTTTTAATACTGAGATAGGAATGTCAACATCGATCACTCTCTCAAGCAAGTGAAAGACCTAGTTGGGCCTCCTTTTACAGTGATAGTTTAAGTGTAAACCATTTTGCTATTTGAAGACAAAAATAAATCTGATATGTAAAATGTCTCTAAATGTTTTCTGCTGATAATGCCTTTCCTACTAATGGGTTTGACAGCTTTACAAAACTCGTGAGGAGAAATACCTGCTTGATCTTCAGAGGGTTCAAGGTCCGCAGTTGCTCTTCCTGGATCTTTGCGCGGCCTTTCTTGCACAACTTCGGGTCCTTTAAATCAAGAAGGTTAGGGTATTGACGAAAGAATTATTCGTGAATCTATTGATGCATGTGAATAAAAAACGTAAGATGTACATAACTAGTTTTTGGCTGGGATCTTTGTTAACTTTCCCCTGCAGTTTTATACGGGTGATTGTTGTTTGAAGCTAGTCATTAACAGTGAAACTAGGCACTGCTCTGGCTTAGTCACTGACTCACTAGTATTGCTAGTCCAGGCATTAATGCAGTCGAATCTCGGTCTTATGCTATAACTTAAATGAATTCGATGAAAGAATTATGCTTCTTTCATCATCAATCGTCGCGCATATTATTCTCTGGTTGCTGTTCTATTTTTTGTTTTAGGGAAGTATGAAGCATACGTAAGGTTATATATAGAATGAATGTTGGGAGGTTGGTTTATTTGTATTGTGTTTTCTCTTGCAAATTCTCTCATTTTAATTCTAAACAGTGGTTTATTTTTCTAATAAATTTTAAGTTTGTGAGAGCACAGGCAAATGGAGTTCCTATCGCTTATCTTTTAAGCTAGTAAGCGTTCGATAAACATATTTCAAAAACTAATTATGTGTCAAATAGATTATTGGACAATTTATTATATTAATGGTATTCCAAAGTAGGTTTGTACAACTTTCAGAATTTAAAATTTTATTTTTTTTGGAAATAATTTTTACTCAAATAATGTAATAAAAAATTTTAAAAAATATATATGAAAAACTAGTTGGAAAGTTATCAATGACACTGTTGGCACTTGGCACCATTGAGATTGCTGGTTGACGATCTATACAATGAATGGACAGTATAATTCATATATTCACTAATTTTAAAGTATGATATATGAAAAATACTGAATACTAAATCAACAAAAACATATGATTTATGAAAATACTAAATTCTAAATCAACAAAACAGGCTTCAAACACAAAAGTATTTCAACTTAACCCCAAATAAAGCTTCTGGTAACCATAAACTTGGATCTGTCTCTACATGTATAGGTACTAAATACCTATCTTTGAATCACAACTTGCTCTATATCATGCTCGATCAGGTTTCCTCCTACTTCAAGTCCTTCAAACTCTTCAACAAGAGCTGGTTCTGCATTTTCTTGATTTTGGTTGACCCCAATGATAAAGATAGTAGTCAGTGATGATAGGGTGCGAAGAAGGAAGTTGAAGAAATACTTATCCCACAAAAAAAAGGCAGTTGAAGAAGAGTTTAACTACACCCCCTAGCAGTCCATACAATAGAGATATGATAATAAGAAAAATATAGGCTACTAATGATAAAATGTGTAGAAGGCAGTTGAATAAGAGTTTAATTAGACTTCGTACTAGTGCATACCATAGAGATACGATAATGAGAAAAATATAGGCTATTGAGAAAGTGTAACGGTGGCAAAATGAATGAGAATAGGATTGATAGAGCCAAGAGAAGAGAGAATTTTTCGAGACGCAAGAGCAAGAAGATGGGACGACTCCTACTAAGAGGGAGTATAACAATGACGGGTGTGGAGAGGAAAATTAATAGTAAAAGAAGAGTACGAATTACTAACAGAATAAATAGAAAGGGATATCGACGAATGTTTCTAACTTGAAGTTCCATTGATAGAAAGAAGATGAAAATATTTAGTAGAGTAGGAAGAAACGCCTCAAATCAATGGAGAAACTCATGTTTTCACGACTTCTGAAACAGCTAAGACAAAAAGATGGCTCGCATGTACTCACAGAAGACAGAAGCAGACTATATTTATAATGGGAAGAGACTGGATCATCCAACGGTGCATATGAATCAAACAATCCGTCCAATCCAGGCGTACGTGTTGGCTGTCTCTAATTCCCACTCCTGGACAAGAACATGGTTCAAAACATTCCCACCATTCTTGTCTTTTCTATGCCACGTCAGATCAACCACCCTAATTGCCTCTGAATATTTTAGGTCTTAATTTAAAATTATATTTAAGGAAAAAAAGTAATGGCAATCTAATAAGATAAAATATAGGGTACAAAAGCAAAACAATTACAAATAAAAGTGTTAAAATTCTCTATATTCCATTCCTGTACACATTTTTGAAGGATTTATCTCCTCTCCTGTACATGTCATGATATCAAATCCAAGAGTGGCTGCACTGGCTCTAAATTTCGAACTCATTTCTGGGATCACAAAAACAGATAAAAGAGGAGTGTGCTTGTTTTGTTAACTGCATGTCAAGATCCACACTATCAAGATAATCTTATATTGGTGGGATTTTGCTGTCTGTCCATAAAAAGAGCTTCTCATCTCAGCCCTCTTTATTTTGCTGTTTTCCTTTTGTTCCTCTTAGTTTATTTTATTGCAATTACACTATTAAAATTATAACAATTTCTAAATTTTAAAAGAGGTTATTAATGAAGTATTAAAGTCACTGATAAGTAATCAATTCTTAAATTGCACTTTAACAATAACAAGAACTTTTAGTATAATAAATGAGAAAGTTTTTTTTCTCCCTCTAACTTAGGGACATTAACTTCAAAACCCCAAATACAGGCTCTAACAGGTCAAATTTAGTAGTTTTAGTCTACAACAGACCATTTTTACATTCTAGAATAATAACAATACTGTTGATGCGGGATTTTAGGCACCAACTAATCGATACGTGTGCAGCATTAATTGGTCAAGAAGCACACGTGATTGTGAGTCAAAAGGAAATAAATGCAAAGAGAGATTTTAAAGTGGTTCGGATGCTCAGGTAGCAAGTCCTACGTCCACTGATTTGTATTGATATTGATAGTGTGGGTCAGGTTGCGACAGCGGATTGACTTACAAAAGGTTGGGAAATAGATACAAAAGCGTGAGAGAGAGAGACGGTTTTTTTTGTGTAAAATTGTCGAATCCCCTTAATGAAGGGGTCTTCCTCTTCTTATACCCAGTTGTATGTCCGTAATCATCACTAAATCTTTGGATTGGTGTGATTGTCAGGACCTAATCTGATTTTACGTCCCATTACCCATTTTCCAAGCCGATTTCACGCGATTTGGAGCAGCCTAGCAGACACGTGGGAGCACCAAGGCGTTTGACAGCCCTGACGTGCGCTTACCGTTCTGACGGGAGCAGGCCACGTTTCGTCACGCAACTCCACGTCAGCCTTTGATTTCTTAGTCATAACAAATACCTAAACGGTCACCTTACTTTTCCCAAAACTTATAATTGATTAGCAACAAATACCAACAATTTATTCAAAATATATTTTCTACCTCTTGAATTAATACATTTAACTAACATAAATGTTATTCAGGGTGGTAACATTAGTTTCCCAAAACTGAGAGGGAACAAGGTTCTGTACCAAACGTTCGAGTGGCAATGTAATAAATTCTTAAAAAAATAATAATAATTAAAAAAACAAAAAGGCTGATTGATCTGTAAATAAACTTGTGCCAAAATTCCTGAAATAGCTGAATGAAAGTACAATGGTCATGGATGTAGTGAAAGACAAACCTTCACCATTTAAAACAGTTTTCCAAATAAAACTCATTTCAGCCCTCTTTATTCTCTTAAAATCGAAAGTAAATTTAAAATTTAATAAAACAAACACTATGTAGATTATTTATAAAGTTTGAATCAAAAGTGATTAAATGAGAAACTACAACAATCCCAAATTAGTTAGGCTTAGACATGGAGTTCCTATTGCTTATTTCTTAAGCTAGTAACCCAAAAGCATTCGGTAAACATATTTCAAAACTAATTATGTGTCAAATAGATTAATATTGGACAATTTATTATATTAAAGGTTTTCCAAAGTAGGTTTATACATCTTTTAGAATTTAGAATTTTCTTTTTTAGAAATAATTTTTACTTAAAATTAATAGTGTAATAAAAAAAAAAAAAAAATGAAAAACTAGCTGTTAGAGTTGCCGGTGACATGTTCGACTACGTTGTTGGCACCATTGAGATTGTTGGGTGACAATCTATACAATGGTGTTTTTCCGACTTGTGTTGTTGGCGATGTTGCCCAGGGCCGTCTCAAGAATATTTGTGACCCTAGGCAAAAATTACTTTGGGGGCCTTCTAATAATATAAAAATATATTAAAATAAATTTGATAAAATATATCAAATTTATTTTCTTGTCTTTTGAGATGCAAAATCACTAGGAGAGGTGGACAACGATCGGCAGGTTAACTGGGTCAGGTTGGTGGGGGGTTGTGGAGAGCAGATGTTGGAAAAGTGATGGATGGTGAAATAGGTAATTTCCAATGCTTGGATTGGCCAGAAAAGGCTTGAGAAGTCTCAAGCCAAAAGGAATTGGTGGCCGCCGATTTGACGGAGTAAACGAATGAGTTATGATAGGGATTTTGGTGAGAGGGTTGAGGGGAGGAAGATGGTGGTGTTAGGGAAGGCCAACAACGCCAGGTACATGCTGAAAAGGTCAAAAATGTCTGTCGTGCACGGTGGAGTTGGGTTATGAGATTCGTAAAAAATCGATCAAATCGTGGGCTATTAAGGTTGGAAAAACACTTGGGAAAATGATAAAGTGATGATTCCAGTCAATTTTGGTGAGAAAATTGATGAGAATCAGCTCCAAACGGCTGGCAGTGAAAGAGGGATGAAGATAATTTATGTGAATGTCCGAATTTGTGATGGAATTGGGGTTGAGTAATTTGAGACATGTAAATGACTATTTAACCTTTTATTGTTAAAAGAAATTTAATGTGTTAATTTAAGGGTGTAAATTGGAATATATGAAACTAGATGTACAAACTATTATTTTATCAAACTTTGGGTGGGAATATATGTAAAAAATTTATAATAAATTCGGGTCTTTTTGGCTTTTTTTTTTCCCTCCTGGCCTAGATAAAAAATCATACACCATTTTTTTTAATATATTAAAAAAATTATAAAAAATTTGAGCCTCTATTTTTGGGGGCCCTAGGCAGGTGCCTTACCTGCCTACCCCTTGAGCCGGGCCTGATGTTGCGAGATGCACCACCAGAGACAGTTGGCTGGCAACTCCACTAACCAGTGTCCATATATAATTTTTTTTTTTTTCTAAATTTAAAATTTCTTATTTAAAAAACTCTATATATTTAATACATTCAAATAATAATAATAAAAAACCTAGTTTCCAAAAAATACCTATTTTGATAATTTTATATGTATTATACATATTCTTAAAAAGGTGAAAAACAATTGACAAATTAAATGGAGCAAACATTATAAAATTTTTATATAAAATTGACTATTTAAAGAGCTTGTTTGGCCGAGCTTATGAAAATTAGATTATAAGCAACTAGTACTCATAAGATAATTTGAACTTATAAGCATTTAAAATTTAAACAGTTACGTGTTTGGTTAAAGTATTTATAAATGATTGATAAGTAGTGACGCGTTTGATAAAATGTGGCTTAGAAATACATTTTGTTATTAAAATGATTAAAAAGGGTATTACATTATTTTATCAAATAATAAATTATATTATTTCAATTTTTTACTATAATATTATCAAAATATATTTCGATCATATTACAATATAATGTAATTTTAGAATTAAATAAACAAATACTTTATAGACAAATATTTTATTAAAAATTTATATGAATAATTTTTAGATTCTTTATACAAAATAAACTAATGAACAAATATAATGAATGAAATAGAGGTAATGTGGTAGTATACTTGGTCAAAATAGCTTATAAGCACAGTGTTTATATAAAAAAAAAAAAAAAAAAAAAGTAGGTTCTCCCAACCTTTTTTTTTAGCAAAAAAAGTTATATACAAACATATCAGATTAATTTTAAAGCTTATAAGCTCATTTAACCAGTTTATAAGCTTAGACAGACACCCCCAAAGTTGAATCAAAGGTGATTAAAAGAAATGTTACAATAATTCTAAACTAAATCCATATCTCTTTACTATTAGTATTCATCTAAGTTTCATTTGTATCTTTGCCTTATATTTCCTTGTGATTTTCCCTATTCCAGCGGAGCCCCCATCCCAATTAATCGATAATTGAACTTTGAATGCTGAAGCAATGGACTTTAAATGCACCTAATTAATCGAGTTTTCATTGTGCTATAGTTTTGAATGGATATGTTTTCTCATGATGCTTGGATTCCATCCTTAGCCGTATGATCGAGGACTTTGCTCGATCCTACGGCTAGGGATGCAAGAGTAAGGGAGTCCAATGCAATAGTAATGCCTCCTGTAAGCACGTATAATTTACTATTGCAATATAAAGAGATCTCAAATGAGATTCTTGCTATTGGAAAAGAATTTACCCATTTACAAAAGTATGATTAGAAAGTAGAAACAGACCGGTTTACAAAAGCATGTTGGAAGGAAAATAAATTCCAACATGGCATTTCCTTGGCCTAAAAGCAAAAATATGCCACGTGGCCATGTCAAAATATTTTGACGTAGCCACATGACATATTTACTATAATATTTTGACAATGTTATTGTAACATTATTATATTTTCTGTGGAATCTGACAATGTTATAATAATTTTCATTTATACCTGCTTATTCATATTTTAGTATTGCGTTTTATAATATTTACTATAAATATTGAGCTTAATATTTTGACGTGACCACGCGGCATATTTACCATAAAACTATCAATGACAATGTAATATCTTACTAGACAAATATTCACTGAATATCTAGAGAATTGTTAGTTTAAAAAGGGTGTTCCTCTAAAATTTTCCTCTTTAATCCAGTTATAACATACTATTATACAAAGATTATTTCTCACATATATAAATCCACATTAAATTTTTCACTGAGACAGTGTATGCAAACCTTTCACCAACTTGACGTCTCTTGACCACTACAGTGTAATACTTGCAAAAATAAGGAAAGCAACGGGGTGATCTATAAATGCTCAGTAAGTAAACCAAATCTAATTATGCTCTTACTCTGTTGTCCCCGTTTCTATGGTACTGTTTCTAAATTTCTGCTTGCTTTCTCTGTTTATTCTCAGGCATACTACTTAGTAGTCTTTCATTTTTCTCAAATCTTTCTAAATCCTTCTAGGGCTGTGCTATTCTTTATCATTTTATTTCTCTTCTCTGCTAGATTATAACTTTCTGTTTCTTTCTCTACTCAAAAAATCACTAAGTTTTCTTGCTATTTGTCATGTTTTTAATTTCTGTTCTTTTCTAGCATGTATCTGATTTCTGTCATTTTCTTGTATATCTCTCTAATTTCTTTTCTATTCTCGTAGGCTTTTATTTTATTTTCTTCTCTATTCTCATGGGCTTCTATTTTATTTTATTTTCTATTCTCATTGGCTTTTATTTTATTTTCTTCTCTATTCTCATTGGCTTTTATTTTCTTTTCTTAGCTAGTCAGACACACAATAATAAATAATCTATTTAATCTATGCATGTAGATGCAAAAAATCTGCCGTCGTGAAAATAGTGTTTGATCCTGTGACGTTGAGGCCACTGACAATCCGCTAGACCTACACACATGAAAGGGCAAGCGTGAAGCTTCCGGAAAACACCGAGGTAGTGTTTGTCGTAGGCACTCCGATACTCAAATCAGCAAGGCTGAAAAAGATTATTTGATAAGAATTGAGGAGATGAAGAATTACCAAGAGTCTTGTCAGAGGCTAGGACTACGGCAGAGGCGTCGGGTTCTTGGGAGCAAGAACTTAGGAGCAAAAAGATGGTTTTGAGTAGTGTAGATTGACTACGGGAGATTACATGCTTAATGAGAGGGCAAGCCTCTGTTTTTATAGTGAATCCAAGGGGTTGTAATCCTAGTAGGACATTGAGTCCTTTTTTTTGGGAGATAATCCCTATCAAGAAAGAAATATGATTTCTTCACCTTATCAGATTAAGTTTAAATGTTTAAATAAGATTTGGAATCTTAGTAGGACACTAAATAATCCCTATCATGAAAGAGATATGATTTCTTGACCTTATTAGATTAAGTTTAATAGTTTAAATAAGATTTGGAATCTTAGTAGGACACTAAGTCCTATTTTGGTAGATAATCCCTATCATGAAAGAGATATGATTTCTTGACCTTATCAAATCAAGTTTGATAGTTTGAGTAAGATTTGGAACCTTAGTAGAAGAGGAAATAGAATGTGTTTCTGATTTCTTATTTATAGATTGTTACAGGCTAATGGGCTGAAATAGCTTAACTTATAAGATAGCCCAACTCATAGAGTGGGTAGTTTACAATGTGATTTTAAGCGTAGGCCCGATCGGGATTGGGTTGAGGCCTTGGGCCATGACATGTTTATTTCGTTATTTGGCCTCGTCAAGCCATGACGATTTTTGGTTCTAACAGTTAGCCCCCCACTCTTTAAGTTAAAAAGTATTTAGCTTAGAGAGTAGATTTAATCGAATGAGTGCATACTGAGCGGATTAGTGATAGCAGCTCGTTAGGTCGGATGGATCGTTGTGTGGACTGGGCCGATGACTTGTCGATTTGAGGTGCAAGTCCTTTAATTAGCCTGACCGACTGAATGTGTAGCTTCATGAACCAGGCATAGCCGATCGAAGGTGTAAATCCATGGATCGAGTAAGGTCGATCTGAAGGTGTAAATCCGTGGATCGAGCAGGGTCGATTCGAAGGTGTAAAAATCATTTGATCGCGTACGGTCGATCCAAAGATAAAAATCTGTGGATCGAGTATGGTCGATACGAAGGTGTAAATCCATGAATTGAGTAGGGTTGATCCAAATGTGTAAATCTGTGAATCGGGTAGGGTCGATCCGAAGGTATGAATCCGTGGATCGAGTAGGGCCGATCCGAAGGTGTAAAAATCCATGGATCGAGTAGGGTCGATCCGAAGATGTAAATCCATGGATCGCGCAGGGTCGATCTAAAGGTGTAAATCTGTGGATCGAGCAGGGTTGATCCGAAGGTGTAAATCCATGAATCGGGCAGGGCCGATCCAAAGGTGTGAATCCGTGGATCTAGCAAGGTCGATCCGAAGGTGTAAAAATCATTTGATCAAGTAGGGTCGATCCGAAGGTGTAAAAATCATTTGATCGAGTAGGGTCGATCCGAAGATGTAAATCCGTGGATTGAGCAGGGTCGATCTGAAGGTGTAAATCCATGGATTGAGCATGATCGATTCGAAGGTATAAATCCGTGAATCGGATAGGGCCGATCCGAAGGTGTAAATCCGTGGATCGAGTAGGGTCGATCTGAAGGTGTAAAAATTATTTGATCGAGTAAGGTCGATTCGAATGTGTAAATCTGTGGACCGAGCAGGGTCAATCCAAATGTGTAAATGCGTGAATCGGGCAGGGCCGATTCGAAGGTGTATGCCGAGTGGAGCTTGTATGGAGCTTGCAGTCTAGTCGGCATGACTGGCTTGTAGTTGAAACCTTTGAGGGCTATGTGGCCCAGTCAGTGTGACCTACTTTATAGTTGAAAACATTTGATTGATGCTGGAGCAATGACATGCATGTTTTATGCAAAGAGTCAAGTCGAGAGTCAATATGCATGATGTGCATGTGTTATGAACTGAATAAAGAGTGAGTTAAATGGAAAAATGGGCTGCATGTGTTTAAATAATGGGCCGAATAGAGAAAGATTTAACCAAATAGAGTGGTAGTTAAAAGGAGATAATGAAACATACCTTTCCCCTTCGAGTGCTGTCATTCACGCTTGCTGGATCGAGTAGGGTAGGATAAACTGAGGTTGGAGCTTCTTGGCTTTTAATGCTTTTGCGTGTGCCTCGGCAGTTGCTGCTTTGCTTGTTGGTCCAACCGTTGTTGTTGTCTTATTATCTGTTGCTTCTGCTACATCTGGCGCTGTTGCATTTGTTTGAGCTGTTCGGAGCTATAGCGTTTTTTGTTGCTCCTGTTTTGTATGCTGGTGTTGTAGCATATCCAAAAATCGCATAACATATGGTGATAATCTTGTACAGTTGCTTGAGAGCGCAACTACTTAGGTGGTAGCGTGTTTGTTCCCCACTATCCTTTTGAAAATGAGTCGGATTGGAGGTGAGGCTTGCTGACACTTGGCGTAAATGATTCTAGATTCTTCCCACTCAATTTGACCAAGCCGTGTCGAGTGGTGACATCTTTTGACTAATGCTCATAGAGTAAGTTTTTGTGACTGCGTGACGTCTTGCACTTGGGGTTGTGTGAAAGTTTGAAACCTTTGCAAAGAGACGATCTAGATTTTGAGAACAATTGAGTGGGAAAACAAAGGGTCATGTTTTCCAATGTCCCTTGAATGGCTATCACTTGTTCAGTTTTCAAAAAGTTTGCATTTATTATGGTGGTAGCCTTTTTGGGAGACTTTTCAAAGCTTTTTTTTTTTTTTTCCTCTTCGTTTTGCTCATTTTCTTTTTTCTGCACCTTTCCCATTATACTTGATTGATAAACATTTGGAAGGTGTCTTTGTTCAGGAAAATTCTTACTCATTTTTCATTGGTTTCTTCTCACAGCTTCGACAATAAAGCTCTTCTTTTCTTTTGATTTCTTGTTTGCCTCTCCATTCTCTTCTGTTCTGCTCTAGTTTGTAGAGAAATTTAGGCTAGCTTGAGTAAGGTTTCATGGGGCTTTTTGGTAAAAAGAATTGGTTTTTGGTTTTTTCCCAGTTTTTCGGATTTACTGAGTTCTGGAGAAGGATCGATGAGGTTTGGGTTTTTTATTCTCTTGTCTTTTGAAGTTTGAAAAGCGGTTTTGTTTGGGGGGTTTCTAGTGACTTTGATAGTGTAATCAATGAGGAGTTTTTGGAATTTTGGAGTTGGGGGCAAGTCCAATACACTTAGCCTGGCTACTCAGTTTTAATAGGGCAACTGAATGGACTAACGTGTTGTCGTCATTGATCTGAGAATCAAGAGAGAGATGGTGCGAATGAGATCGTAGGTAGGAATGCAAGAGGAGGTTGAAATAAATAACCGAGGGAAAGAAATGTCTGAAATGAGAATCGTGAGGTTGAAAGAAATGCAGGAGGTTGAAATAAATAACCGAGGGAAAGAGAGTACGTGAATGGCGATGTCACTTGATTTTACAGTAGTCTGAGGAATGGGTATAATCAAGGCTATCTAGATTTCTGTCCATTCGACTTGGTGGAAAATTTAGGTAGTGGGGGAAATCTTTGGGAGTGATTTGGTGTGGTCTAAGGAGGTTGTTAAGACTTCGGTGGCTTCCCAAGGAGGTTTTTAAGTGATACTTCGTTCAGTTTTGGCAGATTTTGAGAAGAAGGGGGCGGAGTAATGGTTTCAACGAATTCCCAGTGAGGGACTTGAAATTCCTAGGTGGGTCGCGATTTCTAATTTATTATTATTTTTTTCCAGGGTGGTTTTGTGTTTGTTCGGTGGGTTTTTGTGTGTCGAAGGCTGAACATGTTTTGTGGGTTCTTCCCATTTCTCTGGTAAGGTTTCTTTTCATGTTTCGCGGATGACTTTGGGTGTTTTGAGAAGATTACTACTGTATTTTAAGATTAAAACTGTGTGATTAGAGAAGCTATTGGGGTGATTTTAGGAGAATAGGTAGACGAGTTTTGGGTCTCAAAGTGGTGACAAATCTCTCTGTCAAGTTGAATTGGGATTTGGATTAAGGCTGGCTGAGTTTTAGTTACCTCCCATAAAGAAACTAAACATATACAAAAGTAAGCAATATTCCAACTAATGCATAAACAAATTATGAACATAGGAGATGTGTTTTGATGCTTCAGGTTATCACATTTCATGCTTAATAGACATAATATGATATGTGAATGATTCCTAGATACTTTCAATGGATTTAAGATGAAGAAAAGTAATGAAAATTTTTCTTATCGTGATGAGATTTTCGGGTTAACGATGCCAGTTGGGGGGAGTTTCGTGTCTCCTCTCATGTTGCAAGTCGTCGTTGGCAAATGATTGTCAGGGCCCCACGGTGGGCGCCAAACTGTAGATGCAAAAAATCTACCATCGTGAAAATAGGGTCTGATCCCGTGAGGTTGAGGCCACTGACAATCCGCTAGACCTGCACACATGAAAGGGCAAGCGTGAAGCTTTCGGAAAACACCAAGGTGGTGTTTGCCATAGGCACTCCGATGCTCAAGTCAGCAAGGCTGAAAGAGATTATTTGATAAGAATTAAGGAGATGAAGAATTACCAAGAGTCTTGTTGGAGGCTAGGACTACGGCAGAGGCGTCGGGTTCTTGGAAGCAAGAACTTAGGAGCAAATAGATGGTTTTGAGTAGTGTAGATTGACTACGGCAGATTGCATGCTTAATGAGAGGGCAAGCCTCTGTTTTTATAGTGAACCCAAGGAGTTGGAATCCTAGTAGGACATTAAGTCCTTTTTTTTGGGAGATAATCCCTATCAAGAAAGAAATATGATTTCTTCACCTTATCAGATTAAGTTTAAATGTTTAAATAAGATTTGGAATCTTAGTAGGACACTAAATAATCCCTATCATGAAAGAGATATGATTTCTTGACCTTATCAGATTAAATTTAATAGTTTAAATAAGATTTGGAATCTTAGTAGGACACTAAGTCCTATTTTGTGAGATAATCCGTATCATGAAAGAGATATGATTTCTTGACTTTATCATATCAAGTTTGATAGTTTGAGTAAGATTTGGAACCTTAGTAGAAGAGGAAATAGAACGTGATTCTGATTTCCTATTTATAGACTGCTATATGTTAATGGGCTGAAACCCAGTTTAGCTTAACTTATAAGACAACCCAACCCATAGAGTGGGTAGTTTACAATGTGATTTTAAGCATAGGCCCGATTGAGATTGGGTTGAGGCCTTGGGCCATGACATGTTTATTTCGTTATTAGTCCTCGTCAAGCCATGACGATGTTTGGCCCTAACAATGCATAAGATGCAATGCAAATGAAATGTCTTATGCATATGCCAATGATCATGTTTGTATCCTTTTTCAAAGTTCTTTTCTAATTCTTTTCTTTTCTTTATGAAATTCTTTATGTTTTCTATTTCTTATTTTATTTTTCTTTCTTTCTGTGTTTTGTTTCTTATTCTATTTTTGTTTCTTTCTGAAACTCTTTCAGTTTTCTGTTTTTTATTATATTTTTCTTTCTTTCTGAAATTCTTTTTGTTTTCTGTTCTGGTTTGCCGATCGGACAAGGCTGAGGCATGGATTTGGAACTCTGGCCATGTGAGCATATTCTGAAATTCTTTTTGGGTACAGTCCTCATCCATATGCACTTCTAGCAGACTGTACAATTCTGTTTTTCTATTTTGAGGCCGCTCATTGATGGCGGCGTGCATGTGGGAAACTTCTGCATCTTTGTCACCACTAGCTAACACAACGAATGCTCACAGGTTCCCCATCGCAACAACCCTCTGAAAACATGCTCTGTAAATCCGCAAAATAACTAGCTAGACATTTCTAATAATTATAAAATTTCTAAAATATATACTATGCTATGTCATGCATTTATATGCTGTCTATGCATGATCTCAAAATACGTGTCTGACTCTGGCATGTATTCTATTAAGTCTAAGGCTTTTATTTTTATATTTTTTTGGAAAGCCCAAAGTTCTATTCTACTAACAAGCTTAAATTAAACATCTTCTATTTTATTCTTTATTTCTGAGTTCTATGCATCGTGTGTACGTACGCAATTCTATAATTTCTATATAATTCTATAATTCTTCAATTCTATCATGCTATATAAAATGTACACGTACACAAGTACATTAGCTCTCACAAATTCTACTCTTCTATAATTCTGTCAGTGAGATATTAAAATGGCACAATTCAACTAGGATATGAATATTGAATTCTATATTTTGGGCAATCTAATTTGTCACAACTTAGGTATTAAGTCTACTAACTTGCCCAATTATACAACTAGTTTTTCTCAAACTTATATCTCACATAACTATGTCAAACTCTTTAATATTTTTCTAATGTAACAAAAACGCCTTGTACAACTTTTTAAATACAAATCTTAATGCCATAAATTTGCATTCTCTTACATGACCATCAACTTCAATTATTATACATGCCCTTCTTTCTTCTTTTCTTTGGGCTACATTCTATACATTAATCTATATTGCCATATTAATCATTGTAAATTCAATCTAACATATGGCACAACATATATACTTTGGCTAAATTGAAATTTCTTTCTAACATTCTTAACTAAACTTTTGGCCAATACAACCTATTTTCAAGATTTTCTAGCACAATTCTATAGCTTGTAATATATTATAAGGCATGAAAACTATACTCATACCAATCAATTTCTAAAATGGTCATGTATTTAATACAAAACCAAACTTTTATTTCTTTGATGTTTCTTTTGATATCTATACTTGGGAAAACTTTTCTATTCTTTATACAATAAAATCACTTATTGTATATTGTTTGTAATTAATCTCAAAACAAGAAACAATAATATACTCATTTGGCCAAGCCATCTTCTTGCGTCTTGAAAAATTTTCTCTTCTCCTAGCTTTGTCAATCCTAGCGTCATTCGTTTTACCACCCTCACATTTCATACTAGCCTATTTGTTTCTCATTATCATACTCCATTCTATGCATTGCATGGAGCCTAATTGAACGCTTCTTCAACTGTCTTCTTCACATTCTACCATCATTTCCTACCATCTTCATCACTTGGGTTAACCAAAACCAAGAAAACCTAAAACCAACTCTTGCTACAGTTGAAAATTTTGAAGAAGTTGAAGTAAGAGGTAACCTAATCGAGCATGATCTAAAGCAAATTGAGATTCATAGATAAGCAGCTAGTGTCTCTATAGAGACAAGGTGATGGTTAATTTGCCATGTCACTATATTGAGAATGTAATTCATGACTTTGCAATTAGTACACGTGGTACAAAGGTTGGAACTGGCCGTCATTTGGACTTATCATTGTTGTAGTAATTCAGTAAGTTGTGATGGTTATTTGTCAGTTAGTTTAATTTTGTTGTGATGTATTTTATGTTTCTTTACTTTATTAATGTACCCAATAAAGGTCTTGTTGTTGCTTGTCCTGTTTATCATCCAACTCGATTGGACCATGACATAGAATGTTTAGCAGATGAATTCCTAGAGCGGGCTGAGCGTTAGAAGCCCATACGTAAAGCCCAAAGGTCCTAAATGAGCATGTCCCATTCAAACGGCCATAGCTTTTGATCTGGAAGGAGTTTTGGGGCCTGTAAGATATTAACAGAAAGCTCTTTTCAAGCCCGACAATGTGTTTAGTTGGTTAGAGGTCATTTTCGAGGTCAAAATCCATTGTTTTGGTGTGTTTTAGGGCTATTATAGTTTTTTGCGTGTTTTTTCTTACTTTATTTCGGGTTTTCTTGTTTCAATTAATTTAGATTTTGTTTCCTTTTGTTATTAGGAGTCTTATTAGGGTTGGTTGTCACCCTATATAAACTTATTTTTCGTTTTGGATGCTACTCAATGAATTATTCAGATTTTATTTCAAATTTTAAGGCTTAAGTTTTTGTGATTGAGACTTGTTATCAGTTCTAAAGGTGTAGTCGAGTACTAGCCTTTTTGTTACACTAACTCTCTGTGTCAGACCAAGTTTATGGTTACCGGAAGCTATCTTTGTCGTTGGATTTTGATATATTTCATCTTGGTAAAAACGAAAAAAAAAAAAAATCTATATTAACCGTTGGATTACACCTATCCAAATTAAAGCAAAATCTAGAAAATAAAAAAATTGGAACTATGGGCGGCGAAAAAAAAAGTGCAAAATCTGGTCACTTGTGCCACTGCTAAAACTAGCTCCTCTGGAACACAATTCCATAGATGATGTCAGGTCTAATCCCTTTTCAGAAACTCCAATTTCTTTCGTTATATTGTCTAAAGAATTTGAAGAGCATTTTGGGAAGGCCTTGCCCTTCCAACATCTCAAGGAAATTGAAGTATTTGACTGCCCTAAGCTGAAGAAGCTTCCACTAGATTCAAATAGTGCAAAGGAACATAAAATTGTTATCAAGGGACAGAAAGAGTGGTGGAAAGAGTTGCAATGGGAGGATGAAGCCACTCTAAATGCTCTTCTTCCTTGTTTCAAATCTCTCGGAGGGTGCTTAAGGGCACTAATTGAGCTAGGAAAATGAAAGGCTGTGCAACAACCATTGGGCCTACTTTTTCATAACTGTATTAGAGGTCCATCCCTCCTCCTTTCCCAAGGTTTGATCTAATCTTTTATAATTTTGAAAAATTGGATAATTACTTTTACAAATATTTCGCACTCAAAGTATAAGATTAGTATAATTTATAATGATGAAGCGAATTTTATAATATTTAACTTTGGCTATGCATTTTCTTTCTTACTTTTAATTCCTATTTTGGTTTGCCTTGTGAACTTCGATGAAATTCCCATTAGAATTCTAATTGTTCATAGAACAGAGTGCAGCAAAATGAATTCTTTAAACTTTGAAGAGCATTTATTCAGTGAATAATTCTATCATCTGTTTCTCTTGTTTCATACTCGGTAGTTTAACAACCAGCAGACCTGCTAGTGAATGAGTTACAGAAATTTCTCTTCCTTGTGAAAGGTTTGAACTCTCTTATAATTCTATCATCTCTTCAATACTCTGTAGCTTTAGTTTACATGATGAACTTTAAATTTCTTATTAATTTGCAATAATAATTGATTTTTTATTGGACAGAGAAAGGAAGTATTGAATTACTACTTTTAAAACAAGACTTGCAGCTGAGGAGAAGCTAACTAAAAAACCCAATGAGGCAAGTAAAAGTGCAAAATCCGGTCACTTGTGCCACAGCTAAGACTAGCTCCTCCGGAACAAAATCCCATTTTGAATATCAAACTTGGTGGTGTAGTATAAATAGCTCCTCTGGAATAATTGACGGTTTATTGGGCACAGAAAGGAAGAATTGAATTAGTTCTTTACAAATCTTTACAACACAGACTTTAGAGTACATGCTGTCAAAAGGCTGGAATTAATCTGACTCCTGATGGTAAAGCAGAATGTATCACTAAAGTTGATCCAGGAGGTTGGAATCCTTGACCTTCAAAAGGCTGCATGCATTGTCTTCTGTAGCACTCACATAAAAATGCAAATACTGTCCAAAAGTTGTGATACAACATGCATTCCTCTTATCAAGCTGATCATTTTGAATGGCCTCGTTTTGAACGTCCATTGAAAGAAAGGCTACTAGTTGTACTATTAAAAAAAGGAAATTAACAGAACATGTAAGTAATCAATCAATAACCATTCTAAATTAAACTGCAGAACACAATTAAGTGTATTAACTATCTAAACCCTATTTATCTACCTTCCACAGGTTTGCACCACAAAGTAGAGCTTCTAATGCCACATTCAACAGCATTTTGCAGTGCCTCATAAATTCACAATTGTAATTGATCTATCTGCAAATAATTCAATAAACATAGTTTTCAGATCAGATGTTTGAAGTCCGCGGACTCATGGTAATATGCAAGAAAGATAATAAAGTATATTCTATATGACATAAAAACATAAAATCTGTTTAATATTCTTCCAATAATCTATCCATTCCAGAACAAAGGATCTAAGATGTCTTTCCGCAAATTTTAAACGTAGTATATTTTTTATGTGAGAAGAAGATTCAAATTCTTTGTTCTTGATAACATAAAAACATAAAGTACATTCTATGTGTTAAGAAACTAGTTGCCACTCAGATACTAGTGATGCGAATTTCACATCCAACAATCTGGCGCTAGAAATAAATTTATTTCAGATGTGCGAAGGACAAGGCCTTCACAATAGATGTTCTTCACATTTTAATGAAATAACAAATACTTCAAAACAACGGAGAAATTTGTTCGGGTTTTCAATCTAATCAATCTTCAAGTAATATTTGAAATGTCTTTAAAAAAATCCTAAATAGCAGTTGGGGTTAGATTTGATATTGGAAGTAATTAATTAATAATCTAAAGATATCTCAATGAGTCTGTGATGCTCATATAAATAATTTTTTTTTTAATTAGATAAAATTTTAAAGAATTTTTCAAGCAATCTTGACAACACTACAAGCTACATTCAGTAATCAACAATTTTTGAAACAAATATAGATAAAATTGCATACCAGAGAGAAACAAGGAAGAAAAGCATTCAGAGTGGCTTCATCCTCCCATTGCAAATTTTTCCGCCACTTTTCCTCTCCCTTGATAACAATTTTATGTTCCTTTGCACTATTGGCATCCAGTGGAAGCTTCATAAGCATTGGGCAGTAAAATACATAAATTTCCTTGAGATGTGGGAAGGGCAAGGCCTTCCCAAAGATGCTCTTCAAATTCTCTGCCAAAATTAACCGAAGAAATTGGAGTTTCTGAAAAGGGATTAGATCTGACATCATCCCTGGAGCTTCACCCAATTTTTCAACATTGATGATTTCTTTCATCCCACCACATTTGTCTATAGAAAGAAACTTGAGGTTTGGAATAAAAGCAATCCATGTCAAATCCCTCAAACAGTTGCAATTTGATAGTCTTATATTGTGAAGACTGTAGAAACTAGATGATTCCTGTATTTTTTGTACATCCCCTACCTTCACCATATCAGAGCCGTCCCATTCACGAATTTCTAGTTGACAAAGATGCTTGAGAGTTGCTAGAGCTGCAATATTGAACGACGTTGACTCATGAAAGCCGTTAAGGAATAGAGATTGAGTACAACTCTGTAACTTAACGGAGCTCAAAAGTCTTTGGAGAGCGTTGTAACTTCGCAAGGTGATGGACAGCACATTTAAATATTCCAAACAATCACATTCCTCCACCAATACTCCACCACCACCATCAAATAAAACACTATCCTCTGTTCTATATTTAGCACTGGTACCACATTTGCTCATTCTCAATGTGATACCACATTTGCTCATTCTCAATGTACGTAAACTTTGAAGATTAGATATCAATTGACGCGGAATTGTTTGTAGCACGCTCGTATTCTCCAAGTTCAAACATTTAAGATTTGTTAAGGCTTTTAGTTCAACCGGCAGCTCTCTTATAGGAGTATGTGATAGATTAAGATATTGTAATGAAACCAATTTTGGTACTCCAACCGGTAATATAGAAAGCGCACGACTAAGTGACAGATCCAAAACTTTAAGAGAAGGCATAAAGTCAAAGAAGTTATCACAGACCATTGCTAACGTACCTTTATTGAGAAACAAAGTTTGGAGATCATGGCATCTAGGTGTCTGTGACAAAACCAAAGTCATATCAACGCCTATTAATGATATTTTTCTTACTCCAACCCATTTTCCAATCTCTGGTGCTTGAGTTAATCTAGTGCCTGCTTCAACTAAATAATTTTCTTTTTCCTTCTCAATATCATTAGCTATCCACAAAAGCATGTCACGTATCACATCATGCAATTTTACAAAATAATCTCCTTTTTCATCGTCATTATCTTTTCATCTTCCAATAAACATGCACGAACAAGGATACCAATAATATGATATCCCTCGTCATATACTTCACTTCTATTAGATTCATCCAAAAAACCCTCACCTATCCAACAGTCTATCAATTGCTGTTTACTAATCAGAAAATCTTCTGGATATAAACAACAATATAAAAGACAAGATCTAATTTTGTCACTAGGCAAACTATCATAACTGAACTTTAAAAGAGGATACACTTCTGTCCCCATACCTGCAAATTGAGATGCTGAGTTCCTTAACAAATTTGCTGCATACCTCCATTCTTGAGGTGTGTTCTTGCAAGACATGGCTCGACTAACAGTTAATAGCGCAAGGGGTAGTCCACCACACTCTTTGGCTACAACTTTTGCTAATTGAGGAATATCAGGATGGTCCAAAACTTCACTTTGTAGATTCTCCTCAAACAATTTCCAAGCTTCCTCATCTCTCAAAAACTCCACTTTGAAATGCTTGTCAGCTTTCATGGAGCCGCAAACTACAAAAGACCGAGTTGTGAACACTACTTTCGATACAGATTTTGAGTTTGGAATAGGGACACCCACTTCAGTTAAATTAATCCAGCTCCATATATCATCCAGCAATAAAACAAACTTCTTGCTACTCAATATCTTGAAGATATCCCCAGCTTTCTTTTGAAGACTTCTTTTCTTCCAAAATTCATCCTTTAAACCTATCTTTTCCCCAATGTCTTCTTGAATCTTTTCAAAATTTGGAACTCTAGATACCACCACCCAAATAACAACATCAAAACTTTGAAGCTCATTGCAGAACTTATTGTTGATTTGTTTTAGTAAGGTTGTTTTGCCAACTCCCCCGGTGCCGTATATGCCAATGATTCCCACTTCTTCTCCAACGAGGCATTTCCAAACTTTATCAAATGTGGATTCCAATCCGAGTATTGTTGATTCAAGAGGAATTTCATCTGCATCATCATCTGGTACCCTCTCAGCTACCTGTTGGAAAGCAGCTCCCTCATGCCTTAGATTAGCCACATCTTTCAGCTTTTCAGCCACTTGTTTTCCATACTCATAGCTTGACTTGCAGTTCTTGGAACAGTAGCCTCCAAGACATAATTTGTCAGTTTGTTGAGATTTGAGTTGAAGTAGTTTATCAACTTGGGCTTCTGCCTCTTGCACCTCTTGAAGCCAGCCTTGAACACGGTCCATCCGTTTCATCTGGTTTTGTTCATCAACGCGAACCCTCCTCGTAACATCATTTCTGGTTTGAATTAATTGTCGCAATTCAGCATCCAAGGCTTTGAGATTATCTTTGAGGTCGCGAACGTGTTTTGCACGTCTAATAGTGCAATCGAAGAAACGAGAAAGAACAGGTTCAAATGAAGACGAGACTGAGACTGAGACAACGTTACCCATAGTTTGTGAGAAGATGTAGTTCAATGATAGAGAAGTGATGAGTTTAATGAAAATAATTTTTCAAGACAACGTCTTAAATCCTTTTAAAATCTTTCTCTTACCGTTTTAAATCAATAAATTCAGTTGACTTAATTTTATTTTAAAATTTCTTAAAAGCCTTTTAAAGCCTTTATTTACCATAAACAATAGCTTTACTCAAATTATTTTACTTAAAATATTTTTCTAGAACCTAAGATAAATGCTTTTATGAGTATATTAATTTATTGATTTTTTTTAGATTAATCCCCTTTTTTATTAAATTTTAGTCAATAAAAATGTTTTTATCTCATCAAAATTTTTATTTTATCATTTTATATATCTTATTTTATGTTTATATTAATGAGAGATAATCATATTAAAGAAAGATAATTAGGAAACTAAAGAAGTCTAAAATATGCCGCTGGAAAAATATTTAATAAAATAAAAGGACTTTCAATGAGATAAATTCTCATTAAAGTAAAGCTAATTAGATTAAATAAAAGAGTAATTCATTTTGGATGATAAACTCATAAAGGGCCGAGATTCCTTTTAGGAAATAGTAAACAAAAGAGATTAATAATTTGATAAATTTAAATGCTTTTATCAAGAAAATAGTATGATGAATATGTCTAATATATTATAAATAAATCAATAAAAGAGATAAAAATGTATAAATTATGAACTATATAATGTTAATCCAGGAATGAAATATAAAAATAATTTATTTTCAGCATTAATTATAATAATTGAATATAAATGCATTATTATTGATAAATAATATTGGAACATTATCTACCATTTAAAATATTTTTTACAGAAATGACTTGTTTTAAACTTGGTAAACACTTAACAAAAGGTCACAATAGGTATTTCCATGTTAAAATATTAAATAATAAACATTTTCAATAAATAGGAAAAATAAAACTAGAGGTTCGACAAATAATTTTCTTTCTTCTTCTCAATGTCATCAGCTATCCATAAAACCATATCATGGGGTAGGCAACAGTGACTCTTGCTAATAAGTTCAAAATTTTCACATTTAAAATAAAGACCTGTCCCAAGACTATACGAAATATCCTAAGCTTAAAACACTGCTTGTCTAAATAAATTAAAAATTCAAATTCATTAACAAACGGGGCCTAATTAGTATGGTTCCTTCGACTCTAATTTAATTAAGAAATTATAAACATAAGTTGTAGTTTACACTATGTCGGAGAATATATTTTTCTAGCAGAATATAACGGTGGATGAGAAAATATCATTTTGAAATTTGATGGTTAAGAAAAGTGTCGTTTTGAAACTCAATGGGTGGGAAAATTTTGTTCTCCCTTGATTTAAAACAAATTATGTCTGGTCCTACATATAAGAATCCTAAGTTAAACATAACTTTATCCACACAATTCTCATACTAAAATCTAAAATTATTAACGTGTTATTTTATCTTATTTAATTGTATTTATATCAAAATAACTTTCATTTATCACAATCAAATATTATATTCATTCTCTTTATTTACATAATTCTCATAATGAATTCGATTTATTTACTTTCATAATAAGGTGAATGTGTTGTATTTTCTTCTTGGATGGTTTCATGTATTCATGTTTATCCTAAGCTTATTCTCTCTCTCTCTCTCTCTCTCTCTCTCTCTCTCTCTCTCTCTCTCTATATATATATATATATATATATATATATATATATATATATATATATATATATATATATATAAGCCAAATTGCATTAAATTAATCATGTATTAGGTGGCTAATAATATGGTATTAGATGTATAAAATGACTTGGGCATTGAGTCTTCTTTTCCTATCCAGCGATCCAACCTCTCTTACAAGATGTATAAAATGACTTGGACATTGAATCATCTTCAAATTGACTTTTGTAAGATGATTGAGAGACTTTAAATTAAATAATTAAATAAACTAAGATTAATAGAGACTTTCCTCTCAGTAATTCATCAAATAGTAGATAAAAGTAAAAAAAAAGATTTTAATTTATTAAAAAAATATTTGAAAGTGAAATATTACTAACAAGATAAATGAGACTTTTTTTTTTATATTAGTTCATTCGTGCATCCCAACGATTTTGAGCTAATTGCAGTTTCTCCTTACCCTTTTTTTTTTTTTTTTTTCGCATTGCCATTATAAAGTACTGTAAGAATACATCGAACAATACAATAAGATTATTATTCATAATCAAAAAAGGTTCAACCAATCTTTTTTAGTATGCTACAACTCATGTTGCTGGTAGCCTTCCTACAAGCACAATTGGATATATTGTCTACTGATTTACCCGATGGTATTGATAATATTGCTAACTCATTGTTGAAGATTGTAGTCAACCATCTCTAATGGTTGTTGGCTGGCAGAACTAGGTGAATATATTCAATGCCCAAGTCATTTTATACATCAAATACCATATTATTAACCACCTAATACATGATTAATTTAATGCAATTGGGCATATATATATATATATATATATGCCCAATTGCATTAAATTAATCATGTATTAGGTGGTTAATAATATGGTATTTGATGTATAAAATGACTTGGGCATTGAGTGTTCTTTTCCCATCCAACGATCCAACCTCTCTTATTAGGATAATATTTCATATACAAACTTACTCAAATAAATTGACGTATTTTAAGATGATTGAGAGACTTTAAATTAATAGTAAATTAAATGAACCAACATTAATAGAGACTTTCCCCTAGTAATCCATTAAATAGAGAAAGGTGTAAAAAAAAAAAAAATGAATTTAATCTTATCTTAATTTATTAAAAAAAAAATATTTGAAAGTGAAATAAATTGTTTAGATCTAAAATATCCTATATATATATAGTGGCGAAGCTAGGAATTCTGGGGAAGAAGGGCTCACTTAAAAAATATTAAAGGCTGCCTTTGAAACGCTATTTTTACCCTATCCTATCGAAATAATTACTTTTCTATTCAATTCAAAATTCAACTCTATCCTATTCAACTCAAAACATTTAACGATTACCTTTCTTAGTAAAAGTTTTAAAATTAACAAAAACACCGTCACCCATCCAAACCACTATCACCTACTAACAGTCACTGCCGTCACCGTAACAACGCACGACCAGTTGGATCTAGTCGATCATGCGTCAATTTGTCTGTTTCCGACCAGATCTATGGCCAAAGATCTTGCTGTTTTCGACACCATTCTAGTGACTTTCGGCCATCGTCGGACGGTGGTGGTCGGCTGCCGACAATAGTTGGGTGGATGGGAGTGTTTTTATTAATTTATAATTTTTTATTATGGGGAGTATTTAGTTAAGTTAACAAATATAGAAAGTTAAAAATATCTAAATATTTTTTAAAACACATTCTCCAAATCTTATCCTATTTGACTAAATAGTATTCCACAATATAATACTATTGTAAAAAGTAAAACAAAATATGGAAGCAGAAGTGTGAAAATAATAAGATAAAGTCAATGGCTTAACTTTCTTCTAAATAAATTAACAAATTTATAGATAATAACAATGACCCTTATTATTACTACGTGTTGATGCCCACTTTTGTCAAAGAGGCCCAACAAGGCCCAATACCATTTTGGGTTCAAAGAAAGGTATATTGGACTTCATATAAAGGTTTGTTTTCTTAACCCATCCCTGAAGATCAACGGACCCAAACCATTTTAAGGAGCACTTTTGGTGGGTTATGGTGTGGTAGGACAAAGTGTTTAATAAGACTTATTAAGGTTGTTTGTGGCATTCCCTTAAATTAGACCCATGTGGGAGGATTCTAATTGTTTATCTTGGACTTAGTAAGCAACAAAAGTTATTTTAAAAGCCCAAGTCCAAATTGTTTTCAAATTAATTTTCTAAAATTATGAAAAAATTCCCAAAATAGCATTGTGTAAAATTGCATATTTTCCAGGTTTTATTTATTAAAAGACCCGAATTTACAAAAATACCATTATTTTGATATTGTCTTTTGAGTTGACTTTTTCATAAAATTTGTTTTCATTGATTTTATATTTTCTAAGCTCTTACAAAATTAGAAAATGCTCCTGTTTAAGTATTGGTAATTTTCTGATATGTATTTGATTTTATAAAATTATTTCTCTCCTGGAAACTTATTGTTATAACCTTTGGGATTTTTGTTTTATTTTAATTCTTTTCAAAACAACGTCTTAAATCCATTTAAAAATCTTTCTCTTACTGTTTTAAATTAATAAATTTAATTGACATAATTTTATTTTAATCTTTATTTATTTTAAAATTACTTTAAAGCCTTTAGTTACCATAAACTATAGTTTTACTCAAATTATTTTCAATAATATTATACTTACAAAGAAAACTTACGAAGATTTTCATATAAAATGAGGTGACAAAAAATGAATTGAAGAGTGAAACAAAAACTCAAACTCATTATATTCACTCTTTTATTCATTTTTTGTCACATCACTTTGAATGTAGATCTTTTGAAAAAGTGTTTTAAGTTAAGTTGAGTTGAATTAAATCAAATTGGATCAAATTCTGAAAATGTGTTTGGTAAAATATTTGAAAAATATATCAAACTTAATAAAATGCTGAATCGCTGTTTGGTACATTTTTTTAAAAAAGTTTTTAAGACAGAACAATTGTTTGGTATATTTTCAGAAAATATTTAGATTATTTTTTAACCCCCTATATTTGTTAATTTAGACAAACACCACCACAATAAAAATTTAAAAATTAACTAAAGCACCCCAGTCACCCAAGAGGGTCGTTGGCCACCACCATCGAATGGCAGTCATTGGAACGACGCACGACCGACTGGATCTAGCTAGTCATGCGCTGATACTCTTTTCTAAAACCTAGGATAAATGCTTTTATGATTATATTAATTTATTGATTTATTTTAGATTTATCCCCTTTTTTTTATTAAATTTTATTCTATTAAAATGTTTTTATCTTATCCATACTTTATTTTATCCTTCTATATATCCTATTATATCTTTCTATTAATGAGAGATAATTATATTAAAGAAAAGTGAAAACTATCGGACGCAAATGATCTGGAAGTTGTTCCATCGAGTCCAGCATCGGCGTGCCAAAATTCCTGAAATAGTTGGATGGAAGTACAATGGTCATAGGATGTAATGAAGACAAACCTTCACCATTTAAAACAATTTACCAAATAAAACTCATTTCAGCCCTCTTTGTTCTCCTAAAATTGAAAGTAAATTCAAAATTTAATAAAACAAACACTATGTAGATTATTTATAAAGTTTGAATCAAAAGTGATTAAATGAGAAACTACAACAATCCCAAATTAGTTAGGCTTAGACATGGACTTTCTATCGCTTATTTCTTAAGCTAGTAACCCAAAAGCGTTCGGTAAACATATTTCAAAACTAATTACGCGTCAAATAGATTAATATTAGACAATTTATTATATTAAAGGTTTTCTAAAGTAGGTTTATACATCTTTTAGAATTTAGAAATAATTTTTACTTAAAATTAATAGTGTAATAAAAAAATTTAAAAAGAAAAATGAAAAACTAGTTGTTAGAGTTGCCGGTGACATGTTCGACTACGTTGTTGGCACCATTGAGATTGTTGGGTGACGATCTATACAACGGTATTTTTCCGACTTGTTTTGTTGGCGATGTCGCCAGATGCACCACCAGAGACAATTGGCTGGCAACTCCACTAACCAGTGTCCATATATAATTTTTTTTTCTAAATTTAAAATTTCTTATTTAAAAAACTCTATATATTTAATACATTCAAATAATAATAATAAAAAGCCTAGTTTCCAAAAAATACCTATTTTGATCATTTTATATGTATTATACATATCCTTAAAAAGGTGAAAAACAATTGACAAATTAAATGGAGCAAACATTGAAAATTTTTTATATAAAATTGACTATTTAAAGAGCTTGTTTGACCGAGCTTATGAAAATTAGATTATAAGCAGCTAGTATTCATAAGATAATTTGAGCTTATAAGCATTTGAAATTTATGCAGTTACGTGTTTAGTTAAAGTATTTATAAATGATTGATAAGTAGTAAGGGTATTACATTATTTTATCAAATAATAAATTATATTATCTCAATTTTTTACTATAATATTATCAAAATATATTTCGATCATATTACAATATAATTTAATTTTAAAATTAAATAAACAAATACTTTGTAGACAAATATTTTATTAAAAATTTATATGAATAATTTTCATATTCTTTATACAAAATAAACTAATGAACAAATATAATAAATGAAATAAGGGTAATGTGGTAGTATACTTGGTCAAAATAGTTTATAAGCAAAGTGTTTATAAGCCAAAAAAAAAAAAAAAAGTAGGTTTTCCCAACTTATTTTTTTAGCAAAAGAAGTTATAAATAAACAGATCAGATTAATTTTAAAGCTTATAAACTGATTAAACCAGTTTATAAACTTAGACAGACACCCCCCAAAGTTGAATCAAAGATGATTAAAAGAAATGTTACAATAATTCTAAACTAAATCCATGTCTCTTTACTATTAGTATTCATCTAAGTTTCATTTGTATCTTTGCCTTATGTATCCTTGTGATTTTCCCTATTCCAGTAGATCCCCCATCCCAATTAATCGATAATTGAACTTTGAATGCTGAAACAACGGACTTTAAATGCGCTTAATTAATCAAGTTTTCATTGTTCTATAGTTTTGAATGGATATGTTTTCTCATGATGCTTGGATTCCATCCTTAGCCATATGATCGAGGACTTTGCTCGATCCTACGGCTAGGGATGCAAGAGTAAGGGAGTCCAATGCAATAGTAATACCTCATTGAGCACGTATAATTTACTATTGCAATATAAAGAGATCTCAAATGAGATTCTTGCTATTGGAAAAGAATTTACCCATTTACAAAAGTATGATTAGAAAGTAGAAACAGACCACGGTTTACAAAAGCATGTTGGAAGGAAAAAAAAATCCAACATGGCATTTCCTTAGCCTAAAAAATATGCCACGTGGCCATGTCAAAATATTTTGACGTAGCCACATGACATATTTACTATAATATTTTGACAATGTTATTGTAATATTATTACATTTTCTATGGAATCTGACAATGTTATAATAATTTTCATTTGTACCTGCTTATTCATATCTTACTATTGCGTTTTATAATATTTACTATAAATATTGAGCTTAATATTTTGACGTGACCAAGTGGCATATTTACCATAAAACTATCAATGACAATATAATATCTCACTAGGCAAATATTCATTAAGTATCTTATAGAGAGAATCTAGAGAATTGCTAGTTTAAAAAGGATGTTCGTCTAAAATTTTCATCTTTAATCCAATTATAACATACTATTACACAAAGATTATTTCTCACATATATAAATCCACATTAAATTATTCATTGAGACGGTGTGTGCAAACCTTTCGCCAGCTTAACGTCTCCTGACCACTACAATTTAATACCTGCAAAAATAAGGAAAGCAACGGGGTGAGCTATAAATGCTCAATAAGTAAACCAAATTTAATTATGCTCTTACTCTGTTGTTCCCATTTCCATGGTATTGCTTCTAAATTTCTGCTTGCTTTCTCTGTTTATTCTTAGGCATACTACTTAGCAGTCTTCCATTTTTCTCAAATCTTTCTAAATCCTTTTAGGGTTGTGCTATTCTTTATCATTTTATTTCTCTTCTCTGCTATATTATAACTTGTTGTTTCTTTCTCGACTCAACAAATCACTAAGTTTTCTTGCTATTTGTCATGTTTTCAATTTCTGTTCTTTTCTAGCATGTATCTAATTTCTGTCATTTTCTTGTATATCTCTAATTTCTTTTCTATTCTCGTAGGTTTCTATTTTCTTTTCTTCTCTATTCTCATGGGCTTCTATTTTCTTTTCTTCTCTGTTCTCATGGGCTTCTATTTTCTTTTCTTAGCTAGTCAGACACGCAATAATAAATAAATTGTTTAATCTATGCATGCATAAGATGCAATGCACATGAAATGTCTGATGCATATGCAAATGATCATGTTTGTATCCGTTTTGAAAGTTATTTTCTAATTCTTTTCTTTTCTTTCTGAAATTCTTTATGTTTTCTATTTCTTATTCTATTTTTCTTTCTTTTTAAAATTCTTTCTGTTTTCTGTTTCTTATTCCATTTTTCTTTCTTTTTAAAACTCTTTTTGTTTTCTGTTTCTTATTTTATTTTTCTTTCTTTTTGAAACTCTTTTTGTTTTCTGTTTCTTATTCTATTTTTCTTTCTTTCTGAAATTCTTTTTGTTTTCAGTTCTGGTTTGCCGATCGAACTAGGCTGAAGCATGGATTTGGAACCCTGACAGTATGAGCATATTCTGAAATTCTTTCTGGGTACAGTCCTCATCCACTTGCACTTCTAGTGGACTATACAATTCTGTTTTTCAATTCTGAGGCTACTCACTGATGGTGGCGTGCATGTGGGAAACTTCTGCATCTTTGTCGCCACTAGCTAACGCAGCGAATGCTCACAGGTTCCCCATCGCAATAGCCCTCTGAAAACATGCTCTGTAAATCTGCAAAATAACTAGCTAGACATTTCCAATAATTATAAAATTTCTGAAATATGTGCTATGCTATGTCATGCATTTATATGATGTCTATGCATGATCCCAAAATACGCGTCTGACTTTGGCATGTATTCAATTAATTCTAAGGCTTTTATTTCTATACTTTTCTGGAAAGCCCAAAGTTCTATTCTACTAACACGCTTAAATTAAACATCTTCTATTTTATACTTTATTTCTGAATTCTATGCATCGTGTGTATGTACGCAATTCTATAATTTCTACATAATTATGTAATTCTTCAATTCTATCATGCTATGTAAAATGTACACGTACAAAAGTACATTAGCTCTCACAAATTCTACTCTTTTATAATTCTATTAGTGAGATATTAAAACGGCGCAATTCAACTAGGGAATGAATTCTACATTTTGGGCAATCTAATTTGCCACAACTTAGGTATTAAGTCTACTAACTTGCCTAATTATACTACTAGTTTTTCTCAAACTTATATGTCACATAACCATGTCAAACTCTCTAATATTTTTCTAATGTAACAAGCACGCATTGTATAACTTTCTAAATACAAATCTTAATCCATAAATTTGCATTCTCTTACATGACCATCAACTTCAATTATTATACATGCCCTTCTTTCTTCCTTTCTTTGGGCTACATTTTATACATTAATCTATATTGCCATATTAATCATTGTAAATTCAATCTAACATATGGCACAACATATATACTTTGGCTAAATTCTAATTTCTTCTATCATTCTTAACTAAACTTTTGGCCAATACAACCTATTCTCAAGATTTTCTAGCACAATTCTATAGCTTGTAATATATAATAAGACATGAAAACTATACTCATACCAATCAATTTCTAAAATGGTCATGTATTTAATACAAAACCAAACTTCTATTTCTTTGATGTTTCTTTTGATATCTATACTTAGGAAAACTTTTCTATTCTTTATGCAATAAAGTCACTTATTGCATATTGTTTGTAATTAATCTCAAAACAAGAAACAAGAATATACTCATTTGGCCAAGCCATCTTCTTGCGTCCTGAACAATTTTCTCTTCTCCTAGCTTTGTCAATCCTAGCGTCATTCGTTTTACCACCCTCACATTTCTTACTACCCTATTAGTTTCTCATTATCATACTCCATTCTATGCACTGCATGGAGTCTAATTGAACGCTTCTTCAACTGCCTTCTTCACACTCTACCATCACTTTCTACCATCTTCATCACTTGGGTTAACCAAAACCAAGAAAACTCAAAACCAACTCTTGCTACAGTTGAAGATTTTGAAGAAGTTAGAGTCAGAGGTGACCTAATCGAGCATGATCTAGAGCAAATTGAGATTCATAGATAGGCAGCTAGTGTCTTTGTAGAGACAAGGTGATGGTTAATTTGCCATGTTGCTATATTGAGAATGTAATTCATGACTTTGCACTTAGTACACGTGGTACAAAGGTTGGAACTGGTCGTTATTTGGACTTACCGTTGTTGTAGTAATTCAGTAAGTTGTGACAGTTATTTGTCAATTAGTTTAATTTTGTTGTGATGTATTTTCCGTTTCTTTACTTTATTAATGTATCCAATAAAGGTATTGTTGTTGCTTGTCATGTTTATCATCCAACTCAATTGGACCATGACATAGAACGTCTAGCGAATGAATTTCTAGAGCAGACTGAGCATTAGAAGCCCATACGTAAAGCCCAAAGGTCCTAAATGAGCATGTCCCGTTTAAACGGCCATAACTTTTGATCTGAGAGGAGTTTCAAGGCTTGTAAAATATTAATAGAAAGCTCTTTTCGATCCCAACAATGTGTTTAGTTGGTTAGAGGTCATTTTTGAGGTCAAAATCCACCGTTTTGGCATGCTTGAGGGCTATTTTAGTTTTTTGAGCGTTTTTTCCTATTTTATTTCGGGTTTTCTTGTTTTAATTAATTTAGATTTTGTTTCCTTTTGTTATTAGGAGTCTTATTAGGGTTGGTTGTCACCCTATATAAACTTATTTTTCGTTTTGGATGCTACTCAATGAATTATTAAGATTTTATTTCAAATTTTAAGGCTTAAGTTTTTGTGATTGAGACTGGTTATCAGTTCTAAAGATGGAGTCGAGTGCTAGCCTTGTTGTTACGTTAACTCGTTGTGTCAGACCAAGTTTATGGTTACCGGAAGCTATCTTTGTCATTGGATTTTGATATATTTCATCTTGGTAAAAAAGAAAAAAAAAAATATATTAACCGTTGGATTACACCTATCCAAATGAAAACAAAATCTAGAAAATAAAAAAATTGGAACTATGGGCAGTGAAAAAAAAGAAGGTAAAAGTGCAAAATCTGGTCACTTGTGCCACTGCTAAAACTAGCTTCTCTGGAACACAATTCCAGAGATGATGTCAGATCTAATCCCTTTTCAGAAACTCCGATTTCTTTTATTATGTTGTCTAAAGAATTTGAAGAGCATTTTTGGGAAGGCCTTGCCCTTCCAACATCTCAAGGAAATTGAAGTATTTGACTGCCCTAAGCTTAAGAAGCTTCCACTAGATTCAAATAGTGCAAAGAACATAAAATTGTTATCAAGGGACAGAGAGTGGTGGAAAGAGTTGCAAGGGGAGGATGAAGCCACTCTAAATGCTTTTCTTCCTTGTTTCAAATCTCTCCGAGGGTGATTAAGGGCACTAATAATGAAAGGCTGTGCAACAACCATTGGGCCTACTTTTTCAGAACTGTATTAGAGGTCCATCCCCCCTCCTTTCCCAAGGTTTGATCTAATGCTAATCTTTTATAATTTTGAAAAATTGGATTAGTACTTTCACAAATATTTCGCACTCAAAGGATAAGATTAGTATAATTTATAATGATGAAGCGAATTTTATAATATTTAACTTTGGCTATGCATTTTCTTTCTTACTTTTAATTCCTATTTTGGTTTGCCTTGTGAACTTCGATGAAATTCCCATTAGACTTCTAATTGTTCATAGAACAGAGTGCAGCAAAATGAATTCTTTAAACTTTGAAGAGCATCTATTCAGTGTATAATTCAATCATCTGTTTCTCTTGTTTCATACTTGGTAGTTTAACAACCAGCAGACCTGCTATTGAATGAGTTACAGAAATTTCTCTTCCTTGTGAAAGGTTTGAACTCTCTTATAATTCTATCATCTCTTCAATACTCTGTAGCTTTAGTTTACATGATGAACTTTAAATTTCTTATTAATTTGGAATAATAATTGATTTTTTTATTGGACAGAGAAAGGAAATATTGAATTACTACTTTTAAAACAAGACTTGCAGCTGAGGAGAAGCTAACTAAAAAACCCAATCAGGCAAGTAAAAGTGCAAAATCTGGTCACTTGTGTTGCGCCACAGCTAAAACTAGCTCCTCTGGAACACAATCCCATTTTGAATATCAAACTTGGTGGTGTAGTATAAATAGCTCCTCTGGAATAATTGATGGTTTATTGGGCACAGAAAGGAAGAATTGAATTAGTTCTTTACAAATCTTTAAAACACAGACTTTAGAGTACATGCTGTCAAGATTAATCTGACTACTGATGGTAAAGCAGAATCTATCACTAAAGTTGATCCAGGAGGTTGGAATCCTTGACCTTCAAAAGGCTGCATGCATTGTCTAGCTTGTCTTCTGTAGCACTCACATAAAAATGCAAATGCTGTCCAAAAGCTGTATCAAGCTTTGCCTCTCGGCGGTTAAATGTAATACAACATGCATTCCTCTTATCAAGCTGATCATTTTGAATGGCCTCGTTTTGAACTTCCATTGAAAGAAAGGCTACTAGTTGTACTATTAAACAAAGGAAATTAACAAATCATGTAAGTAATCAATCGATAACCGCTCTAAATTAAACTGCAGAACACAATTAAGTATATTAACTATCTAAACCCTATTTATCTACCTTCCACAGGTTTGCAACACAAAGTGGAGCTTCTAATGCCACATTCAACAGCATTTTGCAGCGCCTCATAAGTTCACGATTGTTATTAATCTAACCTGCAAATAATTCAATAAACATAGTTTTCAGATCAGATGTTTGAAGTCCGCGGATTCATGGTAATATGCAAGAAGATAATAAAGTATATTCTATATGACATAAAAACATAAAATCTGTTCAATATTCTTCCAATAATCTATCCATTTCAGAACAAAGGATCTAATATGTTTTTATGCAAATTTTAAATTTAGTATATTTTTTATGTGAGAAGAAGATTCAAATTCTTTGTTCTCGATAACATAAAAACATAAAGTACATTCTATATGTTAAGAAACTAGTTAGCACTCATATACCAGTGATGCGAATTTCACATCCAACAATCTAGCACTGGAAATAAATTTATTTCAGATGTGCGAAGGACAAGGCCTCCACAATAGATGCTCTTCACATTTTAATGAAATAACAAATACTTCAAAACAACAGAAAAATTTGTTCTGGGTTTTCAGTCTAACCAATCTTCAAGTAATATTTGAAAAGTCTTTAAAGAAATCCTAAATGGCAGTTGGGGTTAGATTTGATATTGGAAGTAATTAATTAAGAATCTAAAGAGATCTCAATGAGTCTGTGATGCTCATATAAATAATTATTGTTTTAATTAGATAAAATTTTAAAGAATTTTTCAAGCGATCTTGACAACACTACAAGCTACATTCAGTAATCAACAATTTTTGAAACAAATATAGATAAAATTGCATACCAGAAAGATTTGAAACAAGGAAGAAAAACATTCAGAGTGGCTTCATCCTCCCATTGCAACTTTTTCCACCACTCTTCCATTCCCCTGATAACAATTTTATGTTCCTTTGCACTATTGGCATCCAGTGGAAGCTTCATAAGCTTTCGGCAGTCAAGTACATAAATTTCCTTGAGATGTGGGAAGGGCAAGGCCTTCCCAAAGATGCTCTTCAAATTCTTTAGACAATATAACCAAAGAAATTGGAGTTTCTGAAAAGGGATTAGATCTGACATCATCCCTGGAACTTCACCCAATTTTTCAACATTAATGATTTCTTTCATCGCATCACAATTGTCTATAGAAAGAAACTTGAGGTTTGGAATAAAAGTGATCCATGTCAAATCCCTCAAACAGTCGCAATTTGATAGTCTTATATTGTGAAGACTGTAGAAACTAGATGGTTCCTGTATTTTTTGTACATCCCCTACCTTCACCATATCAGAGCCCTCCCATTCACAAATTTCTAGTTGACAAAGACGCTTGAGAGTTGTTAGAGCTGCAATATTGAACGACGTTGACTCATGAAAGCCGTTAAGGAATAGAGATTGAGTACAACTCTGTAACTTAACGGAGCTCAAAAGTCTTTGGAGAGCATTGTAACTTCGCAAGGTGATGGACAGCACATTTAAATATTCCAAACAATCACATTCCTCCACCAATACTTCACCACCAACATCAAATAAAATACTATCCTTTGTTCTATATTTAGTCCTGGTACCACATTTGCTCATTCTCAATGTACGTAAACTTTGAAGATTAGATATCAATTGACGCGGAATTGTTTGTAGCAAGATCGTATCCTCCAAGTTCAAACATTTAAGATCTGTTAAGGCTTTTAGTTCAACCGGCAGCGTTCTTATAAGAGTACTTGATAGATTAAGATATTGTAATGAAACCAATTTTGATACTCCAACCGGTAATTTAGAAAGATTATGATTAAGTGACAGATAATGCATAACATAATTTGTCAGTTTGTTGAGATTTGAGTTGAAGTAGTTCATCAACTTCGGCTTCTGCCTCTTGCACCTCTTGAAGCCAGCCTTGAACACGGTCCATCCGTTGCATCTGGTTTTGTTCATCGACGCGAACCCTCCTCGTAACATCATTTTTGGTTTGAATTAATTGTTGCAATTCAGTCTCCAAGGCTTCGAGATTATCTTTGAGGTCGCGAACGTGTTTTGCCCTTCTAATAGTGCAATCTAAGAAACGAGAAAGAACAGGATCAAATGAAGATGAGACAACATTACCCATAGTTTGTGAGAAGATGTAGTTCAAATGAAGAGAGATAGAGAAGTGATGAGTTTAAAGAAAATAATAATAGAGAAGATTTTTGTGTTGAAGAAAATAATAATAGAGAACAATGGCCCACGATATATGTCCAACTCCATGATTGATCACATGCATGACAGCTTTAAAGCCTTAAAACTTTCTCTTACTGTTTTAAATCAACTCCATGATTGGAGGCTACTGTTCTTTTTTATTCGTCTGTTGGGATTTCTATTTTATTTTAATTCTTTTCAAAACAACGTCTTAAATCCTTTAAAATCTTTCTCTTACTGCTTTAAATCAACAAATTCAGTTGACTTAATTTTATTTTAAAATTTCTTAAAAGCCTTTATTTACCATAAACAATAGCTTTACTCAAATTATTTTACTTGAAATATGTTTCTAAAACCTAAGATAAATGCTTTTATGATTATATTAATTTATTGATTTATTTTAGATTAATCCCCTTTTTTTATTACATTTTATTCAATAAAAATGTTTTTATCTCATCAAAATTTTTATTTTATCATTTTATATATCTTATTTTATGTTTATATTAATGAGAGATAATCATATTAAAGAAAGATAATTAGGAAACTAATGAAGTCTAAAATATGCCGCTGGAAAAATATTTAATAAAATAAAAGGACTTTCAATGAGATAAATTCTCATTAAAGTAAAGCTAATTAGATTAAATAGAAGAGTAATTCATTTTGGATGATAAAGGGCCGAGATTCATTTAAGGAAATAGTAAACAAAAGAGATTAATAATTCGATAAATTTAAATGCTTACTTAACATAATCTCAACCATATCACGGGTCGGTTATATCATGGTTGTCATTAATGTTCCCTTTATTTTCATAAGCACTTATCCTTAATTTTCTCTAGTCTTTCTTATTGTTTATATAGGAAGTGGGTGGGTGGATACATATGTTGAAGTTTTCTTTAATTTAATTATAGGAAGTGGGTAGGTGGGTGGATACATATGTTGAAGTTTTCTTTAATTTAATTAGACTGATTCCATTTCCAGCTGTGTAGGCAACAGTGACTCTTGCTAATAGGTTCAAAATTTTCACATTTAAAATAAAGACCTTTCATATAGTCTAAGCTTAAAACACTGCTTGTCTAAATGAATTACAAATTCAAATTCAAATTCAAACTCATTAATGAACGGGCCTAATTAGTATGGTTCCTTTGACTCTAATTTAATTAAGAAATTATAAACATAAGTTGTAGTTTACACTATGTCAAAGAACGGATTTTCCTAATAGAATATAATAGTGGATGAGAAAATATCGTTTTAAAATTTGATGGCTGAAAAAAGTTCGTTTTGAAACTCAATGGTGGGAAAATTTCTTTCTCCCTTAATTTAAAACAAATTATGTCCGGTTCCACATATAAGAATCTTAAGTTAAACATAACTTTATCCACAAAATTCTCATATTGAAATCTAAAATTATTAACGTGTTATTTCATCTTATTTAATTGTATTTATATCAAAATAACTTTCATTTATCACAATCAATATTATATTCATTCTCTTTATTTACACAATTCTCTTAAGGAATTCGATTTATTTACTTTCAGAATAAGGTGAATGTTTGTATTTTCTTCTTGGATGGTTTCATGTATTCATGAAACCATCCAAGAAGAATATATATATATAAGCCAAATTGCATTAAATTAATCATGTATTAGGGGGTTAATAATATGGTATTAGATGTATAAAATGACTTGGGCATTGAGTCTTCTTTTCCTATCCAGCGATCCAACCTCTCTTACTAGATGTATAAAATGACTTGGACATTGACTCATCTTCAAATTGACTGTTGTAAGATGATTGGAGACTTTAAATTAAATAATTAAATAAACCAATATTAATAGAGAGTTTCCTCTCAGTAATTCATTAAATAGATAAAAGTTAAAAAATATATATATATATATATATATATTTTTAATTTATTAAAAAAATATTTGAAAGTGAAATATTACTAACAGGATAAATGAGACTTGTTTTTTTATATTAGTTCATTCATGCAATCCCAACGGTTTTGAGCTAATTGCAGTTTCTCCTTACGCCCCCTTGTTTTTTTTCGCAGTTGCCATTATAAAGTGCTGTAAGAATACTTCGAACAATACAGTAAGATTATTATTCAGAATCCAAAAAGGTTCAACCGATCTTTTTTAGTATGCTACAACTAATGTTGCTGGTAGCCTTCCTGCAAGCACAATTGGATATATTGTCCACTGATTTACCTGATGGTATTGATAATATTGCTAACTCATTGTTGAAGATTGTAGTCAACCATCTCTAATGGTTGTTGGCGGCAGAACTAGGTGAGTATATATATATATATATATAAGCCCAATTGCATTAAATTAATCATGTATTAGGGGGTTAATAATATGGTATTAGATGTATAAAATGACTTGGGCATTGAGTGTTCTTTTCCCATCCAACGATCCAATCTCTCTTATTAGGATAATATTTCATATACAAATTTACTCAAATAAATTGACGTATTTTAAGATGATTGAGAGACTTTAAATTAAAAGTAAATTAAATAATTAAATGAACCAACATTAATAGAGACTTTCCTCTCAGTAATCCATTAAATAGAGAAAAGTGTAAAAAAAAATGATTTTAATCTTATCTTAATTTATTAAAAAAATATTTGAAAGTGAAATAAATTGTTTAGATCTAAAATATCCTACCACTATAATTGAATTTATATATATATATAAAGTGGCAAAGCTCGGAATTCTGGGGAGGAAGGGCACACTTAGAAAATATGGAATTCTGGGGAGGAAGGGCACACTATTTTTACCCTATCATACCATACTATTCTATCAAATCTAATGAAATAATTACTTTTCTATTCAATTCAAAATCCAATTCTATTCTATTCAACTCAAAATTAACAAAAATACTCCCACCCACCTAAGCCACTATCACCTGCTAGCAGCCACTATCATTAGCTGCCACCGTTGCCACTACCGTCACCGTAACAACGCACGACTAGTTGAATCTAGCCGATCGTGCACCAATCTGTCTATTTCGAGCCAGATCTATGACCAAAGATCTTGCCGTTTTCGACCAAATCGACGCACGATTAGTCAGATCCAACGGATTGCGCACCATTCTAGTGATTTCTGACCACCGTTCGACGGTGGTGGCCGACTGTCGATGATAGTTGGGTAGGTGGTAGTGTTTTTGTTAATTTATAAACTTTTATTGTGGGGGGTGTTTAGTTAAATTAACAAATATAAGAGGTTAAAAATATCTAAATATTTTCCAAAATACATTCTCAAAATCCTATCATATTTGATTAAATAGTATTCTACAATACAATACTATTGTAAAAAGTAAAACAAAAGAGTGATGTTATGGGTACTAACGGATGGGTACTAATCTATGTACTAACTAAAGCATAGTACCCGCGTATAGTACCCGTACTATGCTTTAGTTAGTACACAGATTAGTACCCATCCATTAGTACCCAAAGTATTATTCAAAACAAAATATGGAAGCAGAAGTGTGAAAACAAACATATTCAATAAAAATGTTTTTATCTCATCAAAATTTTTATTTTATCATTTTATATATCTTATTTTATGTTTATATTAATGAGAGATAATCATATTAAAGAAAGATAATTAGGAAACTAAAAAATATGTCGCTGGAAAAATATTTAATAAAATAAAAGGACTTTCAATGAGATAAATTCTCATTAAAGTAAAACTAATTAGATTAAATAAAAGAGTAATTCATTTTGGATGATAAAGGGCCGAGATTCATTTAAGGAAATAGTAAGCAAAAGAGATTAATAATTTGATAAATTTAAATGCTTTTATCAAGAAAATAGTATGATGAATATGTCTAATATATTATAAATAAATCAATAAAAGAGATAAAAATGTATAAATTATGAACTATATAATGTTAATCCAAGAATGAAATATAAAATTAAATTATTTTCAGCATTAATTATAATAATTGAATATAAACGCATTATTATTGATAAATAATATTTGAACATTATCTACCATTTAAAATATTTTTCACATAAATGACTAGTTTTAAACTTGGCAAACACTTAACAAAAGGTCATAATAGGTATTTCCATGTTAAAATATTAAATAATAAACATTTTCAATAAATAGGAAAAATAAAACTAGAGGTTCGGCAAATAATTTTCTTTCTTCTTCTCAATGTCATGGGGTAGGCAACAGTGACTCTTGCTAATAAGTTCAAAATTTTCACATTTAAAATAAAGACCTGTCCCAAGACTATACGAAATATCCTAAGCTTAAAACACTGCTTGTCTAAATAAATTCCAAATTCAAATTCAAATTCAAATTCATTAACGAACGGGGCCTAATTAGTATGGTTCCTTTGACTCTAATTTAATTTAGAAATTATAAACATAATTTGTAGTTTACAATATGTCAAAGAACGGATTTCATATACAAACTTACTCAAATAAATTGACGTATTTTAAGATAGTTGAAAGACTTTAAATTAAAAGTAGATTAAATGAACCAACATTAATAGACTTTCCTCTCAATAATCCATTAAATAGAGAAAAGTGTAAAAAAAATGATTTTAATCTTATCTTAATTTATTAAAAATATATTTGAAAGTGAAATAAATTATTTAGATCTAAAATATCCTACTATATATGTATAAAGTGGCGAAGCTAGGAATTATGAGGAAGAAGGGCGCACTTAAAAAATATTAAAGGCGGCGTTTGAAACACTATTTTTACCCTATCTTATCTTACTATCCTATCAATCAATTCAAAATACAACCATATTCTATTAAACTCAAAACATTAATAATTATCTTTCTCAATAAAAGTTTTAAAATTAACAAAAACACCCCCATCCACCTAAGCCACTATCACCTGTTAGCAGCCATTGCCATTAGTTGTCGTCGCTACCACTGTCGTCGTCGTAACAACGCACGACCAGTTAGATCTAGCTGACCGCGCTAATCATCTGCTTTCCACCAAAGATCGGCCGCTGGCGATCGACACATGACCGCCGATCCAATGGATCGCGCACCATTCTGGCAACTTTCAACCACCGTCCGGTGATGGTGGCTGGCTGCCGACAATAGTTGGGTGGATGAGAGTGTTTTTGTTAATTTATAAACTTTTATTATGAGAGTTTTTTAGTTAAATTAACAAATATAAGAGGTTAAAAATATCTAAATATTTTTCAAAACACATTGTGAAAATCTTATCCTATTTGATTAAATAGTATTCTACTATTGTAAAAAGTAAAACAAAATATGGAAGCGGAAGTGTGAAAATAATTAGATAAAAGTCTATGGCTTAACTTTCTTCTAAATAAATTAAAAAATTTATAGATAATAACAAAGACCCTTATTATTATTAACTACGTGTTGATGCCCACTTTTGTAAAGGAGACCCAACAAGGCCCAATACCATTTTGGGTTCAAAGCAAGGTATATTGGACTTCATATAAAGGTTTGTTTTATTAACCCATCCCTGAAGATCAACGGACCCAAACCATATTAAGGAGCACTTTTGGTGGGTTCTGGTGTGGTAGGGCAAAGCGTTTAATAAGACTTATTAAGGTTGTTTGTGGCATTTCTTAAATTAGACCCATGTGGGAGGATTCTAATTGGATAACTTGGACTTAGTAAGCAACAAAAGTTATTTTAAAAGCCCAAGTCCAAATTGTTTTCAAATTAATTTTCTAAAATTATGAAAAAATTCCCAAAATAGCATTGTGTAAAATTGCATATTTTATTTATTAGAAAACACAAATTTACAAAAATACCATTATTTTGATATTGTCTTTTGAGTTGACTTTTTCATAAAATTTGTTTTCATTGATTTTATATTTTTTAAGCTCTTGCAAAATTAGAAAATGCTCCTGTTTAGGTTTTCGTAATTTTCTGATCTGTATTTGATTTTATAAAATTATCTCTCTTGGAAACTTATTTTTTAACCTTTGAGATTTTTGTTTTATTTTAATTCTTTTCAAAACAACGTCTTAAATCCATTTAAAATCTTTCTCTTACTGTTTTAAATTAATAAATTTAATTGACATAATTTTATTTTAATCTTTATTTATTTTAAAATTACTTTAAAGCCTTTAGTTACCATAAACTATAGTTTTCTCTAATTATTTTCAATAATAGTATACTTACAAAAAAGTCTTAAGATTTCATACAAAGTGAGATAGCAAAAAATGAATTGAAGAGTGAAACAAAAACTCAAACTCATTATATTCACTCTTTCATTCATTTTTTGTCATATCACTTTGTATGTAGATCTTTTGAAAAAGTGTTTTTAAGTTAAGTTGAGTTGAATTAAATCAAATTGGATCAAATTCTGAAAATGTGTTTGGTAAAATATTTGAAAAATATATCAAAGCTTAATAAAATGTTGAATAGCTGTTTGATACATTTTTTTTTTTTTTTTTAAAGGTTTTTAAGATAGAACAATTGTTTAGTACATTTTCTGAAAATATTTAGATTATTTTTTTAACCCCTTACATTTGTTAATTTAGATAAACACCTACCACAATAAAAATTTAAAAATGAACTAAAGTACCCCAGCCATCGAACGGGTAACTTAACTAAAGGAAAAATTAATGCAGTTGAATCTCAGTCTTATGTTATGAACCCTAACGGGTAACTTAAATAAATTTGATGAAAGAATTATGTTTCTTTCATCATCAATCGTTGCGCATATTATTTTCTGGTTGATGTTCTATTTTTTGTTTTAGGGAAGTACAAAGCATACATAATGTTATATATAGAATGAATCTTGGGAGGATGGATTATCTGTATTGTGTTTTCTCTTGCAAATTCTCTCATTTTAATTCTAAACAAATGGCTTATTTTTCTAATAAATTTTCCTATCCCTTATTTCTTAAGATAGGTATCATATTAAAGATTTTCCAGAGTTGGTTTATACAACTTTTAGAATTTAAAATTTGCTTTTTTTTGAAATAATTTTTACTTAAAATTAATAATGTAATAAAAAAATTAAAAATTAAAAAATATGAAAAATTAGTTGGAAGAATTGGCAGTGACATGTTCGAGACACTGTTGGTACCATTGAGATTGCTGGTCAACTATTGGTGTTTTTCCGACTTGTCTTGTTGGCGATGTTGCCGATGCACCGCCAAAGAAAGCATACATAATGTTATATTTCCTTTATTCTAAATTTAAAATTTCTTATTTAAAGAACTCTATATATTTAATACATTTAAATAGTAAAAAAAATACCTAGTTTCCAAAAAAAATACCTATTTTGATTATTTTATATGTATTCTTAAAAAGGTGAAAAACAATTGACAAATTAAAAGGAGCAAACATTACGAAACTTTTATATTAAATTGACTAAATAGAACAAGAAATGTTATTTAAAGTTGAATTGAAGGTAAAACACATCAAACACAAGGTTAACACCCCAGTAGTGGGCCCTAGCTGATGTTGAGTTTCTCTCTGTTGCTATTTGTTTGACGTTTTGTTTCGTGAACCAAAAACATCTATTGCATTTGCTGGATTTCTGTATTCTAAATGTCCTAACCTTACTGGCCTTCCTTTTACTGCGACAGTCTTGTCTATTTAAATATTAGTTCTGTGAAAAGCCAATCAAGGAATCTACTATAAATATTAGTTATGTGAAAAGCCAGTCAAAGTTTTTCTTGACGATTTCTTTCACCCAAAAAGTTTAAAAATATCACATTTCCACCCAAACTTTATATTCCCTTAATACCTAAAATACACTTCACTTTCTCAGTTGGCATTCATCAAGTTGCCAGAAGCCATGGTGAGAGGTGTTCTTGGGTTATGTAGTTTCGGGAGAAGGAATTAAGATAGATCAATCCAAGGTAGAATCCATTCATAGTTGGCCTAAACCTGGTTCAATTACAGAGGTTAGGAGTTTTCATGGTTTAGCCTCTTTCTACCGTAGGTTTGTGCCTAATTTTAGTTCCATTATGGCTCCCATAACTGAATGTTTGAAGAAGGGATCTTTTGAGTGAACTAAGGCAGCAAATGATGTGTAAGTGTGAAGACCAAAACGGTGCCGTATCACTTAACCAACACGCTGTCGTTTCAAGCATGAATCTGGACCATCAGTTTTGAGAAGATCCAACGGCCGTGCTTAGTCCATCCTGGTCAACGATATATAAGTGAACTTTTTCTCTTTAGCTTTCAAGTTTGATATTCGATTGAAACAGGGTTAGGTATTTGCTCTCCTGGGGTTCATCCTTTGTTCTGAAATCTTGGTTCTGTGTAACGGGTTGAGTGATTGATTTGTCATTCTGTTTGAGGGGTTTTGTCTCTCGGTTGGCTGGGATTCTCAATGTATAGTTTCCAGGGCTATTAGTTACCAGATAGGGTGATTTCGGGTTTGTTTGAATCTTTCGATCTTGCATCTGTAACCTGTAAACTACTTTTCTAATAGTGCAGTGGGCTTCGACGTTTCCGGAGCTCAACGTGGACGTAGCCTTCCCAATCTTGGAAAGGTGAACCACGGTAAAAATTGTGGTGTTCTTAATCTTTTGTGGTTGTGTCTTATTTAGTTATAATCTGTGGTTTGTGAGTGTGTTATTACAACAGTGGTATCAGAGCGGTTTCGTCTTAGAGTCTAAAGCGAGTCTTGAGATCCGAATTTGAGAAAATTAATTTCTAGGGTTTTCTAAAATTTCGAGTTCTAGGGTTCTTAGGAGTCTTTAGTATTTCTCCAAACCAGAAATAATCTAGAATCAACACTGATTTCTGATTATGAGCACTACTAGTTCCACCCGCATGGAAATTGCACAGTACAACGGAAAAATTGACTTCAATTCTTGGAAGAAGAAAATGAAGGCCCTACTTTCGCACAATAAAGTAGGGATTGCACTAGAAAAGGATGCTGAAAAGTGGTCAACAGACAAGTTAAAAAGAAAGGTAGAAATAGACGAGGAGGCATACAACTTGATCGTGATGAACTTGGCAGACAACGTGCTGAGGAAAGTGGACGGATTGGAGGCTCCAAATCGCACTCTGGGGTAAACTCGAAACTCTGTATGCTTTACAATCTGCACCAAATCTTGCTTTCTTGAAGGGTGCACTTTTTTCATATAGAATGGACAGTATTAAATCAATAGAAGATAATATTGATGAATTCTTGTCCCTAGAGTAGATCTCATAGTATCAGGACTAAAGGCTAGGGAATTGGAATTGAAGGTTCAAAAAAGAAGTGGCAATCATCTGTTTGTAAAAGGTAAACCTGATCTAGGTAGTTCCTCAAATGGCATGCCAAGAAACAATTGGTCTAAGGCTAAAAAGAAAGGAAAAGGGGCTAACAAGAAAGGGGAGACTAGAAAATGCTTTCACTATAATAGGTCTGGTCATCTAAAAAAGAATTGCTATGATTGGATTAGGAAACAAAAATCAGTGAACACTGAGAGGAATGTTGCATGTACTGATAAAAACATTATTGATCCAGAAGTTCTAACTATGTCTAGAACAGATCAGACTCATGATTGGGTATTAGACTCTGGATGCTCTTTCCATATGAGCCCTAACAGAGAGTGGTTTCAGGATTTTAGGGGTGGTGAATATGAAACTGTCTATATGGGTAACAATAACACTTGCAGAGTGTTAGGATTAGGTAACATTACCCTAAGACTAGATGATGGAAAAACCATTGTGTTATCAAATGTTAGGTACATTCCTAAACTAAAGAGGAACCTAATATCCCTAAGTACCCTAGATGAGTCAGGATGTAGCTATAAGGCTGAAAGGGGTTGTATAAATGTGTTTAAGAATAACCATATTGTTCTAAGGGGGTTGAAGAAGAATGGGCTATACATTCTGTGTGGCAGTTATTACTCTGAGAATGGGAACAGTGCCTTGGTCTCCACAAATCTGAATGATACTAATAAGTGGCATTTGAGGTTAGGTCACATGAGTGAAAATGGTAGTATTCTTAGACAACAGGGGTTATTTGGTAGAGATAAAATAACAACCCTAGATTTCTGTGAAACTTGTGTTTTGGGAAAACAACATAGAGGTAGTTTCACCAAAGGTATACACCTATCCCAAAACTGTTTAGATTATGTACATGCTAACCTTTGAGGGCCTGAAAGAATTAGATCTCATGGGGGGAATTCCTATTTCTTTTCTATTGTTGATGACTTCAGTCGAAAAGTTTGGGTATACCTACTGAAGTCTAAAGATGAGGCTTTGTCCAAGTTCAAAACCTGGAAGACACTTGTGGAAAACCAAATTGATAGAAAAGTGAAGGCTTTAAGGACAGATAATAGTTTGGAATTCTGCAATATGGAGTTTGACAATTACTGTAGGGATCAAGGTATATTAAGGCATAGAACAGTTAGGAAAACCCCTCAGTAAAATGGAGTTGCTGAGAGAATGAACCGAACCTTGTTAGAAAAAGTCAGGTGTCTCTTGTTCACCTCAGATCTCCCAAAAACTTTTTGGGGAGAAGCTTTGACCACTGCTGCCTACTTAATAAACAGAAGCCCTAATAGCTCCATAGGATTCAACTGTCCTGAGTCAAAGTGGTCAGGAAGAGAATTAAACCTCAGCCATCTAAGAGTGTTTGGATGTGCTGCTTATGCACATACCAGTGATGGGAAATTAGAGCCCAGGTCCATAAAGTGTTTATTTTTAGGATACTAGGAGGGCACTAAAGGTTACAGATTATAGGATAAGACTGCACCAGGGGTTAAGATTATTATTAGCAGAGATGTGATTTTTAATGAAGGGGATTTCCCTTGCAAGTTTGCTAATGTTGATGTAGGATCTCCAAGCAACAAGGTAACACAACCAAGCACTACACCAATTGAGGTGGAGGCAACCATCAGGCAACCAAAGAATAACCCACACTGAAGAGTATCCTGCACCAGAAGAAGGAATTACACCTGATGAACCTGACCATAATGAGGAGGAAACAGAAGAGGCCCAAGATCCCTTGCAGGATGATTTACAGGATTACTAACTGGCAAGGGACAGGACCAAAAGAGACATAAGGCCACCAACAAGATACTCATTTGCAAAACTAGTCTATACGGCCCTAATGGCAGGAACTAAAATTCTGAGGATAGAACCAGAGTCATACTCTGAAGCAATCACCTCAAAGGACAAGCATAAATGGTGGCAAGTAACGACAGAGGAAATGAACTCTCTACAGGTAAATGGGACTTGGTCCCTAGTCCCTAAACCTAAACACCATAAAATTATACAGTGTAAATGGTTGTATAAGATTAAAGGGGGTGTAGATACGAATGAACCACCTAGATACAAAGCTAGATTGGTGGCCAAGGGTTCACCCAAAGGGAGGGCATAGACTTCAATGAAGTCTTCTCTCCCGTTGTCAAATATAAAACCATTAGAATGATGTTGTCTATAGCAGCTCACCAAGACCTAGAGTTAGAGCAACTTGATGTGAAAATAGCATTCCTTCATGGGGATTTAGAAGAACAAATTTACATGGCCCAACCAACAGGTTTTGTAGCCTGCCTTAGACCTGACCATGTATGTAGACTGCATAAGTCCTTGTATGGACTTAAACAGTCACCCAGATAGTGGTATAAAAGGTTTGATACCTTTATACTTAACCTAGGATCCACTAGGAGCAAGTATGATAATTGTTTTTACTTTGCCTTGAAAGATGCCATGCCTATTTACTTGTTGCTTTATGTTGATGATATGCTCCTGATTAGTAAATCAAAATCAAAGATAACTGAACTAAAATCTAGACTTAGTTCTGAATTTGATATGAAAGACCTAGGAGTGGCTAAGAAAATATTGGGAATGATGATAAACAGAGACAAAACCAGGAATACCCTAAAGGTTCATCAAACACCATACCTACAGAAGCTAGTTTCCAAATTTGGAATGTCTGATTGTAAGCCTGTAACAATGCCCCTTGCAAATCATTTTATTTTGTCTAAGTCCCAATGTCCAAAGAACTCTGCTGAAACCATAAAAATGGAGACTGTCCCTTATTTAAATGTGATAGGGTCTGTGATGTATGCAATGATTAGCACCAGACCAGATTTAGCTTTTGCAATTTCTTTACTGAGTAGGTTCATGTCAAATCCAGGAAGTGATCACTGGACTGCATTGAAATAGGTACTCAGATATATAAACTGTACTGCATGTATAGGTTTAGAATATTGTAAAAGAACATCTACACTTGATCTTGTGGGGTTTGTGGATTCAGACTTTGCAGGTGACAAGGATAGCAGGAAGTCAACCACAGCCTACTGTTTCACCCTTGGAGGAAATTGCATCAACTGGAAATCACAACTCCAGCCTCTAGTTGCCCTGTCAACAACTAAAGCAAAGTATGTGGCACTGGCAGATGGCTTCAAGGAGGTTGTATGGATGCAATGATTATTGACAGAATCTGAATTGACTGATAGCAAAGTGACTATCTTCTCAGATAGTCAAAGTGTCATACTGTTAAGTAAAAATCCTATCTACCATGAGAGAACGAAACATGTGGACGTGACATTTCACTTCATCAGAGACCTAATTACCAGAGGCCAGATTGAGTTAAAGAAAGTTCCCACTAAACAGAATCCAGCAGATATGGGAACCAAAATTGTCAGTCCAGCCAAGTTCAAGCATTGCATGAACTTGCTATTCCTGAAATAATCAAAGCATCACCAGAGCTATGAGGGAATAAGTTGAGGCAAACTGCACTAGAAAGGGAAGTCAGTAAAAGAGTGGGTTTTATGTCTTCAAGGTGGAGATTGTAAGTGTGAAGACCAAAACGGTGCCGTATCACTTAACCAACACGCTGTCGTTTCAATCATGAATCTGGACCATCAGTTTTGAGAAGATCCAACGGCTGTGCTTAGTCCATCCTGGTCAACGATATATAAGTGAACTTTTTCTCTTTAGCTTTCAAGTTTGATATTCGATTGAAACAGGGTTAGGTATTTGCTCTGCTAGGGTTCATCCTTTGTTTTGAAATCTTGGTTCTGTGTAACGGGTTGAGTGATTGATTTGTCATTTTGTTTGAGGGGTTTTGTCTCTCAGTTGGCTGGGATTCTCAGTGTATAGTTTCCAGGGCTATTAGTTACCAGATAGGGTGATTTCGGGTTTGTTTGAATCTTTCGATCTTGCATCTGTAACCTGTAAACTATTTTTCTAATAGTGCAGTGGGCTTCGACGTTTTCGGAGCTCAACGTGGACGTAGCCTTCCCAATCTTGGAAAGGTGAACCACGGTAAAAATTGTGGTGTTCTTAATCTTTTGTGGTTGTGTCTTATTTGGTTATAATCTGTGGTTTGTGAGTGTTTATTACAACATGATGCTTTTAATTTGATTAAGAAGAAGTTGTGTGAAGCTCCCATCCTTGCCTTACCGAATTTCAACCAAGTGTTTGAAGTAGAGTGCGATGCAAGTGGTGTTGGCATTGGGGCAGTTTTGAATCAATCCAAGAGGCCAATAGCATACTTTAGTGAGAAGCTTAGTGATTCAAGGAGGAAATATAACACTTATGATAAGGAGTTTTATGCTATAGTGAAAGCTCAAATAGAAAAATCAAATGAAAAAATCAAGAATAAAGCAAACAGGCATAGAAAGCCTAAGCTTTTCCAACCGGGGGATTTAGTTTGGATTCACTTGAGAAAGTAGAGGTTTCCAAGTAAGAGAAAGAGTAAATTATGCTAACATGATGGTCAATTGAGCAAGAGGTTTCCAAGTAAGAGAAAGAGTAAATTAGCTCCTAGGGCTGATGGACCTTTTGAGATTGTTGAGAGGGTAAATGATAATGCTTATAAAGTGGAGTTGCCTAGTGAGTATGAGGGAGTCTCGGCCACCTTCAATGTGGGGGATCTAAGCCCATACTTGGAGGACGATTTGGATTTAAGGGCAAATCATTCTCAACCTGGAGAGGATGATACGTTTACAAGTCCTAAAACACTTGTAAACATGAGTGGACAAGGAATTACAAATCCTAAAACACTTGCTAATTCGGTTGAATCAAAGAGTTTCATTCCAAGTCCTAAAACACTTGGATTGTGGAATGTGGAAAGCAATGGAGAAAATTCGCCCAAGCAAGTTCCAAGGGGGGAGAGAGCCCAAGCATTTCAGCCCAAACCATTCCAAGTCCAAGCCCAACAAAAGAAGCTCAAGCCCACCAAGAGAGAAGCCCAAGTGTTGAAGTGAACCCATTCGGCCCAAGTCTCATTCTAAAAGGGAAAGCCCACTTGAACCCTTATTGGATCCATTTGCAAGATCCTCAAGGCCCAGACTCTTACACCCTTATTAGTAGACTTGATTAGGATCATTAATCAAGCTTTGAGCTAATAAAGTGAGCTTTTTCAACTAATGAGGTGGTTAAAGACATGGATCCTAGAATTAGGGAATCATGTCCCTTTTGCATTAAATAGGTATGGTCTTGTTTTTTCGAATGAATGGCTTGTATTTATTTGTGTAATATTTGTTAATTTTATTTCTTTGTATTGTATTTGTAGATTACCTAGTTAGCCTTGAAATTGCCTATATAAAGGCAACTATTCTCCTTTGTAATACTTAGTTTTATGAAATATCAAAATTTGGTTTAACCATTGAGAGAACTTTGTGTTCTTGTTGTGTTTTCTTTATCCAAGTCTTGGCAAGGAGATTTGGTGGTGAATCAATTCAAGTTGGTGGAGAATTCCTTTATGCTTGAAGTGTTTTCTACTTGTCTTAACCCAAAATTGCAAGTAAGTGTGACATTGCTCCTATAGTGTATTTTGGCCGAATTTAAGCTTGAATTTAGGGCATATTTTGTTGTGTTTTGTTGTTGCAAATTGGTTGGAATTGGATCAGAAGTAACAAGATGAAATGAAGATAATGAAGATGAAATGAAGAGATCGACAATGGAAGAGAGAAAATATGAGTTAGGGCTTGACAAGGAATGAAAAACTGGGGAAAAGCAGAAAAGAAACCACTTTTTGGAATTGAAAACCGAGTATAAAAGTTCACTCGGTTTTCTCCCAAAAGCGGTTGGACTGGTGGGTTGCTACAGTAAACCGGTCCAACCGCAAGTCAACTGGGTAGATTAATATTCCTAGTTTTTAATCGCCCGACCTGCCAGGGTCGGTGGGTCCCCTGCCGAACCTAAGTTAAACCAGCTGGGCCGGGCCGGGTTTTAAAACATTGGTTTACCTAAAATATTATAATAATAATCCATGTTTCTTTAGCCGATTTTACTTTGCATTATTATAATAATGTTTCTTCAATGTTGACTAAAACATCCTCTCCCATTTTCTTATCCTGAAAGCCCTGTATAAAGTCCTCATGCACTTCACTTGCATTTGCCTCACCTCTTGAACCTCCAAAAGCACTTGCTTCTTCATCTTCTTCCTTCTCTTCTATTATAAATTTAGCTTTGGTCCTGAAGTGCTTGCATTGGTATTTGCTACTATGGAATTCCTGATCGAAAGCAAGAATTTCTCCATTAATTTGAGGCTTTTTTTCCCTCCTTTGCTAAATATTTTCATTTTTTTCTGATGAAACCCCAAACTGAAAACATTCTTCGATATCCATTTCCATTTATCTTGGTATTGATTCTTGCTCTTCTTTTACTACTAGCTTTTCTCTTCACACTCGTCACACTCCTTCTTAATATGAGTCGTCCCATCTTCTTGCATCCTAAAAAGTTCTCTCTTCTTTTGGCTCCATCAATTTTATTCTCATTCATTTTGCCACCCTTATGTTTCTTAGTAGCCTATTTGTTTATCATTATCATATCTCCATGGTATGCACTACGGAGTCTAATCAAACGCTTCTTCAACTACCTTCTTCACACTCTACCATAACTTCCTACCATCTTCATCACTTGGATTAACCAAAACCAAGAAAATCCAGAACCGGCTCTTGCTACAGTTGAAGAGATTGAAGGGCTTGAAGGAGGAGACAACTTAGCAGGAGATGATATGGAGATGGATCAAGTTAGTGTCGGACTTAACTTAGCAAGAGATGATGTAGAGATGGAGCAAGTTAGTTTCGGACTTAACTTAGCATGAAATGATATGGAGATGAAGCAAGTTAGTGTCGATGTAGAGACAGGGTGATGTTTAATTTGTCATATTGTTATATGACCTTCCAATAAGTACATGTGGTATAATAAGGTATTTGGAGTCAATTGGTTGATTGTCAATTAATTTGATTTTGTTGTGATGTATTTTTTTTTCTTTTAATTTATTAATGTATCCAATAAAGGAATTGTTGCTGCCTGTCCTGTTTATCATCCATCTTGGATCAAGTTCATGTTTATCAGACATCTTTGCCATTGGATTTTGATATATTATATCTTGGTAAAAAAGAAAAAAAATCTATATTCACCTTCGGATTACATCTATCCAAGTTAATAGAAAATTTGGAAAATAAAAAAATTGGAACATAAATTGGGCATGAAAAAATAAAAAAGTAAAAATGCACTATTTTAATAATATATACTTTTGTTGTGAAGTAAGTCGAAAGGTTGCATAGTTCCATGCATACTCTGTTTCCCAAACTTGAAAGCAGGTAAAAAAAACAAATGCTCACGATCGGTTTCAACTTGCTCTCTCTCTCTCTCTCTCTCTCTCTCTCTCTAATGTTGATACTCATTTACTCTTTCTGGTTTTATTTTAGTTGTAATGTTGTTGCCTTTTCGATCTGGCTGCTCTGATAGGTTTCATTTGGTCGTGATTCCAAAACTTGGGAGTGTTAGTTCTCTTTTCTCCATTTTTCTTTTAGTTTGTTTTTTGAGTTCAAGATTTGGGTATACTTTGAATGCTTAAACTAGTTGATTGTGAGCAGTCCAGAGTGCCTGTATGGCACAGTGCAGTTTCAATTATGCCATGGTTTGGAATAGTCTTTATGCAATATTTTATGAAAACATATGCGTGCATGGATAAAATAGTCTTTATGCAATTACTATTTTATTGCATAAAATATTTTAATGAACAACGAGCATCTGAACATAAGCAGATGTTCATTGCCGTATATCAAAATCCATCAGCAAAGATAGCTTATTCTACTTTGAACATTTACATAATTTAAGGAGATAGGGAAGTGCAAGTGGGTACGTAAATGTTATACTGTTATTGTCTTTACTCCACCCACACCCGGGTCCCACATGCAACAACTTCATTCATTACCTTGGAAACAAATAGGCCATTAAGAAACGTAAGGGTGAGGTGACAGAATGAATGGAAACAGTATGTGGTCACTTGGACCCATTTGTTATTATCAATACACTAATAAGGATTGATATTATTAATGAATAATCCATTCGGATAATGATTGATTCATTTGTTATACGGAAAAAATGTGATAGATCTATTAGAGTTAATGATATTGTTCTTAGGAAAGGAAAGGCAAAGAGTTAATTTCAATAAATATGTTGTTTGATGTATAATCCTCCTGTTACGCGTTTTATGTCCCAAATCCTTGTTTATCCATCCAACGGTGGATATATAACTCATATTGACTCATAGTCGGTTTTTCGGAACACAATGTCAAGCAGCAAGCAATTAGAAAAATCTTTCACAATTAATTTCTGCCATCTGCTTTATGTCCGAGTCCAACTAAGCATATGATATCATTCCATTGTGTCACGTGCCCTTGGAAATCCAACATCAACTACTTTTCTTCTTTCTCGTTATAGCCTACAGGCAGTCACGTACGCTTTTTCTCATTCTGTTTTTGGTCTCTAATTACATCAGCGGCTAAGGACTACCCACGTAACTTTAAAATAATCATACTTTTGTAAGTGGGTTAATTTGAGGTGGTTCTAACTTCTGAGTATTGTTGATTTTAGTTGAAGATGGAGATAAAAAAAAAATGGTGGTAGTAGAAGTGGTAATAGCAGAATGGGAAAGGATAAAAAAGTATGCCATCTTTGAAATTGGAATAGGAGAAGCTGCATGGAACCATCTCAAGACTTTTCACATTGGATTGGATAACAGCAGAAAGAAGACGATAAAATTTAGCAGGGGGTGGGAAAAGAATCCTCAAATCTATTCAGTCGTTAATTAATTTATAAGATTGCTGTTGGTAAGGAAAGGCTATAAATTGAGCTTATTTCTTTCATTTTTATAGGCAACTTAATTGAGAGAAGAGTTAATAAAGTTAATAAAAGCTTTTCATTTTAGCCCTCTTTATTTTGCTCTTTTCTTTAGTCACTCTTAGTTTATTTTATTGCAATTACACTACTGAAATTATAACAATTTCTAAATTTAAAAAAAAAAAAAAAGCTTAAAAAGAGGTTATGGACGAAGTATTGAAGTCACTGATAACTTCTCAATTCTTAAATTGCAATTTAACGGTGAGAAAAAACTTTGAAAAGGAACTTTTAGTATAATAAATGAGGAAAGGTTTTTTTTCTCCCTGGAACATTAACGTCAAAACCCCAAATATAAGCTCTATCGGATAAATGTAAACAGAACAATTTAGTAGTTTTAATAAAACAATGAACCATTTTTACATTCTAGAATAATAACAATACCCATATGGTCAAGATACTCTTCCCAAAACTTATAATTGATCAACAACAAATACCAACGATTTATTCAAAATATCTTTTTTGTCTCTTGAATTAATACATTTAACTAATATAAATGTTACTCAGGGTGGTAATATTAGTTTCCCAAAACTAAGGGGAACACGATTCTGTACCAAATGTTCGAGTGGCAATGTAATAAATTCTAAAAAAAAAAAAGAAATCGATTGATCGGTAAATAAGCTGTGCCAAAATTTTAAAATTAAAAAAAATATATGAAAAACTATTTGATAGAGTTGTTGATGACATGTTTGACGACACTGTTGACACCATTGAGATTGCTTAGCGACGATCTATACAATCGTGTTTTCCGACTTGTGTTGTTGGTGATGTCACCAAATGCATTGCTAGAGATAATTGGCTGCAACTCCACTAATCAGTGTTCATATTTTTTTTAATTCTAAATTTAAACTTTCTTATTTAAAAACTCTATATATTTAATACATTCAAATAAAAAAAACATAGTTCCCAAAAAAAAAAAAAAAAACTATTTTGATCATTTTATATGTATTATATATCTTCTTGAAAAGGTGAAAAACAATTCACAAATTAAACATAGCAAACGTTACAAAACTTTTATATAAAAATTGACTATTTAAAGTTGGATCAAAGGTGATTAAAAAAAAAATGTTACAATAATTCCAAACTAAATCCATATCTCTTTTCTATTAGTATTCATCTAAGTTTCAATATCATTTTCTCAATAAATAATAGGTTTTAACTGATCCATTTCAACATTTCAAATGGACTAAAATGGACCTTATATATATATATATATATATATATATATATATATATATATATATATATTGTAGCCACGCTTTTTTAATTCAATAATGTTACAGATGTTATGTACATAATAGGCTCAACTCCATAACTACTTATAATCAAGAAAATAAACTATTTTGCTAAAAAAAGAAAAAAAAGAAAAAAAGAAACTAAACTAATTTGCCAATCTATAAAGAGAAGAACACTGATTTCTTAATTCTTATGAAAGTTGTACTTGAAAGCTGGAATCTTGACCAAAAGTACATCATCCTTTACATCATTTTTATTATATTTGATCATTTTATTAATAATAATTCTATTATAATATTAATATTAAAAAATTTTAAAAAATTAAAAAATGTGTGTGCATATGACAATACCATTACTCATCTTAACAAATATAATGTAGACAGTCAGATTCGAGTCAAAATCATACAGAATTTCATCTGTGCCCTTAAACTCTTTAAATAACTGAAGTGAAGTCTCGTCTCATTTGCACAATTTGTTGAAGCTTCAAATTTGCTTTGGTCACTGTCCCAGTCCTCGCTTTGCTTCTTCATCTTCTTCCTTCTCTTCTATATTATAAATTTAGTTTTGGTCCTGAAGTGCTCAGATTGCTTCTTCATCTTCTTCCTTCTCTTCTGTTATAAATTTAGTTTTCGTCCTAAAGTGGTCGCATTGGTATTTGCTATTATCCAAGTCATGAATTACTCTCTTGATTTGAGGCTTCTATTCCCTCCACTGCTAAATATATTCATTTTCTTCCTATTAATGAAACTCCAGGCCGAAAGCATTCTTCAATATCCCCTTCTATTTATCATGTTATTGGTTCTTGCTCTTCTTTTACTACTAACTTTCCTTTTTACACGCATCACACTCTCATTTTATACGAGCGGACCCATCATCTTGCGTCCCGGGAATTTTTCTCTTCTACTAGCCTTGTCAATCCTAGCGTCATTCTTTTTGCCACCCTTAAGTTTCTTAGTAGTCTATCTGTTTCTCATTATTATATCTCCATGGTATGCACTGCTATGGAATCTAATTGAACGCTTCTTCAACTGCCTTCTTCGCACTCTATCATCCTTTCCTAACATCTTCATCACTTGTGTCAACCAAAATCAAGAAAACCCAGAACCAGCTGCTGCTATAATTGAAGAGATTGGTCTGGAATTAGGAGATGACTTAACCGAGCTTAATCTGGAGCAAATTATTCAGAGTGGTGGTTAATTTGTCATGTTGCTATAAGACTTTGCCATAAGTACACTAAGTTATTCTTATTTGGAGTTACCGGTTGTGGTAGCAGTTGTTTGATTGTAAATTAATTTGAGTTTGTTGTGATATACTTTTTTTGTTTCTTTTAATTTATTGATGTATACAAGCTGTTGACTGTCCTGTTTATCATCCATCATGGATAAAGTTTATAGTTAATTTGAGTTTGTTGTGATGTATTTTTTTGTTTCTTTTAGTTTATTAATGTATCCAAGCTGTTGACTGTCCTGTTTGTCATCCAATCTTGGATGAAGTTTATGGTTATCAGAAGCCATCTTTGCCGTTGGATTTTGATATATTATATCTGGGTCAAAAAGAGAATAATCGGATAAGGGTAAAAATGCACTATTTTAATAATAGTTCTATACTCTGTTTCCCAAAGCAGAATGCAAGTAAAAAAATACAAATGCTCACCATCTGTTTCAGCTTGCTCTCTCTCACTCTCTCTGATGGTGACAGCCTGACAGGTGATACTTGTTTACTCTTTCTGGTTTTATTTTAGTCGTAGTGTTGTTGCCTTTTCGATCTGGCTGCTCTGACTGGTTTCATTTAGCCGTGATTCCAAACTTGGAGTGTTCGTTCTCTTTTCTCCCTCTTTCTTCTAATTTGTTTTTGTGTTCAAGATTTGGGTCATCGTAGTTGTGGAAAGTGTGAGTAAAATCGAAAAGATGCATCTGATCTATAGAAGTTACATTTTCTTATTTGAGGGATTATGTTAATCCGATTAGAGTTTTGAGACTAAAATATAGGTTTTTGTATTGATTTGAAGCTCTTTATTTATCTTCTCGTTCGTTATTTATATTTTGGGAAATTGGAAGACAAAGAAGCTAGAAGTGTACCAAACCATTAATCTCCCAGCTTTACTCGAGTCATTAATTTTTGAAGCTTGTTTATTCAATAATTCTTATGATGTGTGATTTGACCTTATTCAATAATTCTTAGGAGAGGTAAGAGTTTGTCTTGCAGAGTTATATTTCTAATATGAAAACAGGTATGGAAACTCGCAAAGCGCAGAAATACCCGTGGGAAGTTACACATGAAGCAAATGAACTACTCTTGGAGTACATTTAATAGGCCGAAGAGGACCCGAACCCGAAGCACAACCTCCTTTTCAAAAGCACCAACAATGTCAACGAATATACTGTCCTTCATGCAGTCACAAAGTAATGAGCTTCAACAATATTTGGGAACCCTCAAAATGTTACTAACAGATCCACAACAAAGAGCCAACTTTGATGTTTTAGAATATTGGAAAACCAAAAAATATATTTTTCCGGTATTATCAAGACTTGTTTTTTATGTTTTCGCTGTTCCTGTCTCAACTGTTTCGTCCGAACAAATATTTAGTGTAAGTGGAAGAATTTTTAATGAAAGGAAGACTAAACTTTCATAAAAAATTATTGAAGTCCTCACATGTCTTCAAGATTGAGAACGATCACGTCATCAACATTAATACGAGGTTATCGATGATACTTTAATAGAATTATTTTAATTTTGTAATATAAATGAGATGGATGAGAGAGATCCTAATCAATTCTTAAATTAGTTATTTTATAAATTGTAACTTGATAAATGAATAAATCTATTTTTTTTTATATTATAATTTTATTGAATTAATATTTGAAAGGTTAAGCCGTTAACGTTGATGCCAGCAATTTTATCGTGGGATTCTTGGTGCCTTGAACCTTGATGCAAGAACCTGTCTTATCAGGCTACGCGTCACTTATTCTACCATGTAAAAACTTCTGGATTTGGTAGTATCATGCGTTGTGACTTACAGTACTTTGAACCCCACGCTCGTATTCGCGCGTCTTAAGCACTTTCCGGTAGACGGTTCCACGTGGCATGCAGTACTGTGAACCCAATGCTAGTACACTCCCGTCCTCAGCACGCACCGGCAGACGATTCCAGGTGGCATACAGTATCTGAACCCACGCTCCTATGTTCGCGTGCTGAGCACGCACTGGCAAACGGTTCCACGTGGCATGACAGTACTCTGGAGTGTGAACGCAACGCTTCTGTTTATTCAATAATTCTTTTGAGTTTTGGGGGCTTGATTATTGCACTTTTAATATGCTCTTTTGCGCAAAATAATCCTGCCATTCCAATATTAAATCTCCTAAGTATGATAATGTTAATGTCAGCATTTGATAATTGTCAACGTTAAATGAATTTTTTTTCTAACAAGAAGGAGCCCTTAAAAAGTTAAACCTTTTGCTTTTTAATCTCTACTATTAATATTATATAATATTTTCACGAACCCATCTATCCATTCTGTTACATGTTTTATATCCACCTAATTTCCCTAATACCGTGGGTTCCCATCCCCATTTACAGGGGCGGACCCAAGCCCCTTTGAATGATGGACTTACATTTTAATGGGAAAAGAAGCATTTATAAAATTATAGTAAATCAATTCATAAAATGGTTGGCCAGTATAATTCATAAATTCACTAATTTTAAAGTATGATATAAGAAAGTACTAAATACTAAATCAACAAAAACGTATCATATATGAAGGTCGTACAGATCCATACTCTATTTTAATAATATAATATCTTGTTAGAAAGAAAAAAAATTCCAGTGATTAAGATATTGCAATAAAAATATTAGAGAGTAAAGAAGGGGTCCCTTAAACCCTTTTGCTTCTTTACTCTAATATCTTATTATAATATTTTCACAAATCCAACCATCCATCCATCCGTAGATGTATAATCCTTCTGTTATGCGTTTTATATCCACCTAATTTCCCTAATCCCGTGGGGCCCCCGTCCCCGTATATCCATACAACGGAGGATAATATAACTCATATTCCAATACCAGACCTTTTCACTAGGGGTGGAAAAACCGGTTAGTCGGTATCTTGAACCGAACTGGTTTTCGGTTTCAAAAAAAAAATTATGTGCCTGCAACTGCCTGGTGTTTGGTGAGCAAAGATCGACAGGCGTGAGCAAAGATCGATGGCAACGCGGCGTGAGAAATTTGTATGGCTAAGGCATGACCGCGTGAGAACAAAGAACTGAGAACTGAGAGTCTGAGAGAGACACATAGTGAGAGTGAGAGACTGAGTGACTGAGAGTAGAGTTAGGGTCTTAGGGATTGCAAAGTCAAAAACAAAAATGCATAATTTTTTTAAAAATTCGATTCAAAAAATCAATTCCGGGTAACCGGAATTAATTTTACCGAAAACCGAAACCAAATCAGATATTCGATTTTTTAAATAATCAAACCGAAACCCAAAAAAACCAAATTTTAAACAACTCCAATATTCCACCGTTGGATGAAAATGTTAGACACGATTTGGTGACGAGAAAAAGCTTAGGTGACCTGCTTGTAACTTTAATTTCTCGTTACATATTCTCAATCAATTCGCGATATGTGGTTAACTCTTTCTTTTAATATTAAAATTAGAGTAATGCTACACTTATAAAGATTTTTTTACAAAATGATATGGCAAAAATGAATAAAAGAATGGATGTAATGAGTTTGACTTTTTGTTTTATTTTTCCAACTCTTTTTTTTTTTTTTTTTTGCCACCTCATTTTATATGAAAATCTTTTAAGAATTCTTTGTGAGTATAATATTATTATTAAAATTATCATACTCTAAAATTAGTAAATATATGAGTTCCATTTGAAATGTTGAAATGGACCAATTAAAACTTGTTATTGATTCTAACTAACAGTATCCATTTTAGTATTTCTTTTAATAATAGTACTATACTTATCAAAAAATTTTACAAAGATTTACATACAAAAGTGAGGTGGTAAAAAAAGAATTGATTAGTGAAACAAAAAGTTAAACTTATTATATTCACTATTCTATTCATTTTTTGTCACATCACTTTATATGAAGATTTTTGTAAGTGTATCATTACTCTTCTTTTAATCACCTTTGGTTCAACTTTAAATAGTCAATTTTATATAAAAGTTTTGTAATGTTTGCTCTATTTTTTGTCAATTGTATTTCACCTTTTTAAGAAGATATATAATACATATAAAATGATCAAAATAGGTATTTTTTGGAAACTGAGTTTTTTTTATTATTAGAATGTGATAGAATTTGAGGTAAGCCTGACTCCTCATTCAATAAGACCTTGTTGAATGAGAGGATTACTCTCTTATAAACCAGTAGGCTTGAGCGTGCTTAGTCGTTGTGGGACTCCAACAGAATGTATTAAATATATAGAGTTTTTAAATAAGAAATTTGAAATAAAAAAAATATGAACACTGGTTAGTGGTGTTGCCAACAAACTGTCACTGGTGGTGCATCCGACAACATCACCAACAACACATGTTGGAGAAACACCATTATATAGATCGTCGGCCTACGATGTCAATGGTATCAACAGTGTCGTCAAACATTTCACCGGTAACTCTGCCAACCAGTTTATCATTTTTTTTTAATTTTAAAATTTTTTATTATTAAGGTTCTAAATTTTGTATAAAGCTTATTTGGAAAACCTCTAATATAATAAATTGTCCAATAATCTATTTGACATATAATTAGTTTTGAAATATGTTTATCGCACGTTTATAGGTTATTGGCTTAAGAAATAAGCGATAGGAACTCCATTTTCCTGTGCTCTCACAAACCTAAAATTTATTAGAAAAATAAACCATTGTTTAGAATTAAAATGAGAATTTGCAAGAGAAAACACAATACAAATTATCCATCCTCCCGACATTCATTCTATATATAACCTTAGGTATGCTTCGTACTTCCCTAAAACAAAAAATAGAACATCAACCAAAGAATAATATGTGTGACGATTGATGATGAAAGAAACACAATTCTTTCATCGAATTCATTTAAGTTACCTGTTAGGGTTCATAGCATAACACCGAGATTTGATTGCATTAATGCTTGGACTAGCAATACCAGGGAGTCAGTGACTAAGCTAGAGCAGTGCCAAGTTTCACTGTTAATGACTAGCTTCAAACAACAATCACCCGTATAAAACTGCGGGGGAAGTTAACAAAGACCCCAACTGAAAATTAGTCATGTACATTTTAAGTTTTTCATTCACATGCACCGATAAACACATATGCCCAACTGGAATTGTATATTACCAGACATATTAATCATCGGAGAATTTCTAGAGAAATTTGATGTTGAATTTCCGGGTTTTGGTGGCACAACAAAAGCCTTTTGTTTTGTCATTTCTGATTTCATAAAAACAAATTACAAGGTAAAACCACAGATAATTTTAATTGCAAAAGATCATATTAAAAATGCAATAATCAAGGCCCCCAAAAGAATTATTGAATAAACAAGCTTAAAAAATTAATGACTCAGAGTAAAGCTCGGAGATTAATGGTCTGTAAGTAGTTTGGTACACTTTCAGCTTCTTTGTCTTCAAATTTCCCAAAATATAAATAACGAACGAGGGTACACGTTTCAAATTCCCTTGTCCTGTTTTTGCCTAATTTTACAGTTTCTCCTTCATAATAATGAGAGAAACATCACTTCACATTCAAGTTAGGCACTGTATATAAAGTAAATGAATCTACCAACAACTCACTGCAAAGAAAGGAAATGAAAATGCAACAACTACCACCATTTGATAATAACGACTTTGAATCACCATTTTGATTTTTCACAAGTATTTGGTTCTATTAATTACAAAGTGCCCCAAAAAGAATTATAGAATAAAAAGAAGCGTGGGGTTCAAAGAATATATGCCATGTGGAACTGTCTGCTAGTGCGTGCTGGAGACCCGCGAATACGAGCGTGGGGTTCAGAATTTGTGTGCCACGTGGAACTCTCTGCTGGTGCGTGCTAAAGACGCGCTAATACGAGCGTGGGATTGAGAAAGATGGGGTTCAGACTTGAGGACTTGACTTGAGAGGTCAATTCCTTTAGTGCCCAATGATCTTTCATGGTAATTTACAAGGTATCTCTGGCCTATTTACTCGATCAACGATGAATTTTTCCATTGATTTGAGGCTTTTTTTATCACCCTTGCTCAAAATTTTTTTTCTATTAATGGAACCTCGAGCTGAGGACATTCTTGGATGTCCATTCCTATTTATTCCCTTATTGATTTTTGCTTTTCTTTTATTCTTAACACCCATCACTCTCTCTTTTAGTACAAGTTGTCATTTTTTCTCGGAAAATTTTCTATTTTCTAAACTTTATCAATCTTAGCATCATTCGTTTTACCACTCTCACAATTCTTGGTAGCCAATTTGTTTCTCACTATCATATCTCCATAGGATGTACTGCTATGGAGTCTAATTGATCGCTTCTTCAATTACTTTATTCACACTCTATCATCACTTCCTACCATCTTCATCCACTGCGTCAACCAAAACCAAGAAAATCCAGTACCAACTTTTGTTACAATTGAACTGATTGAAGGAATTGAAGTAGAAAGTAACCTAATCGAGGATGATCTGGACCAAATTGAGATTGAGATTCAGTAGTTAGTATCTTTGTAAAGGCAAGGTGATGGTTAATTTGTCATGATATATTAGGGATCTAATTGGTGACTGTGCAATTAGTACATGTGTCACAAAAGTTGGGATGGCTTTTCTGTTTTTTTTGCTACATTAATGTATCTAATAAAGGAATTGCTGTTACCTTTTATCATCCAATATGATTGAATCAAGTTATTGGTAACCAAAAGCTATCTTTATCGTTAAGGTTTTTATAAATTTTAACTTGTAAAAGAGACAAAAAAAATTTATATTCACCCTTGGATTTCACCTATCCAAAGTAAAAGAAAATCTAGAAAATAAAAAATTGGAACATAAATTGGGCAGTGAAAAAAAAAAAAAAAAAGGGTTAAAAATGCATTATTTCCATAATATAATAAGAAAAGAAGCATTATTAAAATATACTTTCGTGAACATGATGTAAGTTGAAAGGTCGCCCAGTTCTATACTCTCTGTGCCAAACCAGAAAGCAAGTTAAAAAAGAAAAACAAATACTCACGATCTGTTTCAGCTTGCTCTCTCTCTGATGGTGATACCCCTTGACTCTGTCTGGTTTTATTTTAGTCGTCGATCTGGCTGCTCTGACTGGTTTCATATGGCCGTGATTCCAAACTTGGCAGTGTTAGTACTCTTTTCTCCCTTTTTCTTCTAGTTTGTTTTCTGAGTTCAAGATTTGGGTCATTGCAGTTGCGGAAATTTTGAGTTAAAATTGTAAAGATGCCCGGCAAAAACAACCCTTGTTTGTTTTATAATATTCTCAAAGAGGGATGAATTTTCACTGCCCTTTGTGAGGAGAGATTTTATGGACGATTCAAAGTTTCAAACTCTCCCTCTTAAGCTTCCCTCTCTAGTTAGTCTCTTCTCTGTCTGCAGGCTTTCTAATTATAAGTATCTCTTTGATCTATACAAGTTACATCTTTTTATTTGAGGGATCATGTTAATCTGATTCGAGTTTTGAGACTAAAATATAGGTTTTTGTATTGACTTGAAGCTCTTATGTAGCTTCTCGTTCGTTATTTATATTTTGGGAAATTGGAAGACAAAGAAGCTAAAAGTGTACCAAACTACTCGAGTCATTAATTTTTAAAGCTTGTTTATTCAGTAATTCTTTTTGGGACTTGATTATTGCATTTTAATGTGCTCTTTTGCGCAAAATAATGTGTGATTTTACCTTATAATTTGTTTTTACGAAATCAGAAATGACAAAACAAAAGGTTTTGTTGTGCCACCAAAACCCGGAAATTCAACATCAAACTTCTCTAGAAGTCTTCCGAGGATCAATATGTCTGGTAATATACAATTCCAATTGGGCATGTGTTTATTCACTAGTTACTTTGTATTGGTTAGCAGAATTTATTTTGCTGCCCTCAATGTTATTCTATCACGGACCAAGGAAGAGTCACAACACCTAGTATTGTGGGATTCTTGGTGTCTTGAAAATGCTAATCAAGATGAACTGAAGAAGGCTTATAAAGGAACTGTATAATGAGTCATCCAACAAATGTGAAGATCCTGATAAGACAGGTCTTAATAATCGTATCTTTTTGTTGATTATTATGGTATAGGCTATGCGTCACTTATTCTACCATGTAAAAACTTCTGGATCTAGTACTATCATGTGTGTATTAATGCATTGTTTTTTATGTATAAATTGCTACAGTCACCTACTCTGAATGCTTAAACTAGTTGATGTTGAGCAGTCCAGAGTGCCAGTATGGCACGGTGTTTCAGTTATGCCATGGTTTGGAATGAATATATGCTGTTGAGGTTGTTTTTCATTTTCCAGAAAGCTCTGAGATTGAACTTTGAATGCTTAAACACTTGACTTTAAATGCACCTAATTAATCAAGTTTCCATTGTGCTATAGTTTTGAATGGATTTGTTTTCTCATGATGGTTGGATCTTAATTTTCTGAATGCTTGAGATTGATCAATTTGTTAATACCAAAGGTCAGAGTCATAGATGATGTTCAGTTCACACTCTTTTGTATGACCAATTTAAATGTGATTAGTGCTGCCTTGTCAAGTGGAATGAATGGATATTTAAGCATGCTGGTGAGTGGTTTCAGGTTTGAGTGTTCTCTTCATCAGTAGAGATTCAAGTAATCAACCTGTTGATGTTGTTCAACGTACCCTTCTTCTGAATGTTGACTTGAAGATTTTGTTTCACAAAAAGGGCTTTTTACTGAAAATGTTTTCTTTAATAAATAATCTGTTTCGTGAGTGAGACTGATTGTGCATATCAAATTATAATATGTGGGTGGCGTAGACATGGGATGAATTCTGTTCTATGTCTTACATTCCTCTCCCTTTTTAACTCTCATTAGGTGTTTGTATTATGAATCAATTCTAGGGGTTGACTCAAACTTAGATGGTTCTTTGCGGTCCAGAGCAAAGACACATTTATGATCAATGTGTTGAAGTTTCATTTAGAGAAAGGATGAGCTAGGATATCTCGTAATCCTTTTAATATGTTTGATTCATCGATATATACAAACCAAAGCAAAAAATCTCAATGAGGTATGGTAAAACTCACTTCAAAGATATCTTCACAATTTCTATTTGCTTTGTCTGAATTTCTAATGGAGTTTACTTCTTGTTTTATGCAGGATCCTACTGGAGCTCAGTCCTGAGAGAGAAAGAAGCAACAGCAATCTAAGGAACTTACATTCTGTAATCAAGTCATTCCTGTCCAACCCAATGCCACTGTCTTCCCTAAAAAACAAATTGCTTCTCATCCCAAATCAAGGTGATTGTCTATCCCCCAGGGTAACTCCACATCTTGGTTGTGCAGCCCTTATTACTCTCAGAAGATATAAGGTCTGTGTGAATGAAGTGGATGGAATTTTCAGTATATACAAATATATACTCTGTGCTTAAATACTTTTTTTGTTCATTGCGGGAGCAAGTGCAAGTCGTATTGCTGCTGTATATGCAGTACCTAGATAATAATGTTTCTTTTGATGGTATATCAATTTTGTTGAAGCAACACATTTTATTTTAAGCTTAAGTTTCAGCTGCTTCAGTTATTTATATCGATGGCCATTTTCCCATTCTGAATGTAAACTCTACTGTTTTTGTTCTCCTGTAGTAACCTTGCTCTAAGGGTTAGACAGAAACATCAATAACCTTTGATTGGAATGTGAATTGCACTATATAATTTTTTGGGATGGGATTAGAATGGGATTAGATTGGGATTATATTAGATATGATTGAGTTGTATGGTGTTTTTTCTTGCGATAATGTGCTATTGAATGGAATTATATTGATATGATCATGCATTTGAAATAATATTGACGGTCATTTCAGATGTAAAATTTGCCTATCTAATTGTAAATCACAATGCAAAATAGCTATGCAATCACAATGCAAAATAGTTATAGAGCACAGACATCTATTTTTATTTAGGTTGTCTCGTTTGGATGCACGACATAAGCATTGTGTGTAAATCTGTAAGAGATTATACCCGTGACAATATTGTCGAAGCATGGTTCCCGTTTTAAGCCTTGTGTAATAAAAAAGAGATTCTATGACAGTAATGCCAAAATGGGGATCCCGTTTTACCATCATATTACATTTGTATGCAGCTAGTTCATTTGTAATGTATTAGGGAGAATTACAATTACCAATAGGCTTCTATCGGAATGTTGTCACATGATTTTGGGACAAAAATTATATTGAAATTATTTTCACAAAGATTTAGTTCAACGTGGTGTTGTTTTTTTATTGTACTATGTACTAAATTGAGTGATCTTATATGGTATACTATTGCGAGTCATTTCAGAGGTGTCATTTGTTTATGTGATGGTAAATAAATGTCAAAAGATTATTTTACCCGAAGTATGGATAGCCATATATCCAAATACCAAAATATAAAAAGTGGTTGGCATTTATAAGAACAGATGAAAGAGGAATGTCCTTGCATTGTTAACTGCATGTCAAGTTAATGAAGCTGGACAACCGAATTATTGTTGAGAGGATCAGCCGCCCAGACTACCAAGATACCTTATATTGGTGGGATTTTGCTGTCTGTCCATAACCATATTTGGTTGATAGATTTTTTTTCCCAGTAGAATCTATAACTTTTGAGATCAGATTTCTGGTCTGTAGAAACATTTACTGTCACTATTACATGCATCATGAAAGCTTATTTGGTGGAGGCATTTCTGTTTTTAGAAGTCAAAAGTGAGACCTAAGATATATGCTGTAAACACCTTTTTCTTCTCAAAATTTATGTGGCATTTTCATTTCCTTTCTTGAAATGGTCATGGGACCATCTTGCACATTTCTCTTTACTTCATGTTTGCTCTGTTCTTTGCCCATCTTTCATATGCCTACTGGATTGGATGGAGTTTATTTGTCACTTGTAAAAGATTCATGAAATGTTGTTGAATATGATGTTTAGCTCCTGGGAATGTTAATGTATATTAATATTCTGTTGATTGTAGGAGCATCCATACTTGAACAGGCCATGGTACAAATTGCATCTATGCGGTACTAGCGAATGTATGAAGTTGCTTTTCCTCAGCAATGCTGTCCCAGATAAAAATGGAGAAGCGGTTGAACAGTATCTAGTTTCTTGGTTCTCAGTTGTTGGGCAGGTAGTTTATCTTAGGATCCCATTTGAAATGTTGAACGATAGTAATCAGGCGTTGCTAATTAAATTGTGGGTGGGCATAGACATGGGATGAATGTCTCTGCAAAATGTCGCATTGCTCGCCCTCTATAACTCTTACATGGTTTTTTTTTTTAAATTTATATATATATATTATGGATCAGTTATAGGAATTGACTCATACTTTGGTGGTTTTTAGCGGTTTTATGAACAATGTGGTGAAGTTGCATTTAGAAAAAAAAAGGAAGAGCTAAGGATCTTTATGAATTTGAGTTTTGTCTGTATGAATTTATAGAGGAGTTTACTTCTTGTTTTATGCAGGACCCTATTGGAGCTCAGTCCCGAGAAAAAAAGAAGCAACACTACTGGGACTGGTTAAGAAACTTACATTGTGTAACCAAGTTATTCTCCTCCAACCCAATGCCATTGTCTTCCCCAAAAAACTTAACTGTGAATGGAATTTTCAGTATATACATACGTTTACTTTGTGCTTAAAAGGCTGTTTTGTTCATTGTGGGCGTAAGTTGTGTTTGCAGCTGTATAGGCAGTACATAGATAATACAATTTTTCTTCTGATGGTATATCAATTTCCTTGAAGCAACTCATTTCATCTTAATTTCAAGTTTCAGCTACTTGAGTTATTTATATTGATGGCAATTTTCTGGTTCTGAAAGCAAACTCTTCTATTTTGGTTACTCTGTAGTAACCTTGCTGTAAGCCTTAGACAGAAATAATGGTAACCAGGATCTTTCATAAAGTATTTAATTTCAGGAGGCAAAAAAACCGCAAAACTAGAAACTTCTTTTTCTTCTTTCAATTTCTCGCTTTAATATTATAATATTTTTATTGTACCAAAGGATCTTTCATAATAATTTCCAAGCTTGTGATTAGTTGTGAACTGAACTTATTTCCATTGGCGGCTTTCAACCTCCTGTGGTGCTTTTCTGGGTAATATACAAACTTGAGTGCGTAAAAACAAAAATATTAATTCTCCACAGGATTTCATTCAATAGGAATTAATGAAACAAAAAATCATTTTCTGACATTTATATGAATATGCCAATCCTATGCCATGACACGATAGAAAAGTTAAAAGCTTAAAGTCATGTCCCTATTAAAGTGGAAATTAATGAAACAACTATACCTCCTAGTTGTAATGAACGTTAAAGAAGTGAATGGTCTATCTCTCTCTCTCTCTCTCTCTTAAAAAACCATCAGAGAAAATAAATGTCAGAAAATGACCATTCACTTCTTGAGCTAACAAAGTGGGCCTTCATGTGCATCTCACATTACACATCTCCATGTGCATCTTACAATACCACATTTCCATGTGATCAGGGATTGACACACAGTCCATGCCTCTACTTTTTCATTTCCTTTGAAATGAGTTCGAAATTTAGAGCCAGCTAAAATATTCAGAGGCAATTAGGGTTGTTGGTCTGACGTAGCATAGAAAAGAGATTACCCAAAACGCTCTTCCTATCTGTCTCTCACTCTCTTTCTCTTTCATAAAACAGTAAAAACTTGAAAATTAAAATGTAAAAAAAAAAAAAAAAAAGCAAAGGCGGTGTAAGGTTGAGCGCACCCACCAGCCACCACCACCCAAATTCAGTAACATTGACATGTCTGCCCTCATAAATGGACCCTACTTGAAGTCTCCAACCAGCGGCGCCATTAGTCTTTACTTGGTTTTACGAAATCTGCCATTCAATCAACACCCTCATATGCCTTAATCTCTAATTTTCGTAAAAGTTATATTACTATAACATTGTTCAACCCATTGAAAATCTCAATTCAATGGGTCTCTTGTAAAAGATTCGTTTTGTGTGTTCAAGTGTTTGTAGAAGCTTATGAAATTCTAAATTCAAAGAAAATGGGTTTGTGTTTAATTGTTTGGTAATTATATTATGTTTTGAAATATAAATTGCTTTCCCCACCGTTAAAATGTAATCTCTCTCATTTATCATAAAACAAATCTATGAGAGAGAAGATTGATGAGAGAGAAGATGAATAAGAAGAAGGGTGGTGGTGGGTGAGCTTGGAAAACCCCCATACATACATGCATTTTTTACAAAAAACACTCTTCTTCTTATTGATGGCCAATCTCATTTTTAATTTTTTTTTTTTTTTTTTTAATTTTCAATCTTTTAATGTCATCATTCTTATTGATGAGAGAGAAGATGAATAAGAAAAAATTAAAATTAAGAAGGGTGACATTAAAAGATTGAAAATTAAAAAAAAAATTAAAAATTAAACTTCTTATTGATGGCCAATCTTAATTTTAATTTTTTCTTATTCATCTTCTCTCTCGTCAATGAGAAGGGTGACATTAGAAGATTGAAAATTAAAAATTAAAATTAAGAAGGGTGGCCAATCTTTTCTAATTTCTTATTCATCTTCTCTCTCATCAATCTTTTCATAACTCGACCTCCCAATCTCTATCTCATTTATTATAAAACAAATCTACAGACTACTCTCATTTAGGGTCTGTAGATTTGTTTTATAATAAATTATTTAAGATAAAATGGGATATTTATCAGCCATTGAAGTTAAAAACCCAGTTCCAAGCTCAAAGTTTCAAATGCCCTTTTAATATTTAATCAAATTAAGCAAATGGGTGGTCTTAAATTAAAAAAAAGCTCACTCTTTTGCCAAAAGCTATCCAAATATTTATCCAAAGATCAGATTATTGATAATATTTTAATATTTAAGGCAAACGTCTCATATTTTTCCATTCAACTTCAAAACTTTTTTTTTGGTTGGATGCTTTCAGTTTTCACATCAAATGCCAGCTAGTCTTTTAGAAGTTGGCTAACCTATTTAGCTATTTCCAATTGAATGAAATCCTGTGGAGAATTAATATTTTTCATATATTCACTAATTTTAAAGTATGATATATGAAAAATACTAAATAATAAATCAACAAAAACATATGATTTATGAAAATTCTAAATTCTAAATCAACAAAAACGTATATATGAAATATGAAGATCGCACATATCCTCACTCTATGTTAGACAGAAAAAAAAAAAAATCATTAAGAAATTATAATAATATTAAAACAGACTTCAAACACAAAAGCATTTCAACCGAACGCCGCATAAAGCTTCCAGTAACCCTAAACTTGGATATGTCTCTACATATATAGGCACTAAATACCTATCTTTGAATCACAACTTGCTCCAAATCATTCTCGATCAAGTTACCTCCTACTTCAAGTCCTTCAAACTCTTCAACAGGAGCTGGTTCTGCATTTTGTTGATTTTGATTTTGGTTGACCCCAGTGATAAAGATAGTAGGCAGTGATGATTGGGTGCGAAGAAGGAAGTTGAAGAAATACTTACCCAGGAAAAAAAAGGTAGTTAAAGAAGAGTTTAACTATACCCCATAGCAAACCATACAATAGAGATATGATAATAAGAAAAATATAGGCTACTAATGATAAAATGTGTAAAAGGCAGTTGAATAGGACTCCATATCAGTGCATAACATGGAGACACGATAATGAGAAAAATATAGGCTATTAAGAAACGTAAGGGTGGCAAAATGAATAAGAATAGAACCGATAGAGCCAAGAGAAGAGAGAACTTTTCAAGATGCAAGCGGATGGGATGACTCCTACTAAGAGGGAGTCTAATAATGACGGATGTGGGGAGGAAAGCTAATAGTAAGAGAAGAGTAGAAATCACTAACAGGATAAATAGAAATGGATATCGATGAATATTTCTAACTTGGAGTTCTATTGGTAGAAAGAAGATGAAAGTTGTTATACTTAAGAAAGTAGGGTTGACGCAGAGCCCTGATTGTGTAAGTAAGTCCTACAGTCATCCAGACACAGCCATGTTGCGTGCTGATGTGAGCATGATGCTTCTGCTAGTGCAGTAGGTGTGTGCGAGATTAATGAAAGGCTAGAGAAGGTCCACGTGTCCAATCTCTATACAAGTTGAGTAAATCACTCGATCAGGTGAACAATGGGACACAAGGAAGGATTTACACGGCAATCTGACCCACTCACAGATTCAGTAATCATTACCTTAATTCATCCCACTATAAATAGAGAACTTCTCTCCCATTTGTGGGATTAGCCAATTTCTCGCATGAATAGCATACTTTCTCTCTCTCTCTCTCTCTCTCTCTCTCTTGTAATCACTTATAAATCAGCTCGTTAAACGTAACTTGATCTCATATATTAATACAATATCAGTGAAAATAGGATTCACTTGTTTAAGCATTCAAACCACTTTAAATATTGTTCTACATCTCTTATTCAGTTTAATACCCCCTATTCACGTGTGTCTTTTCAGTCAATTTAATATTTTTCACGTGCGATTAATTGGTGTCAAAATCAAGCATCAACAAAAGTATTTAGCAGAAGTGGGAAGAAAAACCTCAAATCAACGAGGAAACTCATGTGTTTCACGACTTCTGAATGGCTCGTGTGTATATATATATATATATATATATATATAATCCAAGCTCAGGGAAACTAACGAGAAAGACGCAAAAAGGTTGAGGTAAAATTAAACCCCCCTGAGATATGATTATATAACAAAAAACCTCTCAAATTTATGAAATAACAAAATTTCCCTGCAATTACCAAAACTTTATTATAAACTTACATTATTAGGAGCTAATAAATATTTACCAAATTAACCCTCATATCTTTTATTTTAACACCTTAAATTAATTTTTTTTTCTATATTTTTAATTTACTAATCTATCCATAATAATTCAAGTTATAATGACGATGCAATTTTCTTATTGTCTAGTTAATTAAGTAAACCAATATAAGCTAAAAAATAGATATAAATCAAATTAGAGTTAAGATATAAGCGGTAAAACCCAATTTATTGTTATTTTTTATTTATTTTGAATGTAATCTGATAGTAATAGTCTTACAAAATAAAAACGTTATGTTGGAAGATGATATCAGAATTCTAAAACTTTTCTTCTTCTTTGTCAAGTCAATTGCTTTTTGCTTAAAAGCATCCAAACCATAGGCCCCAACTATTTCAAAATTTCTTCGGGCGCTCTTTTAATAAGAATTATTAGGGTCCGATTGTTATTTTCTTATACTATCTTATGAGTAGGAACATGGAATTATTATAAACCATAGGTACTGAATGTTATATTACCTAAAAGTCGCGTCAGTAGAGCTCCGCCACGTAGCATTCCAGTGCCACTGTAGGAAGAACAAGAAGGTGGGAGAGAGAGGAAAAGAGAGGAGAAAAGGCTATCTAGAGAGTTGAGGTATAAGAGAGATGAAAATTTGGAGAAAGTGATAAGAGAGTTATAAAGAGAGGAAGGACCACCAAAGAAAGTAAATAGAGAAGAGAGAGAGAGAGGGCTGTAAGATATGTTTTTGTTCTTAAGCTAACAAAGTGGGCCTTCACGTGCATCTCACAATACCAGATCTCCATGTGATCATAGGACACTCATCCTCTCCGGTCAATCCTTCAATCTCTCTATTTCATCGTCAAATCAGGGATTGACACGCAGTCCATGTACTTCCCCTTACTGACCACGTACTTTTTCATTTCCTTTGAAATGAGTTCGAAATTTAGAGCCAGCTAAAATACTCAGAGGCAATTAGGGGTGGCTGGGCTGAAGCGGCATAGAAAAGATAAGAATGGTGGGGATGCTTGACTTAAATTTTGGTAGACAAATTGGCCCCATTGGGTTCAAAGATCTATCAGACCATCCGAAAATCGCATCTGTCCAACTCTTTGTACTAATTATTCTACAGAATGACCTTTCATGGTAATTTACAAGCTTGTATCTGGCTTTTATAAAAGCCCTATAGCCTGCTCCTTTACTCAAACATTGACAACCATGGATTTCTCCGTTGATTTGAGGCTTTTTTTCTCACCCTTGCTAAAAATTTTCTTTCTATTAATGAAACCCCAAGTTGAAGACATTCTTGGATATCCATTTCTATTCATTCCTGTATTGATTTTTGCTCTTCTTTTACTACTAGCTTTTCTCTTCACACCCATCACACTCACTTTTAGTACAAGTCATCCTATCTTTTTGCGTCTTGAAAAATTTTCTCTACTCATAACTTTATCAATCTTAGCGTCATTCGTTTTACCATTCTCACATTTCTTAGTAGCCTATTTGATTCTCACTATCATATTTCCATGGGATGCACTGCTTTGGAGTTTAATTGAACACTTTTTCAACCGTCTTCTTCACACTTTACCATCACTTCCTACTATCTCCATCACTTGGGTCCACCAAAACCAAGAAAACCCAGAACCAATAGCTACCATTGACGAGATTGCAGAACTTGAATTAGGAGGTAATGACACTCAAGATGCAGCAAATTAGTTTCCCTGCAGAGACAGGGTGATGGCTCCTTTGTCATGTTGCTATATGAGATTGCAAGTAAGTACACGAAGTTTTTTAGAGTTACCATTGTCATAGTAATTCAATACTAAGTTCTGACAATTGGTTATAATTGTCAAGTAATTTGATTTTACAGTGATGTATTTTTTTGTTTCTTTTACTTTATCAATGTATCCAATAAAAGAAATTGTTCTTGCTTTTTTATGGTTTCTGGAAGCTATCTTTATCATTGGATTTTGACATATTATATCATAGTAAAAAAGAAAAAAAAAAAAATCTATTTTCACCGTAGGATTACACCTATCCAAATTAAAAGAAAAATAAAAAATTGGAACATGGGCAGTGAGAAAAAGAAGCTAAAAATGAATAATATAATAAGAAAAGAAGAATAAATAAAATATACTTATCCGTGAAGTAAGTCTAAAGGTCTTACAGTTCCATACTCGGTTTCCCAAACCAGTAAGCAAGTAATAAAACAAATACTCACGATCTGTTTCAGCTTACTCTCTGTCTCATGGTGATAACCGTTTACTATTTCTGGTTATGTTTTACTCGTCGATTTGGCTGCTCTGACTGGTTTCATTTGGCTGTGATTCCAAACTTGGGAGTGTTAGTTCTCTTTTCTCCCTTTTTCTTCTAGTTTGTTTTTGTGTTCAAGATTTGGGTCGTCGTAGTTGCGGAAATTGTGAGTTGAATTAAAAGATGCCCGGCAAGAACAACCCTTGTTTGTTTTATAATATTCTCAAAGAGGGATGAATTTCCACTGTGCTTTGTGAGGAGAGATTTTATGGACGATTCAAAGTTTCAAACTCTCCCTCTTAAGCTTCCCTCTCTAGTTAGTCTCTTCTCTGTCTACAGGCTTTCTAATTATAAGTATCTCTTTGATCTATACAAGTTACATCTTTTTATTTGAGGGATCATGTTAATCTGATTCGAGTTTTGAGACTAAAATATAGGTTTTTGTATTGATTTGAAGCTCTCATGTAGCTTCTCGTTCGCTATTTATATTTTGGGAAATTGGAAGACAAAGAAGCTAAAAGTGTACCAAACTACTCGAGTCATTAATTTTTAAAGCTTGTTTATTCGGTAATTCTTTTTGGGGCTTGATTATTGCATTTTAATGTGCTCTTTTGCGCGAAATAATGTGTGATTTTACCTTATAATTTGTTTTTACGAAATCAGAAATGACAAAACAAAAGGTTTTGTTGTGCCACCAAAACCCGGAAATTCAACATCAAACTTCTCTAGAAGTCTTCCGAGGATCAATATGTCTGGTAATATACAATTCCAGTTGGGCATGTGTTTATTCACCAGTTACTTTGTATTGGTTAGCAGAATTTATTTTGCTGCCCTCAATGTTATTCTATCACGGACCGAGGAAGAGTCACAACACCAAGTATTGTGGGATTCTTGGTGTCTTGAAAATGCTAATCGAGATGAACTGAAGAAGGATTATAAAGGAACTGCTATAATGAGTCATCCAACAAATGCGAAGATCCTGATAAGACAGGTCTTAATAATCGTATCTTTTTGTTGATTATTATGGTATAGGCTATGCGTCACTTATTATTCCATGTAAAAACTTCTGGATCTAGTAGTATTATGTGTGTATTAATGCATTGTTTTTTATGTATAAATCGCTACAGTCACCTACTTTGAATGCTTAAACTAGTTGATGTTGAGCAGTCCAGAGTGCCTGTATGGCACGGTGTTTCAGTTATGCTATGGTTTGGAATAAATATATGCTGTTGAGGTTGTTTTTCATTTTCCAGAAAGCTCTGAGATTGAACTTTGAATGCTTAAACACTTGACTTTAAATGCACCTAATTCATCGAGGTTCTATTGTGCTATGGTTTTGAATGGATTTGTTTTCTCATGATGGTTGGATCTTAATTTTCTGAATGCTTGAGATTGATCAATTTGTTAATACCAAAGGTCAGATTCATAGATGATGTTCAGTTCACACTCTTTTGTATGACCAATTTAAATGTGATTAGTGCTGCCTTGTCAAGTGGAAATGAATGGATATTTAAGCATGCTGGTGAGTGGTTTCAGGTTTGAGTGTTCTCTTCATCAGTAGAGATTCAGGTAATCAACCTGTTGATGTTGTTCAACATACCCTTCTTCTGAATGTTGACTTGAAGATTTTGTTTCACAAAAAGGGCTTTTTACTGAAAATGTTTCCTTTAATAGATAAGCTTTTTACTGAAAATGTTTTCTTTAATAAATAATCTGTTTCGTGAGTGAAACTTATTGTGCATATCAAATTATAATATGTGGGTGGGTGTAGAGATGGGATGAATTTCTGTTCTATGTCTTACATTTCTCTCCCTTTTTAACTCTTATTAGGTGTTTGTATTATGAATCAATTCTAGGAGTTGACTCAAACTTAGATGGTTCTTTGCGGTCCAGAGCATAGACTCATTTATGATCAATGTGTTGAAGTTTCATTTAGAGAAAGGATGAGCTAGGATATCTCGTAATCCTTTTAATATGTTTGATTCATCGATATATACAAACCAAAACAAAAAATCTCAATGCGGTATGGTAAAACTCACTTTAAAGATATCTTCACAATTTCTATTTGCTTTGTCTGAATTTCTAATGGAGTTTACTTCTTGTTTTATGCAGGACCCTACTGGAGCTCAGTCCTGAGAGAGAAAGAAGCAACAGCAATCTAAGGAACTTACATTATGTAATCAAGTCATTCCTGTCCAACCCAATGCCACTGTCTTCCCCGAAAAACAAATTGCTTCTCATCCCAAATCAAGGTGATTGTCTGTCCCCCAGGGTAACTCCACATCTTGGTTGTGCAGCCCTTATTACTCTCAGAAGATATAAGGTCTGTGTGAATGAATTGGATGGAATTTTCAGTATATACAAATATA